>JALQPE010000083.1:0-463946 GCA_030407315.1 Asparagopsis taxiformis | reverse complement strand
TGGCATACAATAATTACGTCAATGAAGCTACTAAGCAATCGCCTTTCTATCTTAACTACGGTCTTCATCCCTTTTCCATTTCCGACATTCTACATTCCGACTTCTCTGTCGTCGAATATTGCTACAAACAATTCATTGAAGAAATTCAAGAAGCAAATCGTCTTGCTCAAGAATCTATTCGCCAAGCCAACATTACCACATCTGATCATGTGAACCAGAATCGAGAAGATATTCTATTTGAAGTGGGCGATCTCATGATGCTCTCAACAAGAAGAAATCTTCCTCTCCGACGAGGAAGAACCAAGAAGTTCTCACCGAAATACATCGGCCCCTTTACAATCACCGAGAAGTTAGCATTTGGACGTGCGTATCGTCTAGAACTTCCCAGTGAATATAAGCATATTCATCCTACTTTCCACATTTCGCTTCTGAAGAAATTCCGTGAAGATTATTCCGCACGTGAGGCTTCGGTAGATACACATTTTGCAATTTCTCATGAGAAGAAAGCCGCAATAGAGAAGATACTTGCACATCGGATCCGAAACTTTGAAGTACAGTTTTTGGTTAGTTTTCGAGACTCAAGTCCAATCGAGAACACATGGGTCAACAAACAAGAAGTCGACTATCAACAGGAAATCATCGAGGAGTATTTCAAGAACCTTTCCGAGGACAGATAAGGATCTAAAAGGAGAAGAGTTGTAAGGTCCATCTGGCTGATCCAGTCGGATCAGTTCCATTATGGAATTTACAATACGCTAGGATAGTTGACACTACGCAATTACATCCCTTATTAGAATGATTAGGTTCCATAATAGTTTACATTACACTAACTATAGTGGTCTCGATCGCAAGGTGCGAATAGAAGCTAAATTTGCACCTTACTCTGCGAGTCTACGAAATTACTATCGCTAGGCTAGTGTAGTGATTTTAGTAGCCTACAAGCTAATCTAGAATTCTATAAAGGAGGTACTGGAATGGCTGCTGGAAGAGTTCGGGCAGATAAAAAAACCCAGTAACAACAATTCCTAATTTGAGCCGAAATAAGCGCCGCTTAGTGAACCTCAAAATTTTACTCAAAAAGTAAGTTTATCATTTCAACCTATCGGAACCTAACGCCCAACACATACATCCTGCGACACTTGGAGATAGATTTTAGTTGTCTGGCAGGGGCGAGGACCCTGTTTCCGACAACTTGACGAAAATCAAGTGGTTTCACCATTTTTTGTGATTTCGGGATTGCAATGGAGTAATCGTGGTTTGGTGACGTGCGAATTACAATTTAAGCATTCACTCTGCCCTGCCACTGTCATTCTTTACAGACTAGCTACTGTAATTCTTCGCTACGACAAAATATTTGATCAAATAATTTGCTAGAAATTAAATTTGCATTATTGGATCTACCACCGCCGCCGCACAAATTAGCTCTACACCTGGTGGAGGAATTTTCCTCTCCAGTTGATAGGTATATAAGCAGCGATACCAAACCGGTTCTTGGAAATCCCATCCCATCATCACAATCAACCCATCCCTTAAGCGTCAGTAAAGCACTTCCCTTGGCAATCCCCCGCCCTGCGCGTGCCCCGGTCGCGATTCACAGCCACACTCCTCGAGCCCCCGCGATCGGTAATTAATCTCCGCCCTTTTCGGGCAACTGCACTCGCCTCCTGAGAAGGCAACCCTATCCCTACACGTGTCAAACATTTTCTGGAAATCAAAACATTTTGGAAAATTTACTGGAAATTATTATTTCAGACTGAGTTTTTCTGACAGCCACACCATCAATCTCGCCGGCGAGTCTTCTAGTGGCAAAATTGGAGCTAATCGTTTATTTTTTCAATTTAAACTAGGGTGGTAAAAAGTGGCCTCATATGAGGCCACTTGTCCGATAGACACTAGCCACTAATCCAATAGACGGTCGACAAGAAAAATATAGACTAATTTAATTTCAGAGCGACGTCATGATAATCACTGGGTGTTTTGTAATCTTTCCAAACGTTTTCGAAACTCTATTTCAACGCGTTTGACACGTGATGGATTATTCGAAAAAGCATCGATTGTATCCATCAGGACTGAATTGGCGTTTCTGAACTTCCGAGCGAAAAACTTGGTGGACTCTCTCAGACTTTTTTCGAATATGTATCCGGTAGAACCCTTAATATCCAGATCAAGGGGATGTCGCCCATTGCTCATGTTGTGTGCGTGCCAGATGATGTGTCTCATTGATGTTGGAATGATTGAACTATTGAATACTGGGTTGTTGTATGCCAAAGATACAAAGTAATGTTCTGGACTAGATGTCATGTACCCCATGGCCACTAACATTTTCTTCGCTTCGGGTGAGCGAACGCAGAAATCAGAAAACTGACGAGGAAGAATCATCCATGCCCCTCCAAATACAGGTACGAAATTCATGTTGTTGAAGAGAGGACTTTGTGCACCGATGTCTTGGATAACTCCAACGCTTTTCTGGTGGTTTAGTGCCTCGTCGTAATGAAACTCCAGTGCCCTTTTTCGGAAAGTCGTCATCCATCTATCCTTCCTTCCGAATGTTAGAAACAACGGTTTCATCTCCAACGTTTCCCCCAATAATCTGCGATGTAATACTGGTTTCAATAGAGGATAGTCCGCTCCACTTAGATTGATGAAGAAGTCCCATTCGTGTTTCAGCTGTAGCAAAAAGCTCATCGCGCTTAAAGTATTCAGAACCATACTTACACCTCGGTACGTAACAAGCTCTGATTGCATGACATGTATATTGCTTATGTGATGAGATTGTTGTTCTTGGACTTGCGCCATAACCAATTCAACATGGTGAGGTTCGATTTTGCTATCGAAATGAATGACGTAAACATTCCTTTGATGATACAAGCGATCAATAAGACGTGGGAGATGATGTACTGTAGCATTAGAGATCTGCAGAAAAAAAGCAATATCTGCCTCACGCTGTTGTGGTGTGATTCTGTTAAATTTTGGAAGACTGTTGGTAGTCCATGAAAACTGTCCGATGCGAACTGAAGAGAGCATGAGGGAAACAACACTGATGGTAAATACCAGAACTGTAGCATGTCGCACAGTTCGACAAGAAGAATATATGGCATCTTTTTCTGGGCAGAAGCACGTTTGAGAAGAAGCCATGTTCGTGCGACGCGGTTTACAAGGTGCCAGAATGGCCTGAGTGCAGATTTAGAAGTGTCGAAAACGGAAGAGAAAGCTTTGAAGTGTGTGACTGAACGACGCAAACCTTGCAAGGCATAGTTGAAATAGTGATGGCAAAAAGTTGGATGGTCGGGAAAAGTAGTGGAGTAGAAAACAGGCATTTTGAAAAGGGGAAAAGGTTTACAAATGGACTGTTTTGTAGATGTACAAACGAGTGTCTCTGTTGAGAGTGGTGGACAGAAATTAGCAGGTCGGATGACTGAGAATTTGTTTCAAAGATTAGACATGCGGTTAAATCGGACAACAATGCATGACATGAATGGTTTGTGGTTCACGAGAAACACGACTACAAGCCGAGCTAAGGAGGATATCTGTGAAGTATGGTTTGATTAGTCAAATAGGATACCTTGTTATACAGTGATGGCTTGTTGAACGATCAGTTGTGTACGTGGAACGAGACGATGGCTTTCGGATTGGAGACATATGTGCATGAAGAATGGAAGAGTGCACGGAAGGTTTAGTGAAAAGCGTACACCGTCGCAGGACAGTGTCGGTTGTCCATAGAAGCTCAGTGTACAAAAGTGTCAGTGTATTTCAGTCAATCTTGTGCGCCTTCTCTGTTGCACAGTGAGAACGGTTGCAGTCAAAGTTGATGAAGAACAAGTCGTCGGGGATAATTTCTGGAGCTGCGCAAATAGCCGAGACGGTTGGTGTAGTCATTTGTGATGTTTTATCGCTCTGAGCAGCGCTTGAAGTTGTGGCAATAGCGAAGACATGTTGCACAAGATACTTCCAAAATTGGTACATGATGCTGCGCATGGGCTCGGAAGCGAAAGGCATGAGTAGTAGAGCTTGTAGTGAAGCAGAAATGTGTATATGTAGTGATGATGATGCTATCGAATTGCAACGTGGATGGATAGCGTATTCTAAAAATTTAGTAAAATATGGGTTGAGAGAGCGTTGCAATTTCGCGACAAGAATACTGTCGCGAATACTGTACAACGCATTTTACGTTGCAATCGCTGTTAGACCGTACGCCAGCGCATTGGTTTTAATGGCCGAGAATCGCTCCTCGGCTAGACGCTTTGCAACACCACGAAACAATCGCCCACTCTCCTGACTTGCCGGATCACCGATGTAGTGGAACAGCACCGCGTTGCGAGCGCAAACCCTCCTCAGTTGCTTATAGAACTCGCCACTGTAAAGTTCGCCAGCCATGGCTTGCGCTGGCGGGTCGTGAATGATCACGTTGAAAGAATCATCACCCAGCTGCTTTAAATAATCGCACGCATCACCAACTAATCTCTCGATCTTTCCATGATCGAACAAGCTTCGAGACCACGGGTTTCGCCTCTGTATGGCCACAACCATGGGGTCTAACTCAATTGTGGTCACTTTGGAAACAGCGTCATGTTGCGCGGCAGCAATAGCCGTGTAGCCCAGTCCGGTGCATACATCCAGCACATGTCCGCGTAAGCGCTGTTCACCCACGGCTTGAATTTTGGCGCGCGTATCGGCGGCGGGGTCACTGTTCTTGATACGGTGCATGCCAAAGCCGCCGAGCAACAATGTGGGCGGCTTGTTGCGTGCGCATGGGTAGAGAGACGCGGTGCGTTGTGTAATGTCGCTAATTGCAGCAATTTTTTGCGGTACCGTTTCACCGTCTGTGTAGCACTCATACGCGCCGCTGCGCCCTTTCTTGCTCATTTTGGCGAGCTCGCGCCATGTCGCGACAGGGGGCTCGGACGGGTGAGTAGAAATGCCATCATGCTGCACAGCGATGTGGGGCAGAGATGTTGCGCCGAGATCGACAGAGAAAGGACCGGGGATGATGGTTGGTTGCGGTCGTGCTGTTGGTTGGAGTGCCAGCAAATCGGAAGCTTCGAAGTGTGACAGTACAAAGGCGATTGGTGTGTGTGCGGCGCACGCGCGCACATGCCGATGACTGTTGAATAAGTTGGGCAGCCTGGGCGAAGTGAAAGTGGCAGGCAAGGCAGTGATGAAGGCGCTACACGCCATGTTGTAACGAGCGCTGGATTGGAGATTGGTGCCTCGGATTGGACGAATGCAATAGTGGTATCTTTTTGCACGCAATGAGTGGCTGCTGATGGGTCAATTGGCTGCATTAGCGTTCGGAGGCGGATGTCGTTGCAGGCTGGTCGCGGACAGCCGCGTGCACCGTGCTTGATCTGCGGAAAATGTGGCTAAAATTGAACAACAGGTCCGCCCTATGTCAGCGGCACATGCATTGTACCCTCGGGTAACCAGATCATTGGAACACAACGTTCCGTTATATACGCAGCACTCTCTTGGTAGTGGACGAGCCGAGTCAATCCAACTTTTATGTGTAAAACATACAATTCGCAAATGCCACAAGTACAAACACTTTTCCAATCTATATAGTTCATTCCTAGTAGTGCTACTCGTTGCTCACCTACCAGTCATTCCACCATGGCTACACTCACCGCTGCATTTTCTGTCCCGCTGCTCTGCCGTCCGAGCAGTCGCACCACCGTCTTCTGTCCCCAACATGCTCTCTCCTCTCCCACCCCAACTATCTATCATCGCAATAAACAAAATTGCGCCCACCCACACTTCACAATGAATTCCTCCGCAAAACCGCCAGTTCCTATTGCTCCGGAATTGCGCTCCATTCATGTGCTCGGCCTTGGTATGACTGGTGTGGACATGCTCGCCAATGTAGACCGTTTCCCCCAGCCAGATGAGAAAGTTCGAACCAAGAGCATCTCTGTCATGGGTGGTGGAAACACTGCCAATGCCATGACCGCTCTCAGAAGACTGGGTGTGCGATGCACTTTTGTTTCTAAAGTCGGCGACGACATCAATGGCCGAGCCGCTCTGGACGAGCTTCGCGATGACGGTATTGATATTCAGCACATCCAATGTAAGAAGGGAATTAACACCTCCTTCGTTTATGTCGTGGTGGACAAAACTACTGGAACCAGAACCTGTTTGGCTACTATTTGTGACGAAGATTTGTCCCCTGATGACGTTAGTGAAGACATGCTAGATGGAGTGGACTTGCTAATGGTAGACGGTCGCCACACTCTTGCAGCAATTCAACTCGCCAAGTACGCCCGCAGGAGAGCAATTCCCATTCTTCTTGACATTGAACGTGAACGTCCTCACATTCGTGCTCTGGTGCCTTTCGCCGACTATATAGTCACAAACAGTACGTATCCATTTTTGTTTGCCCCCAATGCCTCCAGCAGAGCTGAAGCGTTGCAAGACATTCTTGAGACTTTTAATGCCAAATTTGTCATTTCAACGCTCGGCTCCATGGGCAGTATGATGGTGCAGAGACAAACTCTGCGTGAGAAGGGACACGATTTACCGCTGCATATAAGCACTAGTGAATTTGAGTCACCGACGTCCGGACAAAAGTACGAAGTTCTCGAGTGTCCAGTATGGGCTGTCAACAACGTTGTGGACACAACTGGTGCAG
Organism: Asparagopsis taxiformis; assembly: GCA_030407315.1. NCBI lineage: Eukaryota > Rhodophyta > Florideophyceae > Bonnemaisoniales > Bonnemaisoniaceae > Asparagopsis > Asparagopsis taxiformis. The sequence goes on along the minus strand of JALQPE010000083.1, from coordinate 457,324 downwards.
GTGACGCCTTTATTGGTGCTATAGCCTATGGCCTTGTAGCCAACCTGGACCATGAAACCATGTTATGCCTAGCTTCTCGTGTTGCCGCCGCCAAAATTCAGGATGTGGGGTCGCGCACTGGCCTACCTCGCAGAGAAGAAGTAGCGCCTGGTCTGCTATCCAAGCTCAGTCCAAGTCCAAGTGTCAGCCACATTTCGTCATAATTATCTTATCTATGCGCCAAATTTTTTTGAGGCAGCCGACCATCGCTGCACACGCACCTTTCCCGCGTTGAACTCTACCTACCTTTGTGTGGCAAATTTGTTACGCTACTGTATCCAACACTGTGTCCATCGTAATGTTACTTTAGCTGACCCTACCTACGTCACCTTTTTGCAGCTGCTCCTAAATGTGTGGCATATCACCGTAGAGGTTTTCACACCTTCAACGAAACTACCAACCGCAGCCATTTGTTATTTGCATCAGGCATTAGCTCAGACTTGCATTACCGTTCAAGTCGCGTCGAGTAGTTCGTCTTGTAGGGTGTGGGGGACGCTGATTTGAGCCCAGTCCGTTGGATAACGATTCTGGTAGTGAGCCATTCTGTGAACCCCATCTTGTCCATAGATGGTCCTGTACATATTTAATTTTGTTAGATGCATCTCTCTCATTGAGAAGATTTGCAATGGGCGCCAGTTCACTCGCCAACGATGAAATACTCCGCAGTCTCTTTTCAACGTTTTGGCGACTCGTCTTAGTGAGACACACTGGAGTGTCCTCTTTCCCAGCCCACAATTTCGACTCATCCATTTGTCGAGGACGCTTCAATCGACATTTTGGAGGCAAAATAGCTACTTCAACTTGCTTTGTTGAATGGACCCCGTTCGGTTCCTGAGGGATAATTCGACCAACTTCAACGACAGGCGCAGCAATGTCTAGTAATTTCAGTTGTAGCTTGAGCGGTAGCGATGGCCTGTTCCCGACATCTGTCATAACCTTCTTCATATTTGCAACAGCTGTGGCTCTCACGTGAGAGTTGTGCACCCGTTCTCGAGTACACTTGGGGCAATGCCATTCACCCTTTGGAACATCTCGTAGGATCGGCACCAAACAAGTCATGTGAAATCCGCGGTCACAATCATCACAGAGTAATAACTGTTCTCCACTCTTGTGACCCATGCAAGTTCGACATCTTCCGTAGAGTTCATCAAATCGTTCATGTTCAGATGTTTTCAAGGTTTTACCTCTTTGCTCGCTGACAGAGGCGTAGGGGACATCTGCGATAGAAGAGTATGCTTCTATGACGAAAGAGTCGATGACATAAATATGTGGGTGCGGCCCTGGAGGCGCGGCTGAGGGCTTTGGGGAAGCCGCCATAACGGCAAGTTGACCTCTACACGAGCATCAAGTAATAATTTGAAAGCGGCTGAGTATGCCCAGAAGAATTTGAAGTGTTGAACATGATGTAATGGACAGCACGCTGAAAGCCAGCAGTGTGACGCAGGACGACGATGGTGCAAAGCAATGAAAGGCTGGAAACAATTCAACATCCACAACTTGTTTAAACTGTGCACGGGGTCAAAGCGCAGCACGTCGCGCAAAGGTGGGGCATTAATATATTTGCTGTGTTCTGCAAAACGTACGATATTTTTAACAATTATAAGACATCTTTCAAGCTCCAAGTGCTCCACAATGATTGGTCTATAACTAACCAACCATAGTCTAACAGGTGTACAGCATATTGAACAATTTCAGGATCAATCCAATGGGCTCCTGTTCATTTGTCACAGCTTAGCCCTCGCCCGCACATCAGACCGTCGCTTGCGCGCAACTGCTCAACGATTTTTGAGCAACTCCAAAGCTGACTCGCGCTTTCCGTTCGTTCTTGCTTTTAGTCTTTCGCTCGTGTGTTACTTCTGCGAGTAACTGCTCAGCTGTACATTTTGACATATGAGAACTCATTGTCTATTGTAACATTCACTGGCTTTGCTTTTCACATCCCAGCACGCCAGCCTTCACGTTCCACCGCTAGAAAAATTCAGATCCTGTCTCTCGCCGTTGAAATCGACGCACTGCCTTCCCATATCTTTCTTTGTACAGACGCTGTCATCTTCTTGCCTATTACGCCTTCACACTGCTGTTCTGATCCAGTGTTAGACTCTGCTCTACTTCCCTATCGCTTCGCTTCATCGTGGACAGGCCCTGTGCATACACACCATGACCTCTACCATTGACGAGATCAAAGCAAAGGCCAATGAGGCATTTAAGGCAAACAAGTTCTCAGAAGCTGCGGAACTATACTCCAAGGCCCTGAAATATGCTCAGCTCATAGGTGCTGATGACAAAGTTCAGGCGGTGCTTCTTGGGAATCGCTCATATGCTCATGCCAAGATGGAGCAATACGGCCTTGCTATCAGCGATGCAACAGAGGCACTCGCACGAAACCCCAGTTACGTGAAAGCGTATTACCGTCGTGGCAATGCGTACCTTTCTCTTAGTAAATACAAGGATGCTAAGAAAGACTATGCACTAATAGTCAAGATGCTGCCCGGTGATAAGGACGCTGCTCAGAAATTGAAAGAATGCGAACGACGAATCAGGGAGATGGCATTTGCAAAGGCCATAGAGAGTGAATTTCTACGTCAGCGCGTCTCTGATACAATCGATGTTGACAGCATGACCGTAGATGATTCCTATACTGGACCTCGGATACAGGAAGACGGCACAGTAACTCTTGAATTTGTTGAGCAACTGTTGAACACATTCCGTAATCAGGAAAAGCTTCATATGAAATATGCAGTCATGATTGTTCTCGCTGCGAAAAAGATTATGGATACACTTCCAAACATTGTGGAAGTACCAGTTCGTGCAGGAGAAAAGATCACAGTCTGTGGAGATGTCCATGGACAATATTATGACCTGGCCAACTCTATATTTAAGGAGAACGGTAAACCGTCGGCGGATAATCCATACGTCTTCAACGGTGACTTTGTGGACAGAGGTTCGTTCAGCGTTGAAGTGATACTAACGCTATTGGCCATTAAAGTGTGGTGTCCAGAAGCCGTCCACCTGACAAGGGGGAATCATGAGTCGCAAAATATGAACCGTATCTATGGGTTTGAAGGTGAGGTGCGGGCGAAGTATACAGAAACATGTTTCAACCTATTCACTGAGTTTTTCCAAAGTCTACCATTAGCGTATATCCTGGATGGTTCCAGCGAACCTGACGGGCGAAAGGCGTTTATTTTTCATGGCGGGTTGTTTTCGAAGGATGGTGTTACTCTTGCAGAGATCAATGCACTGAACCGTAACTGTGAACCAGACTTTGGTTTAATGGCAGAAATGCTTTGGAGCGATCCGCAGGAGGCGAACGGATGGGGACCTTCCAAGCGCGGCATCGGAGTTGCGTTTGGACCAGATGTCACACATCGCTTCCTGGATAACAACGGCTTAGATTTGGTTGTACGCTCCCATGAAATGAAAGATGAAGGTTATGAGATTGCAGCGGATGGGCGGCTGATAACTATTTTCTCGGCACCGAACTATTGTGATCAGATGGGGAACAAGGGGGCATTTATTCGTTTTGATCACAAAATGGAGCCCAACATTGTGCAGTTCTCTGCGGTACCAGTAAGTTGAGGATTGTCTTTATTTGTCGACCGTTTTGTTGCCAAGCGAACTAACTAATTTCTTTTCATCGTGAGAACAGCACCCGGATGTGAGGCCAATGCAGTATGCGTCATCGTTTTTCTAATTGTACATGCCAGTAGAGTAAGTGCGAGAGTATGTCTTTCATGGATTGTTTTGTCGGCTAGAACTTTGAGAAGGGCTGTATGCTTGGTAAGATTAGTTACAAAATTGCCAAGATGATGCATTAGGATTTTCATCGAAGCTATTTCGGGGAAACCAAAGAGGCATCTGGAGAGAGAGTTGCAGTGCTTGAAATATTGTATGGCTCTGTCTCCTGAAGATTCATCGTGATGGGAATACGCCAAATGTGATTGATGGAGCGGATTAAGAATAACTGATAGGCAGTTTGCGAAGTCAACTCATGTGTGAAGTTTCAGGTGCGTTGATGCTAGGGCGAAAAGTTTATTTCTACTGCGGCCGCGTTGCCAGTTTTCTACTTAAATGTATTCATTTCATTGTGAAATGTGAGCTCGCAAAGGGATTAGGTAACTTGATGTGCAACATTGATGAATTGCAAATGCCACGACAGCATCGTACGTGTGAGCGGAATCCTCATTGAGGATACTAAATTAGTCTTGTGATGACTCGCACGATCACTTTTAACAATTCATCATCATGCGGACTTCATGGAAGCAGCTAGGTTTGGAAAGTTTCCCACGTGTACTATGTGGACACTTGTCACCAATCTGAGAGCACTTTCCTCAGCATTTCCCCAGAACGATACCATCTCTCCCGAAATCTAATGAAATCAGGTTGATGTCACGGCAGTTGTTCCAGACATAAATGGTGGCTCCACCCGCGATATGATCCCTTGGTTTCAATAGCGGTACAGAACGCTTGGAACCGAAGTGCCGAGTAAATCTCATCCGCAACTCGTGTTATCCGAAAAAACAAGTGCAGTAACAAATTGCAAAATAACGGTCGAAAATTCCATTTTGGAAAAAGTAATTCCCCATATTTATGACTTACTGCATACACGTTTCGTTCCCAACAGCTCTAATTGATACAAACAGATGCACGCACACTGTCCACCATTTCGGTCACTGAGCGCACGTGTTGGCTATGCTCGTGTTTCCGCGAATGTCCGATAGACCGCAGCAACTTTCCTTTCCCGCCATCGGCGCTCCGGCGCTCTCACCATCTCGTCGCAAATTCTGTTGCCGTCACAACCAACACTTTCACACTACACCTCCAATTTGTATTGTTCAGTGTTCGCACATTTGATCATTATGAGAGGTGCCACCACCGCCGCAGCTCCGTCACCAGAAGCGCTTCGCGCTATGATGGCGGCTGCTGCCGCCGCCGCATCAGCTGCTGCAGGTGATGCCGCATCCGCCGCTGCCCTTTCCGTCACAGAGGCTCCGAGATCCACAAGAGTACATGTGCATCGACCCTCTGCCAATCGTCGACAAAGCATAAGCATGCTACCAGCTCTACTAGGCTCATCTGTGGAACCGCTCAGCAAAAACGCCCCTCTGCCCCCCGTGCAGTCCGGTGCTCGCTGGGAACGTATTAACGCGGTTGCACATGAAATCGCAGCAAAATGGACCCATCCTCGAGCCTCCTCCCAGTACGAAACTGATACGCTTCATTTGCTGCGCGCCATTTTGTACATGAATAAGAGCTTAATTACCCAATCCTTCGTCTCTCATGTGTCGGGTGTTTCTCAAGGTAGTCTCAGTCACTATGTTCGTGGCCTCTTCAGAGGTAACCAGCGCAACATTGAAGAGCGTCTCAATATATTTGTTCAGAAGTTTGCTGATGGTTCACTGGACCAATTTCTGGAGGAAGCACGCTCGGGCTCTCGCGCTTTGAGTAGGCCGTCTCCAGCGTATATGCCAACATCACAGCCACAACAAGTTGCGCCACTCACAATGACAGCGGCCGCACCACCCCCACCAACTGAGACTGAAACACCGTCTAATGCTCGTCCCCCTGTACCACCTCCTCCACCTCCCCAGTTGGAGCCAGCGCCATGGGTAAAGCCCCCACAACCCATAGAATCGACTCTGCCTCCGTTGTCAACCCCCGTAATGCCTACATCGGCATTACCGCCACCGCCTCCTAGCTCCGGTTTAGCAAAACATCTCAAGACTCCAGTTCTCTCAGAACGTACGCGACGTGCACAACAGCGCCAATCAAGGACAAAGCGCCCACGTTCGGCCTTTCCACAATTTGAAGATGATAAGCAAGAGCTCACTCCTACTGTAGCTGTAGAGCAAGCGTACCATACCCTCGTTGCATCAAAATGGAGCAGTGATTACAATGATTCAGAGCCAATGCTGATCCCCATTGAAATCTTTGTCCAGGCACATGGTCGCATCTTGCACACCTACACACAATGGGATGTCAATGAGCGGTTCCTTTCACCTGAAGAAGTCGCTGAGCGAATCCGACTAGCACGATCATTGCCAGCAGAGTTTTCGACGCTTGTAGCAATGCAAATTCGCCGATGCCTGTTTGAGGCGGGAGTAATTTGCCCGCCGCCGCCCATGTCTGAACCCTCAGAAAATCGTCGACTTCTGAAAATTGTGGTGGAACTTAAGGAGGGAGAAACCACTCAAGTCCTTCGTGATGAGTTCGAATGGGACCTTGCAAGCGGGTGCATGAACTCTCCTGAATTATTCGCACAAAGTCTTTGCACAGACGCCAAGATCTCTCAGAAACATTCCTGCACTGTAGCGCATGCTATTCGCGTCCAGCTATCTCGCGCACATGCCATTGCTTATGGGGACGAAGAGACAAAGCGAATGGCTCTAGAAGGTCTGTCTGACGACGATCCTTTGCGTAAAGAACTAGCACCTGTCACCTCGGCCTTGATGCGGAATTCCCCGGAAGACATCATTGCACGCGATAGGGAAGAAAACGAAATTACGATCAGCAATCTATTCATTAAGCCGTTGTTTGAGGATGTCTACGCTGAAGCAGAGAGACGGAAAAAGGAGCGAGCTCGCAACATTTCTGAACAACATGAAATCAACGAATTGCGAAATCTGCGACAAAAAGAAACCGCTGAGGCTGCAGCTCAGCGCACTAAACAAGAAATGGTGCTGAAAGCTGTAGATGAACATGCAAAATCTCTCCGCGAAAAGGAAGGAATCGACTTTGAGAAGTATTAAGCTTCATCTTAGGTCGAGGAGAGAGGCCTAGTGTTTGGATTCTTGGAGCACTAGAGAGAAAGAAGAGGGGAGAAGAACCGCTTCCAATGACTCGTCCAAATCATACCTTCAACTCTGCAGAACGGCATTTCTCAAGGTTCCCAAAGAAGAGGCGCGCTGTGGAAGGCAAGGCATCCAGTGTCCCAGCTAACAAGGATCTGAAAACAGAAGCGGCCACAACCGAGGAGGCTATGGACAAGAAGCCACTCCCCAACGAATCCCCGGTGATGTTGGTGCTTAGGATAAAGCCTCCAGCTGGGAAGGAAAGTCGGGAGAAACGGCGAGATTCAAAGAAACGGCGGAGGTAGTGAACTCGCCATAAAACAAAGGGGCTCTTGGGTGGCGGGACACAGCTTTCAATTTGCGACGCAAGCCCTGTTAACCCAACAGAGCGTGTATGGAATCAGATGGCCGGCCTAGTGAAGACTGCTGATAAATTTTTTCATTTTGGCTCTATCACAAACATTATCAGTCGTCGCCAACCTGGTCATCATCACACATTCGCTGGCCCAAATGTCTCAATTCCTAGTCTGCTGTACGTTCGTAAACGATTTTGTATGTTTCACTGCAACATAACTGTTGGTAATATTCTATGTTTCTGCTAGCACGTGGCTACCGCAACATGATCTATAATCAGTACATAGCATGCCATCCCACTCGTTAGACAGATGTATTGGAAATGTCTGCTGTCAAAGATGTTCACAATTCCATTTCGTCTACACTGCATCCAGCCGCATACACCTTACAAATGTCAATATTCGATAGAGTTCCTCGCTCAACAATTTAAAGGGGACAGTCATGCGAGTACCATCCTTCTTGTTTCGCTACCCAAACAGTGCGGGACAATTGAGGACAGCCAAAACATTATGGAAGGACGCCTTCTCATGTTTCTCTTTAATTTACTTGCTATGTATGCATTGGAAATTCAAGGCTCTTCGTCAAGGTGGCACCTGCAGCGAATTGTGCAACGAAATGCCCTCTCGTTTGAACAGCTAGACACTGGGTGGAAGAAATTTGACCTAAACTCTATAAGAATGAATCCAGTGAACATATACGTCATTGATAGCGGAATACGAATTACACATGATGAGTTTACGGGCAATCGTGCTGTTTACGGAACAAACATCATCAACCCGCAAAATGTCCCAGAGGATTGTGCTGGACATGGTACTCATGTTGCTGGACTTGCTGCAGGTGCGCGAAGTGGAGTCGCATCCCAAGCGAAACTAATTTCAGTCAAAGTTTTAGACTGTTTCGGGAAGGGATTGTGCTCCGACATTCTAACTGCTCTTGAATGGGTTGTTCAAGATAGTGCACTTCGCAGAGAGATGGGGGAGCGCTCTGTAGCTGTCATGTCCGTCGGGTCGAGTGACGTAAAATGTGCAGCCACTAGTAGGGCAACTCAACTGCTTTGGAATACTGGCGTGGTCATTGCTGCTGCTGCGGGAAACAGTAGGACGGATGCTTGCCTGCTTTATCCAGCCAACAACCCTAGCACTGTAACTGTGGGAGCAACTGATATCGAAGACAGAATATTTGTTAACAACAACGTTGGAAGTTGTGTTGATATTTTTGCCCCTGGAGTCAAATTACTTTCTGCATGGGGATCTTCCTCGGATACCGAGGTTAAATTAAGCTCTGGTACAAGCATGGCTACACCAATTGTTGCTGGAATTGCAGCTTTAATCTTGGGAGCTGACCCCTCGCTCTCTGCAGATGAAGTAAGGGACATATTGCTGTTATCTAGTACCAGAAATAAGATCCTTAAACCATTTGCAAACAGTACTATGACAGCAGCAGTGAACAAAATGGCTCTGGCACCTTGGAGCAGACTTTTTGATGAGGTTCTCATGAACAGTGAATCGGATAGCAGATCATCCAGAGGCAGAACACATCCTGATATTCCCCAAAGAGATACTGGCTGGAATTCTTCTGCAACTATTGTTGCAATCCACATGAAGTTGATACCAAAAACTATTCCAGCCATGTACTACGTGGTAGTCAAGATATCGAAGGCATTGGCTTACACAGCGAGTCTTCCTTATGAGTCAATCCTCCCAAGACGGGAATATGGCACGACAAAACTTTCTAATGGATCTGAGCCATCAATAGTACGATTGGTTTTCTATATTCCACTGGATCCACCGTTGCTATCCATTTACGCAAGGCGATGGATTGAAGCAGACGCAGATGGATTGCTATCACGCCGAATTTCAGAGTCATTCACGTTTCCAGAAGGAACTCTTGCGAGCGGTTTGCTTATCAACATCACAGTTCCTGACGCAACGGTTGAGTCTGATGAAGGCGGAAAATTTGAGGATAGCCACAATGATGAGCTAGAATCTGTGGAGATCGTACTGATAGTTCTAGGCATGCTTACTGCCATTTTGGTCGTTGTTGCTGTTCTTGTGGAAATTGTTATGGTCAAGACTGTGATGAGATGTTGCAGAGCAGAAATTTTGACAACTCACAGCGGTGAAGGGATCGCAATAGCACCCAAAAGCGACCGCGCGGCTCTTGCGGAAGCCATCTAGGAAAGCACTACGTTGAAGCTTTACGTGCGCCTAAAGTCACCTCCTTCACTACTGCAGTGTAGTGAAGATCGATAACAATGGCGCGTAAACGTCAATGATTGAAGTACACAAATATTGATTATCTCTCAGATCAGATGGGATTCGAGAGGACATGACAGTAAAGAAAGCTGCAGGAAAAGTTCTAGGCAGTTTTCTTCGTCTTCTCCGGCACGGGACGTGTTTTCATGATGTAACCGTAGTACAATACCTGAAAGGCAAGAATACCGTTGAAAAAGGCGGACGTGAGATAACCAGCAAGAATGTTGATGTTGTTCACGTTTTGCACAGTAGTGAAAATGCGAGCGGATGCACCGAAAAAAATGCCCCAGCACGTAACGCTGCTCAGGGCACCAGTTGAACCGTTTTTGTAGTTGGCATAAATCTGAGGTACGCGGGTCATCACGACGACTGCGACATTGCCAAGCGTCAATACTTCGAGAATTTGTAGAGGAAAGTATGGACTACACATGAAAAGCAATGAGGCAAAGTAAATGATCACCACTGCTATCCCTTGTCGAGAACGTTCAGTGTAACAATAACACAGGTAAATGATAACGTAATTCTCGAAGATGAGCACGAAGAAGTCACCATATGTGGATATGAGATAATTTTGACGATAGTGCATAGCGAAATTGTAAGAGTATCCGAAAGTTTCAATGAGAAAGGTCGACAAAACGAGACCTTGCACCGACTTGTTTGATAGAATCGTAGCAATCTGTGGCAGCTTGATCAAACCGGCGAAAAGCACGATAGAGGTGCCAATTACAAGCGAAAGTGAGGCTTGGAGACATGCTCGGTCGGTGAGGAGGCCCGGAAGATCCTGAAGCGTATCCGGACGTGGGCAGACAGGTGGGAGATAGCGCTCCAACGCTAACTCCAACACCTCCTGTGAAGAATTTGCAGAAAGAAGGTTCATTGTTCGGTGAAGTGTGGCAATTCCGCAGGAATAGGATTAGGTGATTGATAGCAGAACGTGAGAATCGGTGCTATTCCAACTCGAACGGTAATTTAGAATGTTCCAAATGCCAACAAAATTTTATGACCGACACGTATGACATGCCCTGCTGACGCAAGAGGCTCAACTTTTCAGTTCACCATTCTCAGCCGTCCACATTCTGCTTCGTTTTGCAATCTCCGCGTGTTGCATGCATTACTAGTTGATGCTGCGCAGCTGAAATGCCACATCCAGTTCAAGGAACGTCGCGCTCTTCTCGCCACAAATCGGTGATAAAAGTGTTGATTTCCACCGACAATCATCTGGGATATCTTGAAAAGGATCCAGTTCGTGGCGATGATTCCTTCCGTGTCTTTGAGGAAGTCCTCGAGCTTGCCATAGTAAATTCTGTTGATATGGTTTTGCTGGGTGGCGATCTATTTCACGACAATAAGCCCAGTCGTTCCACAATTATCAAGACAATGAAACTGCTCCAACGCATGTGTCTCTCGCCAGACGGTGCCGTTCGTCTTGCAGTGTGTAGTGATCCCTCTAACATAAATTACATGAACCCTAGCGTGGCGGTGCGCCTCCCCATCTTTGTCATCCACGGAAATCACGATGACCCGACGGGAGCTGCAGGTCTAGATGCACTCAGTGCTCTAGACATCCTCGCCGAAGCCAATCTCATAACATATTTTGGCAAAATGAATACATCCAAGAAAATTGATGTACACCCTGTCTTGTTGCGAAAGGGACAGACTTCATTGGCGCTGTACGGCTTGGGTAACATCCGAGACGAGGTCCTCTATGATACCTGGGCGAAGCAGCGTAAAGTCAACTGGCACAGTCCGGAGGAAAACCCTGGCGCACGTCCGAGTGCAACCCGCAAACCTGGCGAGGATGATATGAGGTGGTTCAATCTCTTTGTCTTGCATCAAAACCGCCTAACGCGCGGTTCTTCAAAAGGAATCTCTGATACATTGCTGCCTCCTTGGCTTGATTATGTTGTATGGGGTCATGAACATAATAGTATTCCTGATCTTACGCTCTCCAAGCCCCCTATTGTGCAGCCAGGTTCTACAGTGGCAACATCACTCTCAGTGGGTGAGTCTCTACAGAAACATGCTATACTGCTTGAGATCTATCGCGACAAGCTTAAGCATCGTCCAATTCCTTTGTACACTGTACGCAATTTTGAGTTTCAAGATGTAGCGCTATCTGCCCAACCTGAATTATCGGAAACTGATCCAGAGTCCGTCTCCAAGTTCCTTGCAGATACAATCAAGGACATGGTTCAACGACAGGAAGCAGAGTTTGACAAAAAGCTCAGCTCTTTTCAGAATGGCACGTTCGAGGGGGAGAGGAGTGGTGTAGCATATCCATCGCGGGAGTTTTATCTTGGGAAGCTGACTCGCACTGTTCGCCAACCACTTATTCGCCTTAGAGTTGAAACAACAGGAAATTGGGATGCCCCCAATCCACAGCGCTTTGGACAGGAATACGTCGGTAGAGTTGCATCAGCTACTGATATGCTATTATTCTATCGAAGTAAGCGACTGACAAAGCGCACAAAGACCTTCCTACAAGGAAATGCAGGAGATGGTGGTGTTGACGGAGAGGGAATTTTCGACGATGATAACGTTGACGGCGATATTTCATATGCCCAAGCCGATAGTCAAGACCAGGAAGTTTTTGAGATTCCGAAGCTAGTCCAATACTACTTGTATCATCGGAAGGCAGGTGGTACTGGTCTCAAGTTTCTTGAACTGGACAAGTTATCTTTGGCTGTGGACGACTTTGTAAATAAGATGGAACCAAAGGCAATCCCAGACTATGTAAGTACATATCTCGAAGCCCAGCAGAAGCGATCCCTATCAGACATTGGACAAAAAGGGGTCACCCTCAATGAGGACTTACTCCGGGAAAAGTTTATGCAGGAGGCAAATCAAGCCGCGTCTCGTCTTTTCGCGGAAAAGGACAAAAAGACAATAGTTACTGTGAAATCTGAACAGAAGGATGAGCAGCAGAGTGTGGATGAAATAGAAAAGGATACGCGAACAGAAGAAGCAAAATTAGATGATAACAAGAATCCTGGTGGATTCATGAGTCAACTGGATGATGTCCACGAAGTTTTAGTGGCCGATCCAAAAATGGCTGCCAAGGTTGCAAAGATGGTCGTGGATCCGGGAAATGCGAGTAGTGGTGATGACGAAGAAGAAGACGACATCGTGAGCACTGATAAAAAGGTAGGGCGCGGTGCTACGAGGGGTCGTGGACGAGGCCGTGGTCGTGGTCGTGGCCGTGGGGGAGCGTCATCAGCCCGGAAACCATTTTTTACTCCAAAGCAAAGTGCGCCGAAACCAAGGCGAATAGAAAAAGACCCGTTTGATGATGTAGACGAAGTTGAAGCTGTGCCTGCGCGCTCTCCTGTGCAGTCAATTGTCATCGAAGATTCAGAGGAGGAATATGTGCCTGTCTCTAGCAGTCGAAAACGGAAGGCAAACGCATCCAGCTCTGCACCCAGAAGTACTCGAGCGCGTACAGCATCGACGCCTGTGTCTCAGACGCAACGGCGCTCAGTGTTTGCGTCTCGAAGCCGACTACGAAAGAATACAGCGACAATTGATGTGGATGAAGAGAGTGGTGACGATGCAATGTGACGTTTTGAGGACAGGTTTAGTTGCACAGAGGTAGTCTACTGTCATTTATGTGACAAAATAATCCCAGGAGGCACTAGTAGTTGTGCGCTGACTATTAAGTTAATGGTAGTGATGCATCACAGGCGCCTAACAATGAGCTCGAACAAGCTCAGGTTTCCAAAATGGCGCAACAAGGTTGTATTCCAGAAAGTTCGAGAGTTGTGAACAATAGGGGGGTGACCATAGATACATCTAGAGGCTTTGCGCGAAAAAATGGAGACACTGTGGTGAAAAGAATACAAGATGAACAATGTCTTGAACAATATGCGCTTTTTGGCGGCTGTCCATGAACACAAGGCAAGAATTTAGTTGCGTCGAAGATCGAGAGCAGCTTGACCTTTGAGACGAAAACAAAACGGGAACCGCCAAAGAAGATTGTCGGTTATCTACTGTACATTTCTTGCTCGAACAGTTTGCCTTCTCAATGCAGCAATGGACGTACGTCTTCTCTTTTCACATTCCATTCGGACAGCATTCATATTACCTGGCACGTCCTCTGAAATCCTCCATTCAATTGCTTTGACGGGAACAAGACCCCTCGGCACAATGGTAACTTCGTAAAACAAGGCTGTTTTATCATCAACACTCTCCATTCGCCACACCCCCTCAAATATGTTGAAGTCTCTACTGGCAGCCAACTTAAACTCGATGGCTCGCCAGTCGGAAGCCGTAGCGTTAAGTTCCGTCATGTCCATAGTTACACTTGCTCGAAATTCGAAGCCAAGAATGCTTTGGGCGCCGCACTGCTCCACGCGAATTCCATTCGTGGGATGGCGACGCAATTCGCTGAGAGTCAGATTGGGGATGTAAGTCGCGAGATTGGAATAGTCGGACAGCAAGCCCCAAACGACTTCAATCGGAGCGTTGATGAGATTTTGGGCAGTAATGCGGCGTTTATTCAATGCAGGTGCCTCAATTTGGACGCGGACGCGTGCGCTCGGTAAATCTTCCATGCCAGCCTGCAGAGCTGTTACGTGCGTGCGCTTCTGGCCCGAGAGCACCATGCTGGATAGCTTGTGACGACGCTGGGCAGAACGCGGAGAGAGGGAGAGGGAGGAAGCTCCCAGTGGGAGCGTTGGAGTAAGAAAGGCGAACGACATGATGGCGAACAGATAGGTGTGAGGATTGGAACAAGGGTTGGGTCAGATATATTTGCAAACGAGTTGAAGTACAGATAAAGTGCCTTAGCAGCAATTATGGAACAGCAGAACGAGCGGTTGGTGGTCTTTATTGGTACAAGGCTGTAGATCTGTTTGTGTGGTTGTGGCATCCCATAGAGCACCTTCTAATTAAATATCTAATACATCTGTCGCTCAGTGATCTATATCATTCTTTTTTTCAAAAATCTATATCTCAGTACACCAATCACCTCCTTCCACTTGTTCGACACATTGCTGTATGTGATATTCATTCCACCTCTTGTTCATCAAGGTCCCGCCGTCCGGGAGAACCTTTGTCCAGTCGTCACTTCATCTGCGAGCATCGGCTCAGCCCGTCGGCGCTATGCGCGGTTTCGGCGTCTTCGTTAAAGCATCCGCTCTTGTCGGTGCCGTCATGCATGGTCTAACAGTAGTAGCGCGTTATTGGCCCCACGTCGATCTACACGCGCCTACCGATGCACTCACCGTTTTCGACGATCCGGCCGCCTTCACCTACTTTCTTTGGAAGGAGCTTTCGCGCGTTTGTTGAAATTTCTTCAATCGTTATCGTGTACATGCCGTCTATTTTCCCTTCCTTCCTCCCGCACGCACCTTTGTTTCGCTCAACTCATTCTATATTTTCGTTTGTTTTCGTAAACTCGATCGCCGTCAACTTTATTGCACAAGTACATCCTATTTCAGTCGACTTAATGTCTCATGAACCTTTTCCGCGGGCTTTTTTCAAGTAATCCGACACTTTCTCTCCGTTCTGTCTTCGCACCCCCCGTCATCTGCACCTTTTCACTTGTAAGAAATTCCCCGCTAACGCTTTCTGTCTGGATTACCCCGTTTGCTGCAACAGCCCCAGACACAGGCCCGTTTCCAGATTCCGTTCCACCCCGTACCTTTGCCCATCCAGTTTCATTCTTATCCGCTATTCCCCGACCCAACATGCCTAGCTCAAGTTGAGCGCTTCTGTGCACTCTGACCGTGCCCCTTAATACCGGCTTTCCACTAGATATATGATCGGCTCCACCAGTTCTATACCTGCGGTTACTGCGATTCAATCCCATCCTTGAGTTTGGCATCATCTCGGCATTCGGTTTAACATTTATCGCACGTGCAGGCGGACGTCTGCTTTGATTTGCACCAACCGTTTGTCTGACTGTTCGTTTTTGACCCACCATACTGCTTCCTCGTACGCGTTCTGCTCGAATTCGATTATCTGGTAGACCCCGGGTGGAGTCTCTTTGTGGCTGAGCGGACTCTTGAAAACCTGATTGTTTCCGATGCGAGATTGGAACACGTGCTGTGTTACGCGCGATTTTCCTAGCTCTGGGAGATCTGGATTGCACCATACGTTTAGAAGGGTCTGCCCCCAACTGGTTGTCGGAATACCCGGGGTTTCTGACTCTTTCATCATTCATCTGTGTTACCATTCCACGCTGAAAACGTGGGTCTGAATGACGCAATGTATCTCGCCCTTTTGTACTACTACCAGTAGGTCCCCCCCGGGGTTTCGTGAGCTGTTCTGTTTCGACTTGTTTTGGAATTTCAGAATGCTCGCTTTTCTTTTCTTTGCCATCCTCTGCACTCGAAGATGGCGTTACCTCCTGCACGCGTAGTTGATCTAATGTCTCCGGTACAGCTGTATTTACAAGACCCATTTTGGCAAATCTTTCGAGACGCGCAGGGTCTTTCTCGTCCTCCAGAATACTTGCATCGAATGGTTCATCGTACAACACCTGTTTTTTTGCGCATACTCAAAAGGATGCGATAATGTTCGAAGTCAGCATAACGATTCATCGTGAACATAAAAGTGTGAGTTGCCAGAAAGAGTGAACAGACATACATCCGTTTGCGGGGCAGCTGACGAAAATGCTACTCCCAAAAGGCATAGAAGAATTGCATGAAGGTAATTCATTCCCAAAGGACAGCCCAGTTGCGGGAGAAGTGGATACTGTGACACCTATCAAAGATGTGGCTGATCTCTTTTGATTGTCCGACGGTAGGTTAGAAGATTGGGAACATTGCAGCTTGTGAAAGACAGGCAATGTGCAATTCTGGATTTGGCGATCCAAGAACATTCTTTCGTTGCTCAAATTAATTTCTGCAGACTGTTGGGCGTGCATTGAATATCTGAGTGGAATTCGTCATGTCTCCGAAGTGTCGTACATGTCGAGAATATTGTCTATTGTACCTTTTCGTCCGATACTAAATGTACAACTCATATATCATATTCAGAGAGCTTGATGATATACAACAGCAATGTCTAGATGTTCCATATGGATCAGAAGGGATGCGTGTGTCAAGCTTTGGATTTAATTGTTTCCCTACAATCTGACGATAAACTGTTCACACTCGGATTCATCGAGCTTAGTACTTACACGGTGATCTCTCGATTGCATACGGCGGCACTTTCCATTACCTTACACACATCAATCTACTTGGAAATACCAAGTGAAACTCTTTGGAATTGGTCATAGGCCTTTGTTGTCCAGTTGCCATGTGCCGAATGGATAAGTCTCGACATTCGCGCCATTTTGTCCTTCTTACTTAGGTCGACTCCAAATCTTTCTCGCAAGTTTTCCAACACATATTCCCGTCCTTGTAGGAAACAAGGCATTGACTCGTTTCCTGGATACATCGTATCTATCATCAACATAAACTTCTCCGCATACTTACTCGCTTCTAGATACCCTTGAATACACAATTTCCTGAAGAGCTTCCATGCGCCTGATTTGGTGCCTCCCATGACCTGGACCATCTCATTCGTGAGCTTGAAAGGTGCTTTCTCAAACTCCATGTTGCCCCCTGGCGAGTTCGATAATAAAAAGCCAAAGTCGATGTGGACGATATGGCCTTCTGCATCAATCATCAGGTTACCATTATGCCGATCCTTCAGGTTAAGTAAATACTGCACTAATGAATAACCAGCCATGCTGTGCACAAAATTGCGGACGGCTCGCTTGTACGCAGGAGAGCCCCGTCCTCCGAAACGTCCTATAAAATAATCTTGCAGTGTGACGACGTTTGGTGAATGCTTTTTGATCGAATCTATTGATGCCGAATCCGTCAGTGTCTCAATAAGACCTGAGTCACTACTGGTAGAGATAATTTGGTAGGCGCGCAGCCATACCGGAATGTTTGCTCGCTTAAAAATGCGTGCAAACTCTTGAATCAAACGCTGCGCAAACATTTCTTGTCTTAGTTGATCTCTCGATTTAACAATACAAGACACAAGCCTCCAGTTCGGGTTTGAACCAAATGGGCTTGCTTTCCGTAACCGCTCGGACTTTACGGCCCATCGCTCCCCAAGGGCCTTCAAGAGTTCTTCATCTGGTGGCCGTCGATCATCAACATCGTTGGCATCCACGCGAAATGAGCTTTCCCTCTGGTGTTTGTCTGAGCTGTCCACAACCAGACTAGCTTCCGCTGTAACGTCCGGAGAAAAAGCAAACTTACTTTCTGGTTGATTTGGGATTGGAACATCAATGTCTTCCACATGATTTTCTTCACATGACCGAGGCATAGATGGTGCTCCATGACTCTTATTGTGTCCCATATTAGGATTTCCCAGACTTCCAATTCGACGTAAGGGGCCTGGGCTTCTATTGCCCTCATCAAGTAGGCTATGTTCGTTTGGATTGTATGGAATAAGGTCTTCTACCTCTACTACGAGGAGAAAAGGAACGCGCTCTTTTGTAGAAAAGACGTGTGCATCTTCAGGAACAATACGTAATACACGATGCGGATGTCGTTCAGTAGGAATGAAGACGTTTTTGGGAATAAAATCATTAAGCTTCTCGAGCTCGCGCCGCAACACATCTCGACGATAATCGCGTTCGATATCGAAAAGACCGTGCGAGATATGCGTGAGACATTTGACAAAGTCGAGTTGAGCGTGGAAGGTTGTAGCGCGTTCACGGCGAGCATCAAGCCAATGTTGTAGCTTGGCTTCATCTGTAACTTTGACGACATTAAACTGCATGGTAAGGTCTGTTTCGCCGCTGCCGGAGATATCCAGATCGACTTCGCGGATACTTGGGACCGGGTGTGGCAAGGAGGGATCTCTGGAGGTCTTTTGGATTTCATCATCCGCTGAAGTCGAAGAGGCACGCATGACAGTGCGGGTGTCTCGCAGAGCTGCTTTCTTGAAGAGGTCACCTGGAGGGGCTGAGTTTGTAACAACACTCTCAATTCCAAGGAGAAGGGTCATTGTACGATGGTACGACTCCTTTGGACCTAGATAGAGGGAGCCGGTGAAGTACCAGAGACACTCGAGAGCGAAGGAGACGGAGCTCATGGCCTCTTGGTAGAGAAACTGCTCTAGCTGGCGTTCACATTGAGCTTTGACGAGATGAGAGGTTCCTTTGAGATCAATTTGCTTTGGGTCGCGTTGAACTCTGAGGTTGCTGCTCTTCTTGCCGCCACGACTGCTGCCGAGTCCGGAACCGTTGAGGTCTTGAAAGCCGTACAATATTGCATTGAGTAAGAAGGGAAGTAGATGACTAAGGGTGGCACGATTTCGTGCAATATTTGCAAGGTCGACGGTAGCATCTAGTTCTGAGTAGATTTTGCCGAGCATGACGAACTCTGGGTCATCATCAATCTGACGGTCCTTGTCGTGATGATGGTCTTTCTTGACGTTTAAGATTTTCTTGAGGCGCTGTTTGGCGGCCTCGCGGGTGAGGACGCGCTTATTATGGAAAAGGGTGGGGTGCTTCTTGCGACGGGCTGTGGGCACCATGGCGGAAGATTCAGCACTATGACGACTGGGAAGGCTGTGGTGGTCGTCCCATTCATCTGGGTCTGCAGCGGAGCGAGCTCCGAAGCATGCGAGTCTAACCATTGGAAAATGGGAGGGGTTGCAACACCCCTGAGGCGGTTGAGTTTGGCGTGAGATGGCGCGATGTAAGTGGATTGAGTGTGTGTGGAAATGTAGTGAGTATTTACAAGTTAATGATGTCGGCGTGAGAAGGAAATGATGCGTGAAATGCAAAACACTGTTCGCTCTAGATGATATGGCGCGATGATGGGCAAGCGGCGTTTAGCTGCGCAGCCATTAACTGCGGGGCGAAGGGACATTGAAAGGGTTGACAGCGAGAGTGAGCGAGTCTGTAGAGTATCAAGTAAGAAATATGTGAGAAACCACTTGGCGCAACGCGGCAGCGTCATCGTCAATATCTCACACTTTCGGTTGGGCGTGTAACATTATGAATTCAAATTACAGAGAATCTCGACTCACCGACTGGCTACTGTAAGCATCCTTTGTCATCCAGCAGTGCATGCCAACTCAACTATTCGTAGTCCACATTCGTCATTCTCCAACAACCATCGTTTCCGAGACCAAGGTGTCCAGTCGTCATGCAGCCACCGAGACTGCGCTAGTCGCACTTCTGCCATGTGCCAACTCTCTCTGCGCGCCGAATCACGTCTCTTTGCTCTTCTCGTCACCTTCACAATTCTTTTCGTGGCCGCCGTTGCATCTCACGATCTTCTCATCGACCCCGCTCCGCGCTTCACCGATGCAAATCTCCTGCATCTTCATCTCTACATTCTGCTTATTTCTCTATCATTACTATCTTACCTCCGATGCCACTTTGCAAACCCTGGCTCCGCCGCTGACTGGTCACTCCATCGTCCAGACTTACTCCATCCCCTTGCAAACCCTCACGCCCGACTACAATCACTCGCTCATGCTCCCATAGACGCAGAAGCTCCTCCATTCCTCAACTCCCCAACACAAACCGCTTTTTGTTTGTCTTGCGATGCACCTAAAATGGAACGCGTCCACCATTGCAGTGTGTGCAACACCTGCGTACTCCGCTTCGACCACCATTGTCCGTGGATGGGCAATTGCATCGGACTGCTTAATATCAAATTCTTTCTGCTCTTCCTACTATACACCACCCTTTCCTCTATGTACTCCGCATTCATTTTCGTTCGATACCTGATGCATTGCCACCACGCAACTTCCTTCTCCCGCCGCACTCATTCCCTCGCCGCCGCCGTGTTCACCCCTATTACTCTTGCAATCTCCCTCGTTGCTACTGGTGCTGTTGGTAGCATTTTTCTCTGGAACCTTTGGTTGGCCAGCATCAATCAGACCGGTTTAGAAAATTACCGTTTACACGATCCGAGGAGTCGAGTTTTTGCTGTCGCTGACGTGCACAAAGATTATTCCGCCGGTCTCTTGTCCAATTTCAGACATGTGCTCGGCTGGAATCCAGTCTTTTGGCTTCTGCCCGTGGTGCGAAGTCGCACCCCGCCGCAAAAACAAAAGATCTGAGCTGTTCAACATTAGTGCTGCTCTCAAACCACACTGAATGCCGCCTCGATAAGTGCTCCACTTTTTACTTATTCCCTAGCGCAAATCGTAATGGTGCATAAACTTATCTACCGTTGAGGTATAGACGCAGGTAATGAGCACATGGCTCTAGTCCAGCGTGCTCTAGAAGTTTGAATTGGACGTCTCGGTCTTTGCCACAAACGTACTCGCGCTGCTCAAGGCCACTTGCGCCATGCGTACTGGATGTGGGAAAAAGTGCAAACCGATTGGCCAAATCAATTGGCACAAATTCAGGTGCCATTTTGGCCCCTTCCGTCAGCGCCGTTGCCAGATGCCAAAAACTCTTCAACGTACAAATGTATGTTCTTGTTTCCCATCCGCCCGTCACGTTGCACCTCCCACTTTCTTCCTTTTGCCGCTGGAAGCCAACCATTTCCAGCCCAGATTGTCCTCATACGATCGCACTCTTCTTGTATGTGTTGCTCGATTCTTGCAATGCTTTCAACTCTGCAAACTTGTCACACTGAATGTTCCTATGTATGGCTGCATCCATAATGAACTGGCAATGCTGCAGCACCGTTTACATATTTTCACTTGTTCCTCCGCTCGTGTCGCAGTTTGCACACTCAACCCAATCCCACTATTTATCGACTGCCATTTCGATAAACCCGTAATCAACCGACTCACTACCATTGCTGGTATGATCCTTGTACAGATGGAAGCACTGGTTATTATCTGCTTGACAAACATACCGGCTGGAGACTCACTTTCGCCCACAGGCACTCTTAGTGCTGCCATAATATTGTTCACCCTTGCCGCATTTTGCCAGTCTGGCTAAACTCTCTGGTCCTTTTCTGTGGTCAAATGCCTATTCCCCACCTGTGCATCCTGGGTCACAAATGCATGATCGTGAACATCTGTCATTGTGTAAACTTCATACCAAAGTCAATAATACTATGAGCACTGACATCACAGTTGTGATTCTTCAACCCTCCAATGACTCAATTTCTTCGTGATATCCACGCATCTTTTGTTTCATTCACCATAAACGTTCTCTTCACACCTATTCCGCTACATCTTGCGTGTACCCCCACTCAACCACAAGCCTCATTCACCTTGACTTTCGCCACTGCGAATGGCGTATGCTCTAGCCTGCTCAACCTCAAATCTCTTGCTTAGAAAGGAAAAGGTAACGTCAGGCTCTTTTAACTCCCAAAGTACTTACTTGACGCGCATATCTCTTTTCTGTTAAGCAATTCCTCTATTGAAATTATGCTTAGGACTCAGCTCGTGTTTTCTTTTCTCATGCTCTTTGCATTGTTTGTTTCTGCAGTCTTTGCAGATGAAAACAATCGTGGATTTGACCATCGCGCCCATGCTGTCACAGGAGGTCCATATGAGGTCCCTGATGTCGACGGAGACGGAGAAGCGTTGATCACTTTGAACGGCGAACTGTCACACAGTCATTACTTCAACGAGACAACAGAAACCACTGGGAGAATCAAGAAATACAAATGGACTACCGCTGATGGAAGGACCATTTGCTCGCAGATACTTTGTGTGAGAAAATTCCCGATTGGAAGAACTGTCGTTACATTGACCGTTACCGATAACACTGGTGACGTTGCTAGTGCTTCTACCTTTGTCAGAGTTTACAAGGGTGCCAGCCCCGGAGTACGAGTGTTATTTTATCCAGGAAATGGATGGATCCCCGACAAACGAACAGAACCACCGCGAGCTAGTTTCTCTCAAACACTCCCAACTGTCAAGCTGAACAATGCGGGAAGCTTTCCATCCTCTGTTGTCAATGTCAAGTTTTCTATTCGCGTTCTTGGCAACATTGAGTTTTTCAAAAGTGGGAGGTATAGCTTCCGGTTGGGATGCGGAGGGGCCTCTTGCACTTTTTGGGTTGACTCAAAGCAAATCCTGGCAGGTAGTCATATCGACATCCATTCACAGACTGTAGCTTTCACGGAAGGAGTGAGAACGATGGAAATTGTTTATCGTCGGCAGAACAGCAACGGACCGACCCCGAGGTTACTTCTTTCATGGAAGCCACCCGGAAGCCCGTCTTGGTTTACCGTTCCGGCAAAGTATCTGTCACACAATCCGGGTCTGTACGCTCCTGTTATTCACCGTGTCAGACCTGAGCAAGGTTTGGTTGGAAGTACAATTGTAATCAGTGGAAGCAGCTTTGTGAACGTTAGAAGTGTCTCACTGGGAGGCACGTCATGCGTTGCACCTGTTGCCAAAAACCAATTTACAATCAATTGTATCGTCCCTGGTGGCCGCGGTGAGAAGATGGTTTCTGTAAATACGAAGAATGGGATGTCGAACTCGGTGAAGTTTACCATTCTACCAAGGGGAAGCAATCGGATCAATCGAACTGGTTCTGATGAGGGTCCGATAGGTTATTATCAACCTATAAAGTTTTCGAAGGGCTTTCTGATCCAGAATGGCAAAGTATGGAAAAAGTCACAATTGACAACTATTGTCCTTGGTCCCGACGGGAAATACTATATGGGCAGCTTGAACGGGATTGTTCATGTTGTTACGACTGACCTTGGTCGGGATGTTCAGAATGTGTGCAGTTCTCCAAAAGTTGGTACTTCGCGTAGTATTCTCGGTCTTGCTTTCAACCCAGCTGAAAATGGCAAGCTGCGGCTGTATGCATCTACCAGTATTCTATACTGGGGCACAAAGAAGTTACTTCCATTCATTCGGGGGTGGAACAATGGCGAAGTCATAGCCATGCAGAAAAAGAACGGATGCATTGCAAAAGTAAGGACGATTGTTTCGGGATTACCAGTTTCCAACTATGACCACTCTGTGAATGGACTGAGCTTTGACAATTGGGGCAACCTGATGATCTCGGTTGGTGGAACCACAAATGCGGGTGTGAGTGTGGAAGGGGGACCACTAGGCGGCATCCCAGATTCGCCGCTTTCAGGTGCGGTCCTACAAGCACCGGTTCTAAAAAGAGGATTCAATGGAAAAATTGTATACTCACAATACGGCAATCCACACACGGCGAGAAAAGTTTCAGGTGATGTACGGGTTTACGCTGCCGGACTTCGCAACTCGTTCTCCAATGTTGTACATTCGAACGGGAACATTTACGCATTGGACAATGGGGCCAACTCCAAGTTTGGCGCTCGGAGCACGGGATGCAACACTGAAACAAATGCCACTGGAGAGCCGGATACACTGAAGAAGCTACGACCCAACGGGTTTTTCGGGTATGCAAACAGGAATCGTGGCCGGTTTGATACAAGACAATGCATACACCGCCCTCCGCAGAAGAATATCGGGAATTATGACCGGCACATTGCAACGTTCAAGTCAAGCATGAATGGTCTCGTCGAGTACACGGCGAACACGTTTGGGGCGCAGATGCGAGGGGACCTGCTCGCGACAAAGTTTGCGGTATCTGGATCGGGCATAGTGTTCCGCGTGCAGTTGAACAAGAAGGGCAATGTGAAATCGAAATTTGAAATTGCAAAACATTCCGGACTATCGGTAGCCATGTCGGGTACGGGAGGATTATTCATGCCGCGAGTATATCAGAGCAAGGTCGCAACGTTGATGCCCATCGAAAGGAATCCGGGTCGATTGGTTGTGACAAGTGTGAATCCATTCCGCGGGCCTCGACGCGGCGGCGGCAAAGTAACCATCACTGGTTGGAATCTATTTCCGCCACTAGTGATTACATTTGGCGGCAAGGAGTGTCGCAAGCTAGAAAACTTTAACAAAGGACGCAGCTTGACGTGCATTGTTCCAGCAGGACAAGGCAAGGCGGCGGTGATCGCGAGCCGGCTGAGTAGTTCATCGCGAAGCTTTGGATTTGAATATGTGTACATGAATGTTTGAGTAAAAAGAGAGCGATGTGCAGATGCGCAGCACATGCACGTGTGCATCACGTCACGGGCCATTTCGCATAAGCCAATCACTGCGCCGTGGCCGTATTTATAATATCTCAACCCAATAAGTGCTCCATTCACCATGTCACGCCCATCCACTAGATTTGGCCGAAACACAACGAGACGAGCGCATCCCTGTAACAATATCGCATCGCATCGCATCGCACCCA
This sequence comes from Asparagopsis taxiformis, assembly GCA_030407315.1. NCBI lineage: Eukaryota > Rhodophyta > Florideophyceae > Bonnemaisoniales > Bonnemaisoniaceae > Asparagopsis > Asparagopsis taxiformis. Next base: position 432,767 of record JALQPE010000083.1, on the reverse strand, counting down.
TCTACCGCCTCCCCTTCGTCTCATCGTCATGCGCGTCCTTTTACTAACCGCCTTTGTGCACCCCTCCTCGCGTCCCATTCTCGCACCCTCTCGTCCAGCCGTTTCCCGATGCCTCCGCCGCACGCGCTGGCGTCTCGCCGCTGCAGGCGCTGGTGCAGACTCGCGCCCCATATCCGGCGACGCGTCCAATTCCGATCCCCAACCATCCCAGGACGCCTCCGCTTCCGACCCCAACGATGCCCCCCCTACCGCTCAGGATGACCCGCGCCCGGAAATTGCCATCTCGCGCCTCGGTCAGCCAGATATTATGATAGACCCCGTCAAAAACGTCCCCGCCTCGCTTGTGGACGCCTCCGGCGCTCTGCAGATTGATGACGGCTCCCTCGCCAGTGAGACTATCATTCCCCGCAAGCTTGTCAAGCGTCGTCCTGATGAGAAAAGGTTCGATGTTGATAGACTCAAGCGTCAGCTTGCCGCTGGTTTCGATTCCAGTTTGGGTGCAACGTTGTTATTGACCGCTCTATTCGCTACTTGGTATTGGTCTAATACCGTTTTCAATGTTTATAACAAGCAAGTGCTCAAAGTTTTCCCTTTCCCGTTAACCTGCACCGTCGCCCAGTTTGCTGTCGCCGGCGCTGCTATGGCTTTGGTCTGGCTGTCGCCATTTAAGAAACCACCTCCATTCAACAAGTTTTTGATTCGCGCTGCAGGTCCTCTGGCCGTTCTACATGCTGCTGGTTTTCTTCTCACCAACATGTCGCTCGGAAAAGTTTCTGTAGCGTTTACGCATACGGTGAAAAGTACTGAGCCCTTTTTTTCGGTCGCTCTCACCCCCTCGATTTTGGGTGATGTACCGACATGGGGTATTCTTGGTTCCTTGTTTCCCATTGTGGCCGGTGTGGCACTTGCATCTGCTACTGAAGCTTCGTTCAATTGGATTGGCTTTTTCTCCGCGATTGGTTCCAATCTCGCGCTGCAGTCTCGTAATGTGCTTTCGAAAAAGGTTATGAGTCGAGGTAGTGGCGAACCTAAAAAGGATAGAAACGGAAACAATGTGCCCATTTCTGCTGAAGAGGAATCTACTTTAGCAGCGTTGGATAATGTGAATCTTTTTTCTACCATGTCCATCATGGCTTGTTTCATCCTTGCCCCTGTGTGTTTTCTATACGAAGGGATACCTTTACTTGGTGCAGCTGTTGCGCCAGCAGTAACTGGCATGAGCAGATCGCGTCTATTCAAAATGCTCATTATAGGCGGGTTCTGTCGCTGTGTGGATGTGCTGTCCAGCTACATGATACTGCAAAAGGTCAGTCCTGTGACGCACTCTGTGGGCAACTGTGTGAAGCGTGCTGTGGTAATCGTGACATCAATCATTTTCTTTAAGACGACCATGAGCGTTTTAAATATTGCCGGTACAATTCTCGCTCTAGTTGGAGTGCTTTTGTACTCGCTCGTGGTTTCGGCATGCAAGCAAAATAGTTTTGGACCTGATGCGGCAATCTGTCGACCGATTTACGAGACGGAACTGGAGCTTACTGAAGGCAGTGGTATCTAGGCTGGCATGGTTCGGCTACGGTGCAATGCGCATGAGTGGATTAGTGTTGAGCATGCGGTAGGTTGAGTGGGTGCGCGAGTACCAAGCTATTTTATCGGTGAATTGACAGTGTACATAAAGGTTGATTTACTGCAACGAACGTCGCAGCTCGTACAGTAGCTTCCATCTTTGCCGTCTAGGCGCCGTACCTCTCGACTAGTCCCGTCTTGGAGAGCATCTCCTCAACGAGGTGCAACAAATCGAGACGCCCCTCGCCGGGTGCGCAACGCTCTGCAATTGATTTACGCGCGTCAGTACGAACAAGTCCGCAGCCGCTCCAGCAAGCCAAACCGCGCACAGCGCTCTGCGACGACGCGTCGCTACACTGCCACGTCTGCGGCGGCAGCGGCAGCAAATCATCCAAATGTTTCACAGGCGACGGAAGCATGGCAGCCCAATCGCCCGGCCCGGTGAGTAGCACGCCGACCATGCCGACAGCCGTCGCACACGGCGTGCGATTGGACGAGCGTGTAGTATCGTGCGTGCGCGTTTCAGATAGCGCAGCCATGAATTGCGCCGCCAGCTCGTCGGCTTGTGCAAGGTCGTCGGCTGCGTCCACGAAATGCACGCCGCGACTGGGCGGAGCGTCGTTTGGTTGCAGACAGCGCACCAGATGGGCGTCGCGTTGCGCGTGCGTGCGTGCAAGGTGAACGAGATGTGGCGTCAATGTGGGCAGGTTTTGCTCGAATGGTGTGAGCGAGATTGCAGTGGTGATACCCTGTGAAGCGATGAGGTCTGTGGCTGGTTTGGTTAGACGGGAACGGTGAAGCGTGCATGATGACGGCATGATCGGATGTACACTGTACCGAGTGCTGGTGTTGGCGGTCGGTCTGCTGCGTGAAGTGCGTCGTGCAGATTGGGACCGTGGAGACAGAGTAGCACAGATGTGAGTGCGAAGGGCGACTTCATTTTACTTGGTGGTTGATTCTACCTTGGAAGGGTAGCGCGGGTACTGTGGAATTTATTAAAAATTGAGCAAGTCTATGACTGAGGCGGCTCGTCACTTGTTTTCTTGTGCTCGTCGGCAACGGCAACTGCAGGTTTGCAATCTTTGCAAGGTGTGCTACCAGCGCCTTCGCAATATTGACATGTTCGCCACACCGTTTCAGCATTGACTTCAACAAAGCCAAACGCATTGCAGTATGTACAAGGCAAAGTGCCAGTGCCGTCACAAGCAGTGCAATCCGGTTTGGCAACTGGCGTTTGCATGGTTACTCGACCGCTTCGTTTCCGGTATGTCGGCGCAACACGACATCGGCGATAGACGGGCGTCAGCGATTGATGGATGGTGGCGCATGGTGCCGCGGAGACGAAACGCGCGGCCGTAGCCGCACAAAGAAACGCCATAAGATGATCAACCCGAGGTCTCGAGTTGCATCGCAAGCAAAAACAAAACAAACACAGTCAAGTGCAGATCGGAGCTCGACGATGCTTACAGAAGTTGAAAGTGTACACGTGGCAACTTTATTTGGCTTGGCAACTTTTTTTACTCTCTGTTGACACTTCTTTCAACGGCAGCGCTTTTCTACTTTGCTCTGCTTCACTTTTGATCCGTCGACAACTCACTGTGGTGGCGCCCCGCCCAACTCCGGCACCAGCATCACTCATCCTTCCATACTCTCGCACCTCAACTTTCTCTCATACGTCACACATCCGCCACTCTCCCCCCCACTACAACACCTTTCAGCTCGCCCCCGCATGCGTCCACATGCGGCCGCAACATCCACCACAACCGCCACAGCCCGCGCACCCGCCGCCACTGCCGCAGGCGCAGGCGCCCGCCCCACTCCCACCGCCGCGAGTACTCATTATCGGAGCGGGCGTTGCCGGCCTTTCGTGCGCCCAGACCCTCCTCGCAGCCCCGCTCGAGCTCTCCGTCGTCGTCCTCGAGGCGCGTCATCGCCCGGGAGGTCGTGTGCTCACCCATTGGCTCAATGGCGTTGAGAAGCCGCCCGACCTCGCCGATCATCCCTCCCCTGACCAGCCACTCGCCCCAGCCCCTGCTCCGCCGCCCCCCGTCCCGCCGCATCCGACATCCGACCAGCATGCCCCCATCACAAAACACTCCTTCCAACACCTCGCAGCCGGATCCATAAATCCCACTCGCACAATCGGCCCCTGTGCGCGCATTAGCGTCGATATCGGCGCCTCGATAATGCACGGATGCGGTGATGACAATCAGCTCGTATTTGCTCGCGCGATCGAAGCCGGCATTCGCGCACCAGTTGTGGCTGGAGGCGGATTTTATGAATCCACAGAACATGCTCTCTGGTTTAACGACCTCACTGGTACACGTATTCCGACTTCGACTATAGTAGAGGTGCATCATATTTTCTTCATGGCTTCACGCTACATGGCCGCTGTGGCATCGCAGAGCGATGATGGTGCAGCCAATATGCAGTCGGTCTTCGATTGCGGTGTGCAGTACGTGTTGGAGCAGCTTGATGGTCGGCAGCTCACTTCGGTTGAAAAGGCTGTGCTCAAGAAAATCTGTGCAAGATCGGTCGGGTACTGTTCCCCTATGTCGGATATGGCCCTTATGCAAGCAAGTGCTGGCATGGAAATCACTAGTGTTGATGCTCATATCGGCGTCAAGTTCGAAGAGGACGATCCCCCTTTCCCAGGCGAAGTTCCATCCATGTCGCCGCGCACCATAAAGCTCGAATCATCCCGTCTCAAAAAGGCTATTCTTGCCACCCAAAAACCAGTTAGAACGGTGGTCGCCTCCCGGAAAGCAGGTAAGGGTGACCGTATCGTCCTTGATGGCTATACACCGTTCCTCGTCGACCGTCTTAAGGAGGGTGTGGATATTCGCACTGGTCAGGTCGTGTGTGGCGTGTCAATGCATGACACTGTACCAGGTTCCGTACAGCATGAACTTGACATTTCGGCCCGTATGGCTACACGCTCTCAGAAACGCGCCCGCGTTGCAGAGTCCAGTTCTTCAGAATGGATCGGCGATCCATCGACCCCTACGCGCACTGTCTGTGTCTCGACCCGCAGTGGGGAGGTGCATGAATGTGAATATGCTGTTATCACGCTTCCCCTCGGTGTTCTCAAAGACACTCATGGAGAGGGTACCGTGACCTTTTCTCCACCGCTTTCAGAAGAAAAGATGGAGGCTATCGAAGGCATGGGTATGGGTGTTCACAACAAGATCATTTTGCGATTCCGTGAAGACCACGTCTTCTGGCCACCAAAAGTTCCGCAGCTTAACTGCGTGGATTCTAGATTCCAGTTCTTTAATCTCCACAGCTATGGAAAAACTGGTGTTCTACTTGTTCATGTATTTGCTGATAGTGGGTTCGCAAGTGGCTACTGGGGCATGTCGGATGAAGCTGTAGTTGCAGAGGTACTGATGGTGCTAGGGGGTATGTTTTGCGAGCCAGCTGCGGATGAATCGGATAACTCGCCTAGTGAACCGGGTCCAAGTTCGCATGCTAGGGTTGCGATGGCTAGGCACCGAGTCGCAAAGTTGATGAATATTTGTGAACATTGCAAGCGCCCTGCCCCACCACAGGCAAATGCAGCTTCCACCTGTTCTGGTAGTCGAGAAGAGCTTATTTGTGAGAGCTGTGGATTGAAAATTGCCAATGTCTTACCGGACCTTTTGGCGAAGACTACGGTGCCGGCAGAACAAAATAATGTATTGAAGGCAAAGGAGAAGGCGGTGTCGAAAGACGAAGACAGCGGGATTGGCAAGAAAAGCGGTGATAGTGAAGATGAAGATGAGTTGGTCGAGCCGCTTCGGTCACTACCGTGGGATCGATTGCCAGCGCCTGAAGAATACATTGTGACGCGATGGGATTCGGATCCGTTTTCAAAAGGTTCATATTCATTTATGCCATGCGGTAGCAGCTGGCAAATGATTGATGAGCTTGCAGCTCCGGAGCCAAAAGACTCGACACATCCCTATCTATTCTTTGCCGGCGAGCACTGCAGCGATCTCGGTTGGCAATGTGTTCACGGTGCACATGAAACTGGGATTCGAGCAGCGAAGGAGATCATGGCATGTGTAACGCGAGGGTACGTGGAAGTATCGGGTGACTTGAGCGTTGGTGTACAGAAAGAAACGGAAATCTATGATACACCGGTTGGCAACGAGAGTATTTTAGAGACGGAAAGTCCTCTGACCGGTAGCACTCCGCAGGTTAATGAGTCCACACCAGCTAGTAGCACGCCGCCAGGAAATGAGGGGGTACTGGTGAGCAACACGGCGTTGACGAGCACGATTTCGTTTGATGTTGCGATCACGGTTACGGCTGCGGATGTGAAGGAATATTGGACTGATAGAAGGGAAGCTGCATTGTCTCGGTTTTTAGTATCGTTCTTGGGTGTAGATGGGAATTTGACGGATGTAATTGATGAGATTGCCTATTTGACAACGTCGGCGAAAGGGCGAGGGTCGTGGGAGGACCAACGAGTGAAGGTGCGACAGTTGGTGTTCTTGCGGATTCGGGAGAGGGCGGAAGCTGATGATACGTTTGCAAACGACTTTTTGAGATTCCATAGCAAAGTAGCTGTGAAGGCGCGACGGGAAGCGTTTCCGAGGCCGTTTGAAGAAATTAACAACCGAAAGCGGTTGGTAGGGTTGAATGTTAGTCTACTGGAACAGCGGTACTCGAAGGACGTGGAACGAGGCCTGAGGAAACATGCGGCAGCGGCTTATAAGAATGAGCTTTCGTATGCGGAGGTTCTGAATCGAATTGCGATTGCCATCTACAAGAAGGACGGTGGTCTAATGAAGAAGCGATGTCTGCGGGAGTACTTGCGCAAGGCGGTGTTTGGGAACGGACCTCAGAAAGAGATGTACTTCAAGATGTACTTGGAGAATGGGGAATAGCATAGTGGTTTGACATGTGGTGTGCATGATGTAATATTATAGTGCAATGGTATCGTTGAGCTATGTTTTGTGTGAAGGCGTGGAGTATGTAAATGACGAGGCAGTTGAATTACATGTGTAAACAAGGCGGTGTGTATGCCGTAGAGAGTTGGAACGTGAGTGAGTGATATGGCGCGGTGGTGTAAACAGTGAAGAATGTGCAGCACTGTTTGTATATTTTTGTGTGTACGGAGTGTGCGTATTGTATCTGTGGAGCGGTTGACACGATAGTGAGAGCAATGTCTTGTCGACGGTTTCTGAGGCGAGTTTGTGCTGATGTCGACGGCCAATGAAGCAAATGCTTACAAGTGCGTGACAACCCTGCAGCAATGTCAAACAAGGTGGAACCGCACGGAACTGGGAATGGATGTACAGTGTACTGCTGCTCAACTGAGCTGAGCTCAGTATGATGATGGATGTGCAAGTGATTGAAAGTTGTGAATTGATATTACAGTGTAATGTGCTGTCGGGAAGCAAGTGACAAGATGTTGTCGAGTATGTAAGGTATCGATCAACGAGTCGCGGCGCGGCGCCACACGGTACGACACGCGGCGCAGAACGGCACACACCGGAGCGGAGCGGTTGGAGTAGACGACGATAGATAGTGACGCTGTGTCCTCGCCAAGTGTTGCATGCAGATGTCACTATCTCTTGTTACGCCATTCCCACGTACTCCCTCTTTATTTGCTCATATAACTGTTTCCAAACGCATTCCACACAGCGCATAATTCAACCACTATGGTTCGTTCCTTCCATACTCAATCATCACACGACATCTGTCCTTCCATACTTCACTCGTCACGGTGCATTCTCATCGACCTCACGTCCCCATCATCCTACACGTATCTACAGTCGCCCTCTTCGACCCCTTATCAGCGCTCTACGATCCGATGCGCCCTCCTCTATCACGCCTTGCTCCCGCCGCATTCCCCTCGTCATGTCGTCGTCTCCACCTCCCTCCCTCCAACTCCCTATCCGCATCCCACTCCTCCTCGCCCTCGTCTTGGTCGCCCTCGCACAGTCCAACCTCAACAATGGCTTCAATCATCGCGCACACGCCGTCCCCGGCGGCCCCTACGCAGTCGCTGATCTGCTCCAGAATTCTCGCGCACGAGTCACACTTTCCGGTGAACTCTCCCATTCCCATTATCTCAACCCCCGCACCGGCGCCACCGGCCGCATCGTCTCCTACGTCTGGCGAATCGACGGCCGTCGAATATGCTCCGCGAAAAAATGCACCGTCTTTTTCAATTTGGGCCGTACTACCGTTTCGCTTACCGTTACCGATAACACCGGTGACACTTCGACCGCTTCGACAACCGTCACCGTCTATCCCGCCACAAGACCCAACATTCGCATCTGGTTCTATCCCGGATTGCCGTGGGCCCCCGATGAACGCGTCCCGCCCCCCGCCATCAGACCCTCGTTTTCCAGAACCGTCCCTCAGCTCAAGATGAGGGCACGTTCCGATTTTCCAGAATTTCTCCTCCCAGATCCCTTCTCTGCACGCGTACTCGGCAATATAGAGTTTTATCAAGCAGGTATGTATCGATTTCGCCTCCTGTGTGAAGGTGCACACTGCGGCTTGAGAATTGGCGGTCGAAATCTCGCTGCTGGCGCACTCCCAGAGTTGATTACACCTGTTACCTTTTTCAATAAGGGTTTTCAACGTCTCGATGTTTTCTATAGGCGTGCTCGTCCTGAACGTATGCAAATGAGCTTTGCTCTTTTCTGGCGCACCCCTATGGCAACCTCTTGGACTCCCGTTCCTGCAAATCGACTCTATCATATTCCAGAGGCTTATCTTCCCGTCCTGCACATGGTGGAGCCTAGAAGAGCACCCGTTGGTACTAGAATTACTATCTCTGGCAGCAGTCTAGTCAAAGTTCGAAGCATTCAAGTCGGTACAAGTCGCTGTGAAAATCCCGTTTTCGTCAATCAGTTCACCCTTACATGTATCATTCCGGGTGGAAGTGGAGAGCGTCTTATCAGAGTCATTAATGAAGTGGGCGCTTCCAATACCCTTCCGTTTTTGACCGCAAGTTTTTCCGACCTTGATGGACCAAGTAACGGCCCAATCGGCTACTACCATCCAATCGGCTTCCAAAAGGAGGAATTGAAATCGCGCGATGGTTCGACTTTTGAAATTGCACAGCCAACGTCAATTACGCTCGGCCCGGACGGAAGATATTATCTCGGAAGTCTGAATGGATTTGTTCATGCTCTCACTGTTGGATTGGATTACGTAGTCTCCGACCATTGTCAATCCCCTAAAGTAGGCCCGCAAAGAAGTGTGTTGGGTGTCGCGTTCAATCCCGCAGAAGGTGGAGCAATCAAGTTGTACGCATCAGCTAGTACAATGTCGTGGTTGTCACGAGAAATTTTCCCATTCGAGCAAGGATGGCATAACGGAGAAATAATTGTGCTCAGGCGCACGAGCAAGGCATGCCTTGAGAAAGTGGACACAATCATTACTGGCCTACCTGTGTCCAACTTTGATCACTCGGTAAACAGTCTCAGTTTTGACCAACAAGGAAATATGCTCATTTCAGTGGCTGGCAGCACCAATGCCGGGGTTGCGGATGATCGTCTAGGCGGTATACCAGACTCACCGCTGTCTGGTGCGATTTTGATTGCACCAGTTTCAAAGAAGGGATTCAATGGACATATAAGATATTCTCAATTGGAAAATCCTGAGAAGGCGTATCAAGTTTCCGGACAAGTCCGCATTTTCGCAAGCGGGTTTAGAAATTCGTATGACCATGTGCTTCATTCTAGCGGCGCATTGTATGCTACGGATAACGGTGCCAACACTGGGTTTGGTCCGAAGAGCACTAGTTGCAATTCGGAAGATGTGGCGTTCACAGAATTGGATGCGTTGTACCTAGTTCGACGCTACAGCTATCATGGGTATGCGAATCGCAATCGAGGCCGGTACGACAAGAAGCAGTGCGCTCACAAGGGCCGAGTTTTCGTGCGACCTATTACTCAACTGGAGTCTAGCACAAACGGGATCATAGAATACACTGCCAACACATTTGGTGCTCAAATGCGTGGTGATCTGTTAGCTACCAAATTTGCGGTGCGAGGCCAGGGCACCACATATCGGATACAGTTGAAGAAGAGTGGCAAGGTCAAGTCTAAATCGGAACTGATTGGATGCTCTGGATTAACTGCTGCGCTGGCGCCAAACGGTGCGGTCGTGATGCCACGAGTATCGCAAAGTAAGGTGGTTGTACTGCATCCAACGGAGGTGAACCCAAGAATTCTGGTGGTGACTAGCGTGAACCCGTTCCGTGGACCGCGACGCGGGGGGAATCGCATCACGATCAGCGGGTGGAATCTGGACGCACCGCTGACGGTGACTGTCGGCGGGAAACCTTGCGTGAAAGTAAGTGACTTTAGGAATGGACGAAGCATACAATGTACAGCACCGGCTGGACGAGGACGGGCGGCAGTGGTGGTGTCACGGTATGGCGAATCGTCGAGGAGCTATGGATTTGAATATTGGTATATGAATGTATGATGGTTTTTCCGTTGATACGAGCGCAATGCCCAGCACTTGAACATATATTACTGGCACTAAACGTTGGACAAGGCAAGCAAATTATATTGAACTAGAATCGTTTGGTAGGCTAGAGGTACAGTAATTGCAAAGTATTGAACTGAATCTATGTTGAGTAGAAACTGTCGTATGACATGTCTCGCTTGTTTTTGTATGACGCAAGTCGAAGCGTGACGGTACTGTCTGCGCTGCTACTGGCACCTCACGTTCCACTTACAGCGAGTGAATGCCGCCGCGGTTTGCGTGCACAAAGCGCATGCGTCGACTGCTTTCGCAATACTTGCTTGTTTGTCCGTCTGTAATCTATTCCATCTCGAACGAGTCATTCGCTCATACGCTGGGTGGTGTAGATGTTGGCGATGGCGCGCCATCCACGTGGTGCGCCTTATGCGTTGAACTATACTCGTGTGTAATTGTTGTTGTCGGCTGTTAGAGGACCTTGGCAGCAATTATTGGTCATATTTTCGTATAACCAATCATAGTCGACAGGGGGGACGGCAGAGTACATAGGTAAAGTAGTTTGCATTTTCTCGTCGGAGTACGTGTTCTGACATGTTTTCCTGCCGTTTCAACTTGATCTCATTGGGTTTGTCGCCAAGACGTCTTGACGATGAGTTTAGCGCGGAGAGCCACGTACCCGTATACCGACCTCGGGCGAGAAAGTGCAGTTTGGAAACATAAACAACTACTCGGGGAATCGCAACGTGAACACGTCGCAGCTCGACTACTGTACAGTGTTACCCAAGCCTACTCTTCCATGACGTGACGTGTGCACATTGTCTAGAACATCAACATCAGGTTGACCGACAAGCTGAGCGCTGCTGCGATGCAAACAAGTATCTCAGCAACGCCCCAATCGTAGGGTTGACGCATGACGTTTGGAGCGCACATTCATCGCTGGCAACAGTTGTGGTATATACGCACCGGTGGGGGAGTGATCTCGGAGCGGCGCTTTCCGTTCATTTCGGGTAGAAAAACGACCTGCCGAGGAATATCTGGACCGCTTTGCACCATTATCCACGCCGTATGTGGATTGTACGCGGCGAAAAAATCGCCCAAACAGAAAAGATTCTACTTGGACATCGATGATTGGACAAACCCTCCGTTTAGAACCGCTGATATTTTGCCATTCCCACCCGCCCAACCGCCTCCACCTGTCAATCTGCGTCCGCAGCCACACATATCTCCCTACACATGTACCTCCGTTGCGCTGATCTCCCCCCGACACCCCCGTACACGCCCCGCCAACCAGCCACTCAACCGCACGCCACCACTGGCGACAATCTACCCCGCCGCAACCCATTCACAGCCCGTCGCGATACCGTCCAACCGTCGCCATGGACATCGACCAACGCAGAGCCGCCTTCGTCCCCGTATCCGCCATCCCCCCGCTCTGCGTTCGCACACACAATCTCCGCCTCCCTCCGCCCATCACCCACCATCACGTCGTCTGCGTCGGCTCCGGAGGCCATCAAACGCCCTTCCCACAGGGTCTCGGCAGTCTATTCTTTCGCTCCGGTCCCGTCTGGTCCGCCGATTCTCACTCCGGCTCCGGCTCCGGGCCCTCCTCCGATTCGCACCATTTCAATTTGGGCGGCAGCGAGTATGGCGGCACTGGTGACGGCTCCGGTGGTGTCAATAACCATAACTCCTTTTCCTACTTTTCACGTACCGGTGTGGAATATGGACGTCGTCGTGTGCAAGCAGAACACAATCCCGTTAATTCCCAATTCAATCTAACAGACAACTGCCCATTTCAGCAATCCACAAGTCTTGTACATCCACAACAACAACACCATTCTATTCCATTCACTTCCTCTTTTGCCCATCCAACTGTAATTCGTCAAACACCACCTACTCCACCGCCATCCCCATGTCTGTCTGCCCCGATCACCGCCACCGCTACACCATCGGAGGCTACCCACGATTCAGCCGCAACTCCCCCAGAATTTCCTTCCTCCATCTCCCTGTCTCCACAGGAGCGGCCCTTTGCGACAAATTCAGATCCCGCTAGCACCACCTACCGAAGAGATAGAACAGATTTCAAGTCGTCTGCAGCGTCCGAAATTGTTCCCGAATTAACGAGCAGCGATTCCACACCTTCCCCGCAGAGCAGACACCCGCGATCCCAGCATAGACAGCGCAATCATCATTCCGTCGCTTCCAGCTCCAATTCCTCGTACACCTCAAATTCCAGTACAGTCAGTAACGTCTCCGGCAGGGTGCGAAGACAGGTTCGTGCAATTTTTGAGCGCGCCAAGGAAGAGGAGCGCAATGGTCGTATGAACGAGGCCAGAAGCCTCCTTCGCCAATGTCTCTCTCTCGACAGACGCGATGCTCATTCATGGCTTGCACTGGCACGTCTGGAGGCTCGAACCGGCGGTGTCAATCTGCGAAATCAATCCTCGCTCCAGGGCGAGGATGAAACAGACGGTGAGAGACGTTCCAATGGAAGCAATGGAGCCCAAGTGGCAAGAAATCTTTTCAAAGAAGGTCTCAGCGAATGCCCCAACAGTGTGCACTTGTTGCAGGCATGGGCCGTTTTGGAACATCGTTGTGGCGAGCGCGAAGCCGCCCGTGAACTGTTTGCAAAGGGATTGGCATTGGAACCGGATAATCCTTACGTATGTCAAGCATGGGGTCTTCTAGAACAACGAGTTGGCAATACTGAAAAAGCTCGTGACCTGTTCAGTCGAAGTGTAGCCCTCCGACCTCATCCCGAAGTGTGTGCCGCGTGGGCTGTGCTAGAGGCTCGCGAAGGTAACACCGATCGTGCTCGTGATTTGTATGACCAGGGTCTGAAAGCGTGCAAGTCTGCGGAATCACCATCGTCTGCTACGATATTCCGCTCCTGGGCGGAGATGGAAGAGCGTGTGGGCGATCTTCCACGTGCACGTGAGTTACTGTCAAAGGCCATTGCATCGCAGCCGCGAGTAACTGAGGCGTATGTAGCGTTGGGAAGATTGGAGGCGAGGAGAAGCGGTGTAACAAGGGCTATCGAGCTCATGCGAACTGCATCTTCTCTGTCCAGTCGGCCGCCCCCATCCGTGTTCAATGCCTGGGCTCAAATTGAATGGACATGCTGCGGGCGCATAGACGAGGCGCGGTCACTACTTGAACGTGGCCATAAGCTACATCCATCTGATCCGGCACTTCTTCAGACCTTGGGTACGTTGGAGGAGAAGAGTGGGAATACAAAGGTGGCGAAAAAGATGTTTTACGACAGCGTCCGTGCGCGCCCAACAGCTCCTGCTTTTGTTGCGTGGGCTTTGCTGGAAGAGCGTGAAGGAAACTATGAAGAAAGTGTGCGCTTATTTGAAGAAGCGTTGGCAACGGATGCTCTACACGGAGCTGCTTATAACGCATACGGAATGATGGAGGCTCGTCGTGGAAACCTAGACCGAGCTCGGCAGATCTATGAACGCGGTTTGAAGGTGTTTGCGTCTGCGTCAGTCTGGCATGGATTTGGTCAACTTGAATTGAAGCTCGGTCGGAATCCCGAGCGTGCACGAGAGCTTTTCAAACAAGGAGTTGCTCAAACACGAGAAGATACGGCATTTATCTGGCACTCGTGGGGAATGCTTGAATTATCGCAACAACGAATTACGGATGCAAGACGGGTATTCAGCGATGCACTGAAGAGGTATCCGCGAAACTCGAGGGTTCTTGTCGGTGCGGCTCTTGCTGCAGCTGCGTCTGGGCAACGAACTCGTGGGGATGAACAGAAAGCTCGTGATTTTTTCAAGCGGGCAGTCGCAGCAGATCCATCACATGCACATGCATGGCAAGCGTGGGGTGTTTTTGAACTTCGAAGGGGCCGTTTAGATGCGTCGCAGGCACTGTTTAAAAGGGGACTGCGATTGTGTCCGGCTCACGGTGCGCTCTGGCAAGCGTGGGGAGTTTTGGAGACTGCAAGAGGCAACTTTACCAAAGCTCGACAACTTTTCGAACGCGGTTCCACTGCATGCCCGAATCATGTGCACTTGTCGCAAGCATGGGCATGCATGGAAGTTCGATGCGGAAATATCGAAAAAGCTAGAGAGCTTTTAGACCGTGCGCTAGTTTCGGACCCGTCTCACGGGCCGGTTTGGAACGCGTACGGCCTGCTAGAAGCACGACATGGAACATTGTCAAAGGCTCGTCAGAACTTTGCAATTGGAATTCGACGTGCTCCCAACCATGCACCTTTGTATCGAACGTTTGGACAAACGGAGGCTGCGGCTGGGAATTACGAAAGGGCGAGAAGCCTTTTCCGAGAGGGATTGAAAGTAGACCCGAGACATGCACCGCTGTATCATGCACTAGCACAGTTTGAGGCCATGTTTGGGGATGTGGCGGCTCTTAACAAATTGAAATCAGAAGCGGAGAAGTATTTCGGGTCGGAAGCTGAAGCTGTGCGTGCCATGCGGAGCGGCGAGGAAGCCATGGCAGCTGAAGATGTTACGACTGAAGAAAACATGGGCCAACACCGATATGTCTCCAAAGCAACACCGATGGAGCTGGCACTTGACGGCGGCGATTGGTTGAATGACTAGTTGCGCACGCAGTGCTTGTAGGGTTTGGTATGTGTTGGTGTCGGTAACATCTGTGCGCGGTTTGTTCAGTTTCGATCTATATTGCATTACAAGAGAAGATTGCACTCTGTAGCGGATCTGCTTGGCGATGGAAGGACCCAACTAGTACCGGCTGTTGACGCACTTTGATACTATTTATTCTTGTCACCATGGTGATATATATTCATTTCGTAGGCGTTGTAGTGGATAAACAAGTTGATATTGCAAGTTTACGTAGGCTATGATGATTATGCAATTCATCTCACACACACCCGTCGACTCGGGGTGTGCGGCGGCGTAGAGAGTGCAATCGCTTCATTGCGCCATCGTCTGATGGTTGTTGCACGTGATCTCCCGTTACATGCACTGTGCATCTCGTTATAGCGCGCGAGTTGATGTCGGTCCTGTCAGTTGTTTTTGATCTGCTGACAGAAAATCATTCCAACGTGGAATTCCAACTTGGAATGTCCCAAAACTTGATTGCATTTGGAAGGTCAAAATTCAAAAGTGGAAACAGTCAATTACGAACATGTAGTCAGTTTGAAGACATCTTGTCTCTTCGAATACGTACAGATTTCTATCTCCTATTCCACACGCATCGCTCTCGTCCCGTACATTTCCGCATCCGCGGCACAACTGATCATCGCGACTCGTGGCAGCCACCCGGCGACAGCTCTGGTGCCGTGTGCATCACGAAGTGTTTCGCGTCCACGGAAAGCCGTAGACGGCACGGGGTGTTCGGGAGAGGAAATTGCACGGTCGCACACAAGTCGGGCGGTGTGGTTGTTGGTTTCTACACACGGGAGCAAGGGCCTCGTAGAGTTCTGAACAGAACATTTAGACGAATCTGCTAATGCTAGTCTTGTCGTCATACTCGCCCGATTCTAATGCGTCAAATATCTACTCCACAAAAGCGTGTGCGACCGATTTACCAGTTTGTCTCGGAGACAGTCGATACGTGCGCCGGATCTCGACGAAACAGTGCTGATGGTTGATCGATCTCGAATCTATCGCCATGTGGACGCGCTGCTAGATGCACACGTGTTAGGGTAGCCTGAGTGGCCGTGGATGCAGGGGAATGATAGTCGCTTCGCGGATTGGTATCATCTGTGTATTGCAATTCTAGCCGTCTTGGGGACGGCATTGCGAGATTTAACATCGCGCATATGGTCACTGTCACGGTGTCTTCAACGCAAATATTTTTTCCGCGTTGAAGAGGTGGTAATCAACGAAAGCTGAATGCTCGTCGCTGGTCGATACGCCGTTTCTCGCGATGGATACTACGCGATTTCGCGAGATTGTGGCACATACGCCTTCTATCACGCCCTCCGCACCGCTTTCTTCTTTCCAGAAGTGCAAGTGCTCGCCTGCCGAGATGCACCTCGTCCACCGCCTGTATTTGGTCCCAATCGGACTGTCTGCGCTTCATATCTTGCTCGGAATAATTCGTTCAAGTTTACGAATCGCATTCACCCATCCCGTCCCTTTATCATCACTATGATACCGATTTTATAAACCCGATTCCCATACAACAGCATCGTAGCCACCTCTACTCAACCAACACCCCACTACCAAGCCACCCAGCTCGTTACTACAGCTCAAATAATCCCAGACAGCCACAACCCCATACAATATCAACATCCCCAGAATAAAGACACAACGCAACATAATCCTCCACATCTCCACAACCATCTCCCTCATCCAGCAGCGCCCTCCCGCGCACGCACGACTCAAAGCCTAGAAGCACCAGCGCAGGCCCTCGAGCCGCCATCTCCCGCCCATTACAAACCATAAATCAGCACCCGCAAGCGCCGCGTCTGCACCAACGCCCTCACGATTAAAGACCGTTCCAAACGCGGTCGGTGCCCTCCCAACGCGCCCGCAGAAAGCGCCGAAACGTCCACGTCCCGCCCATTGCCGTGGAGACCTTCCAGACGCATCGGCAGAACCCTTCGCGGACCGCGCTCACACGTCGCTCACTCGCCTTTGTGCCGTGCGGGACGCGACGCATGCCCTCGCGACGACCGTGGCTGAGGAAGCTGTCCCGTGCTTTCGCATGCGCGAAACTATTTAACACTTCCTGCCGCGCTCCCCGCGTTACGTAGACCGTGTACGCAGCGCCTTGGTCGAGGGCTGTGGTCTGTCACGCACTGCTGATGATGCATGGCTCCGGTTGGTGCAAGTTGCGTGCGGAATTTTGTACTTGGTGAATCTGTCGTCCAATCGTGTGAGAGATCGTATGCGCCGTTTTGCGGCTGATGCGACGGAATGATAATCGGCACGAGTTGTAAATTTGGAGGTGGGAGCGATTGACACTCCGCGCTACTCTTAGACTATTGTTTATCCCAACGTAAGATTGTGTGGGCGGTTCGGGTGCTGGCCACGCGCTTTGTAGTTGTCTTGAGCAGTGCTCCGGTATGATTCTGTTATTTTGGGAGTGGGGATTTGCTTTACGGATGGGGAAAGCTTATTTCAAATGCATCTGTGCGAATGGTTACTTTTGGGTATCGACTCGCTTTCGGTTTCCGACAAACGCATCTATGCTGTTCCAAATTGCGCATGATGCATGCAAGGCGATAGTGCGTATTATTGATCACCCTGAAGTCACTAGGTGTGGTTTCTATATCCCGTCTATATAAGCTCATTTGATCAGATCCTTATTGATGTCTGGTCGATGAAACACTTTTGTGCGCTCAAAGCTGTCGGAATAGTGCGTAGTGACGTCGAGAATGGGTAAAATTTGCGCCAGGCCTCTCGCTGGAGTTGGAACGGCTTGATTTCAGCTAGACACAAATGAGGTCGGACGAATGGAACCGCGATTACGAGCATCTTCAATCGAGCTGGAGGGCATTAGTCGCATTTGTAATGGACGTCTTGCCATCTAGAGTCCACATATGCAATGTTTCAGCAGGTTCCGTTACGCGCTGATCTTTTTTTGCGGATCACACAACCCAATATGAATCATTTACGCCTGATTCTGCGCATTGAATTTATTTTTGTTTTTCACCAGGTTTATTACCCGACCTGACCGAGTCGGTGGACGTCGGCGGCAGCACACGTTTACGTACTCATCCTGGACTTGGATTATTCATTCAGAGTGCCCGTTAGCAACAGACGCCGAGCAATACGCCATTTTCTCCAAATGGTCGCAATGGAGACAGACGACAGGCCTCCGAAGAGGAGGCGAAAGGAGAAACCAGTGGAGGTTGAGCCACAGTGGGAAAAAACGCGCACATTTGCAGAACAAAAACCATCCGTAACAGGCCTACCAGTTGTGAGAGAGGATGGAAAAGTAGAGCGTCCAAGTGCTCCCAAGCCTAAATTCACAGCAAAAGCGCAGAAAGAGACAATTCGACCCCAGCCTGCAGATGTCGAGCAGCAAATCGCAAAGCCCGTGCCCAACGACGATGTCGCTTCCAAAATTTCTAAACAGAAACTGAGAAAGATGACAAAGTCTGCGCGAGCAAAGGCACGTCAGCAACTCATAGCAGCTTCCAACCGTAATGAGAATTTCGAAACTATCAAACTGAACATCGCAGGTATGGCCTCAAGAGTCATCTCCAATCCCGAAGAGCATTACGGACTACTCAGCGAACTGCGAAAAATGGCCCAACTATCCAAGGGCAGAGCCGCTGCCCTTGTAATCCTCACCGAGTCTCAGCTATACAAAGACATTGCACCGGCGTATCGGATCCGCAACATTTCCGAGAAAGAAGCACAAGTTAAAGTATCCAGGGAAGTGGCTCGGTTGCGACAATACGAAGCTTCCCTTCTGAAAAGCTACCAGCGTTTCGTCAAGTCCATCGTCAGTCTCATCCGCTGGCGAAGCGGCGGTGCCGTTGAAACAGAAGCTAGTCGTAACATGAACGCTGTCCGACTAGCAGCATGCAAGGCACTAGCCGAGCTCGCACGTGCATTGCCGCATTTCAACGAAGCTGAAACTGTCGCGCGTACCGTATGCACCCTCGTAACCGATAGGGAAGAAGTCGTGCGGAAGCAGAGCGCCGACGCTCTCAAGCAGGTTCTCGCAGATGCGCATCGCGCATCTGGACAGACGCTCAGTACCTGCGTGTTCATTGCCAAGCAGCTCGCAGATGTGGCCGCTGCCAAGCTAAACGCCGCGCCAGCTCAGGTCGTCGAACCGCTTGTGAGCATTCAGTTTGGAAGTTTTGCTCGGCTTCCGCTGTCGGATAAGAATGGCCGAAAGAAGGTGAAGCGGACGAAATTGAAGCGAAGGAGGAAGACAGAGAAGAAGGAAAGTCAGCAGGAAGAGACTGAACTAGAAAGAGATTTACGGGAAGCAGATGCCGAGGCTTCGCCTCAGGAACTTTATAACGCCAGGAAAGCTCTGCTGGATGCTGTATGTCATGCCTACTTTAACATTATCAAATCGGCGTCTGCGCTCGTTGAACAAGACGAGGATAAGGAGAAGGTGAAGAGGAGAAAACCACCGCCTGCATTAACAGCAGCGTTGAAAGGACTGCTACGCATATCTACATATATCAGTACTGATATTATTGAGGCTATCCTCGCTGCACTTACACCGCTTCTGGAGGCTGCCCGATTACCGCTCGCGATTCGGTTCCGATGTCTAACAGCAGCATACGCCATTTTGGGTATGCATGCAAAGGCGCAAGAAGCAGACCCCGATTCCTTTACAGGGGATGCACGTGCGATGGACACGGCCTTGTACGCCGCTTTGGGAAGTTTATATGGAGCGGAGACGCCAATCAAAGAACAGGAGTACATGACATTCGATGCAATTGAGACGATTCTCTCCAGCATTTCATACCGTCAAATACCGTCAAATCGATGTGCCTCGCTTGCACGACGACTCTCCGTCCTGGCAGCATCTGCTCCAACACATGCATGCTCAGTGGGTTTGCTGTTGGGAAGCCAGCTGTTACTACCGCCTGGCCTGGTTGCCCCCATCTATGAGCAACAGGAGGGTCCAATGACGGAGCGAGGTTATGGGGGAGAAAGTGGTCTGGTCCAGAATTTCGATATGGCCACCGACGATCCTGAGATTGCCAATGCAGAGAGAAGCGCTTCCTGGGAACTGTCGAGTCTCATGGCCCATTTTCATCCGTACGTTCGAGAAATAGCATCCAAGTGTGCGCAAGGGTTGTGCGGAGATCAGCTTCCTCGCAAGACGGAGAATATTTTGCTAGAAGCAAAGAGCTACTGTAGTTCTCATGGTGGTTTCAATCCAGCTCCCAAATCAAGTTGGACAGGAAACTTGAAAAAGAGAAAGAGGGGGCACTTTGTTATGTCGAAGGATGCTGTATTACGCGAGTATCTTCCAATCGAAAAGAAGCGAGTTGAGTTTATTCAGGAATGTGACATAGAATTACCCAGTTTAGAGAATGTCGAGCTCTTGTAATGAGCAACTTGTGTTAAATGGCAAAGTTTCTTTATGCTGCATGAAGTACAAACGCATAGAATGCGTTGTGACTACCGTCGTTATCCCGTTACACAATCCGGACCGTGAACGCATCGCTGTTTCTAACAGTCAAAACCGGAGCTGCAAACACCCACCGAAATTGTAACATTCAATTCAATGATACGGGTATCCTTGAAAGGTAATTCCGCTTCGCAAGCGACCATTTCCCTCCATGCTCGTGAAACGAAGGCAGCATCAAGGAAAAAGAAGTAGGCGCAGACATTGGGGATAAGTGATTTATAAGCTATGAATGCTGAAATGTCCATTGAGGGACGGAAATATGGCCGAAGGAAGCAGAGTCGAGCCATCGGTCGCTACTCAAGGTAAGACGCAAAGAAAACATCACTCACAAATAGGCGATGCACGAATGAATTATTTGTTAGCTCGTACATTGGCCCTCTCAAAGGCGAGTTCGAATGACGTCTTAAATTCCGGCTGATTACTAGCAGACGCAGCCAAGTCTGCTGCCAGAGAGCTCCCATCCTCTTCTTCCGGGTTGTACGATTTGAGCGACATAGAAATGCGGTTTCGCTTGCGATCAGTGCCGGCAATGCGCACCTTGATGACCTGACCAACTTGCAGAATATCGGAAACATTAGAAACACGCTCTGAGCTCAATTCGGAAATATGAACTAGCCC
Organism: Asparagopsis taxiformis; assembly: GCA_030407315.1. Lineage (NCBI taxonomy): Eukaryota > Rhodophyta > Florideophyceae > Bonnemaisoniales > Bonnemaisoniaceae > Asparagopsis > Asparagopsis taxiformis. The sequence goes on along the minus strand of JALQPE010000083.1, from coordinate 412,091 downwards.
GTCTGTCGGAGCGCTTTCGAGACCTTCGCCCTCTTCGTTAATCAACTTGCAGAAGGCTCCAAAGTCTGCAATGGACACAACCTTAGCGTCCAGAAAGACGGCCGGGTCGAATGTGAACTCCTCCCACTTCTTATTTTGCTCCTCACGGTTATTTGCGGCCTTCTGACGGCCACCCCTCCCGGATTGTTTCTCCGCAAGCTGCTCAGGCGTTCTTATCGTAAGGGAGATATTCTTCTTGACCATATCAATAGCCATCACGCGTACAGTCAGCTTGTCTCCTACATTAACAATATCCGTAACAGAATCCACATAACCGGCCGCAAGCTCCGACACATGCAAAAGGCCATCGGTGGGGGTGCCCAAATCGGTGATGAATGCACCGTACGGGGCGACACTCCTGACCACTCCTTCGAGTTGCATTCCGATGGTGATGTCCTCCCAAGGAACGGTGATCTCTTTCTTGGGCCGGGTGCGACGACGCTTGCGCTTCTCGGTTTGTTCCTCTGGATCGGCCGCTGGCTCGGATTGCTCGGCAACGACGGGCTCGGGATCCGCTTGTTCGACAGGCTGTTGTGCGGCGATTGGCGCCTCGGACGCGACGGCCTCGACGTCTTCGGACGCGGCGGCCTCGACGTCTTCGGACGCGGGCGTTGGGGCTGCTTCTTCCACTGATGCGGGCTCCTCAGACTCCGGGATTGGAGCTGCTTCGGCTGCTTCGGCCGCCGTGCACGTCCAGATGGTTGGGAATGTTGCGCGGCGTGTCGACGGCACCAGTGGCGATCGGACGACGGCGGCGGCGGCGCGTCCGCTCAGGAAGGGACGCGCGGAGAGGATGGGGCGGGCATTTGTAGGGGTTGCGGTGAAAACGAATGCGGGGGTGTCCATTGTGGATGGGATTGATGGGGATTGGCGTTGTGAGGACGACCAGCGAGAATGGAGAGATAGAGGAGCGGCAATGGGATTGTGTGTGATCTCCGCGGAATTTGGATTATCATACGGGTTTGAGCTTGGAAAAGCAGAGTGAATAGATTTAGGGTTTTGAAAATTAGTTGCGAAATTTGTACCGTACACGTTGCACAGTTGGAATGGATTTGTTTTACTTAAGTGGGTTAAATTAGTCATGCACTACAGTACGCCTGGGTACGTCGTAGTCATGTTTATTACAAATCTGTACAGTCGTCGTCTACTTGGATCATTGACCCAGTTCAATTTCCAGTCGTGGGCGTTTAGTATTCGGTTCTTCTCCGTCTGGTCCTATTCCATCATTTGCGTCACCTTCGCCATCAGCACCTGAGAGCTCAATATCATCAGTGCCGTCTGCTTCTACTTCAGTGGTACGCACGCCGTCTACAACAGGTGATTCTCCACAATCGCCCATCATTCCTGAACCATTCTGCTCGACATCACGTCCCCCACCAATCTCTGTTGTATTCCCGTCATCGTCAGCCGCACCAGTTACGTTCTGTTGTACATCGCCTTGTTGGCCATCGCCCTGCTGCGTGCATCCCTCCCCTACACCGCCAGAATTCAACCCTATGGAGCTTGGATCTATACTAATCCCTTGCGCTATATGCGACGCTTGCGCACCCGTATGATGCATATGTGATTGCTGTGGATCGCCGTGCAGATCTGTCTGTTGCTGCTCGACATGCATGTCAACTTGATTGCCTTGTGTTACACCCTCTTCCTCCACATCATCTTCACCTGTACTCATTTCTGCGTCTAAATTCGCCTTCACTATTGACTCACAATGCGATGCAACCACAGGATGCGCTTCAGAGCCACCGCTATTCCCATTCATTCCCACACTCTGATTTACAACTGCGTGTGATGTCACACCCGCATTATGAGACGATTCCATGTTAAACACGCTCGCGTGCGCGTCAGCGGGTCGTTCATGCTGTTCATTATCAACGTTTGCTTCGCCATTTTGCAGGTCGCGGTCATGCTGCAACAGATTCTCGATACGCAATAGCGACTTCTCAAGATGGTTCAACTTTTGTGTTTGCGCTTGTATATCCGCACGCAGTTCAGTATATTGTGCTTCGGCAGTGCTACGAATTTCACTAATGAGCGTTACGATGTCCGCTCTTCTGGAATTACGCGACGCTGAAAACGAATTTGCAGCCGAAGGCACGTTTATGCCGGCAGCATCAGCGTCAACAGTGTGCACAGCAGTTGCGGGCTGCGCCTCAGATTGTATGTCGTCAAGTCTCATATGATCAGGACCGCAAGTGGTCGCCACACCTGGGATTTCCAATGGCGGGTCACCAAGCAACGCCTCGACTTCCTTGAAGAAGGAACATACCTTGCGGTCCGGGCTGGGGTTCTTCAACGCGTCACGCGAGTCCTTGTACGATGACATGATGTTTTTCCATCGCACAGCACATTGCGACGCGGTGCGTTCGTGTCCAAAATGTTTGCGCAGCTTAGTGGAAAGCTCAATCCAGAGCGGCCGGTTGCGCTTCATCGTTTGAAATTTGGGCTTCATCTCCTCCTTGAGCGTGATGAGCGCGCGGGTCTCGTGTGTCGTCCAGACCTTGCGGTCTGTAGCCATAACGTCCATGTCGGAACAAGCACCCCGCGGGTGCGCGCGGGGTGCACAGACTCACCGTTTAGGGTGGGCGAGGGCCAAATGCAGATGCACTGCCTAATTTGTGGCCACGCTAATATGCACAAGTCGCTACAGTCGAATGCGGTGGATCACGACTGGACTTCAGGCTTGAACTATCCGGATGTGTTGCGAGTTGTTCAAAGCTTGCTCGCGCGCGGTCACGTCGCATCCAGCTTGACGCACTTTGCCCGCCTGTCATTTGTAAATGCCATACATAATTTCTCCAATTACATTCGTACCCTTCAAATTATTGTATTTGGCGCCAAATACGGCAAGATCTTCTCCTTCGAGTACCATAAAAACTGATTGGGATGCATCCCAGCCCGTTTCTATCACACAGATTGCTCCCGCTGTACACGCCACCCGACACAAGCATTCCGACACGCAACGCCCGTTTGAATGTACGATGACGTCGAAAGCGTCTCGAATCTTTGTCAAATCCATTCCGCTGGATGGAGAACGCGTGCCTCGCCCCATGGATTTCTATATAGGGCTTGTAAAGACAGGCCGGATTCGCACCGAGCGTCTCATTCGTCTCAACGGTGGTATCATCCATCAGGAACCTGGGCCGGAAGAGTCCAGTATCATTGCGCTGGTGGATCCGCTCGCTCGCCCTCGTGCAAAGGGTCGTACCGTCTACTCGGTCAAATTCGTCACTGAATGTATTAAGGAAGGTCGTTTGTTGAACCTTGAACATTTTAAACTAGTACCGTCATGCAAAAACACCCCTGAGAAACCGAAACAGAGAGAAGAGCCCGTAAACTGCACATCTACGTCTGATATGAAGCATGAAGGTAATGAAATGAAAAAATCGAAACAAGGCGAACAACTGAATGTCGAACAGGAAGAAGCAGCTCTAAATACCAGTGTGGAAGCACAGGCCGGTGATACTTCTTCAGCTGCAACTGAATCTTTGGGTGGCGGCACAAATGCACTGTCTCAGCAGTTGATGGATTTACCGCAGATAACCGTTTCCCCTGCATCGTACGTACCAATGACTGCCCAAGAGTGCACTGTCGAGGAAAAAGAAAGAAAGTGTGCGGCGCAGAAATCCTCAAACTTTACTCTGTTTGATCCAGCTGGAAAAGAGATGCATACAAGAGAAATGGCAGGCGCACAGGAGACGGAGACTGAACACGAGTGGAGTGCCGAAGAAGATGACATCATTTTCGAAATATACGAGGACGCAAAACAGCTTGGACAAGAGTTATGCGGGAATCTCGAGGCGTGGATTTCAGTGAGCAAGGCGAATCTACTGCCGCCCTTCCGAAGTGCTGAAGAATGTATGCAAAGATGCACGCATCTTGTCAACGAGGAGGGGCAGCGGAGTGACGAAGAGGGAAAGCGATTGAATGGGCTTGAGGACACAGGGGATGAGAGGAGAGAGAATGGGGTGAGCAAGGCATTTAATAGGTCGGGGCAGAAACGAGAGCGTCTTAACAAGGAGGATGGGAAGAAAAGATCAGCAGTATTGAAGGAGGCTGCACGAAAAGCTGTAGCCGGCCTAGCACAACGAGCAGGAGTGTCTAAGAGGCGTGCGTTCCGAGCTCTGCGGAAGGAACGCGGCAATGTTGAAAAAGCGATAAAGACCATCATGGGAAAGAAATGAGCGCACATGTTTGCCGTGAATTTGCATTTTGCAATACAAAATGCCAAGTTGGTTTGTATTGAGTCAACTTATCGTAATTTTGGTCATTGTTACAGAGCGTTGAGGTGCGTTATCGTTGAAGATGGCGTGTGGATCAAAGACGGAGCTAATCTATTTTGATGAGGTCTGCGCTCTGTTTGCCAGTTTGCTATTAGTGAATCGCGGGCGGCCAGCGGAAGCGTAGGACGAGCCTGTCTTGGATGCGGTACGTGGACGCGAGACGGGCACTTTAGGCGCGTTGGCGGCGTCTGCGAGCGTCGGGAAAGCCGTTCCAGCTGAGGTTGGTGCAGTCGGTTTGTCTGTCGCATTTTCTATTATACGCGGTGCGAGAGACGAGTGTCAGAGGCTACGGATTGAATTTGGGTGAGTTGAGGACATTGAGCTTACCTTGGTTTTGTTGGGCTTGTGATTTGATCCAGCCACTGAACTTTTCGGAATCATCATTACCTTCATTAATGAGTTCTTTGTCCTCTACGTCTCTGCAGTTGGAAATAGAAGGAAGTTTGGTGTCAGTGGGCTGGCTGAAACGAGGATGTGAAATGGTGGATAGGCGAAGGGGTACCTCTTGAATTCAACAACTGTGCGACCACCTGTATTGACCTGTGCACCTCTGGGATCGTCAATTTCGATCCAGCCATCGTCCGGCTGCTTGGGTGGCGGTACTGGTATGGTTTCCACTGGCACTTGGTCTACTTTGGGTGCTTCTACTGTGGCTGCAGCTTGGGCACTTTTGAGACCGGCGCGCTTCTTCTTGCGGTCCTTCTTTGCGAAGAAATCGTTGAGGTCTGACATGTTGGCGGCAGTTGAAGAGGGTGGTGGACGGGCAAGGTAAGGGAGAGGGGAGTATTTAGGTCAAAGGCGTAGTGAGGTATGCCAAATCAAATGCGAGGGTACTACCCGAATTAACGTAAGCGCATTGGATGTGCGTGCTGGAGTCCAATGATAAGTCGAATACTTTTCAAATTATTTCGATTCGCATACGACTGGAGCACTAACGCAGATCTCCGTCCATACACCATCAACGTCGCTTCCAAGATCCCGCGCGCCATCCAATCTCCGCGTCGACTCCCGCAATCAGCCCACCCTCCTCCCTCCTTCCAATGTCGACCTGATCCTCCCGCGCCCGCTGTACAGTCCCAGAGGCATTTCGCACTCCCCCCCCCTTAGCTGCCAGCAATGTTCCAACCGCCCACAACCTCTCCGGCGTTTGCACACGCGCCAACACTTCTCTCCCGTCCCGCCGCGCTCCGCGCCTCATCATTCCACAATCGCCCATGCCGCATCACCAGTCCGCGCCTCCCCTCCCTCCCCCGCCGCCGTCCCATCGCCCCATTGGCAACCGCCAGTGCCGACTCTGCGCGCGGCGGCGCGACTCCGCAGCCCAATCTCCCCAATGATAACGCCGGCGCGTCCAAAAAGCGCCTCGATAAGAAGAAGAAAATCTCCCTCTTCGGTCTCTTCTTCCTCTTCATCACCTATGCCTGGTCCGTCGTCCTCTTCATCCCAATGCTCGTCATGCACCCATTCGTGCTCTGCTTCGATCGTGGTCTCCGACGCTTCCACGACTTTATCGCCACCACCTGGCTCAAGGTCTCCCTGGCGACCGTCTTCATGACCCCCAAAATCCACGGAATTTCCAACATGCTCCCGCCCGGCCAGGTCGGCGTCTACGTCGCCAATCACACCTCGTATCTCGACATCTACTCGTTCGGCTACCTCAATCGTCGCATGCGCTTCCTCTCCAAAGCAGAGGTCTTCGATATCCCCATCGTCGGCTGGGCCATGCGCATGACCGGTAATATCCCCGTGCGTCGCATGAATCGTCGCGGACAAATTGAAGCCTTTCGTAAAATGGTCGCCTGCGTCCGCGTCGGTCTCTCCCTTGTCGTCTTTCCAGAGGGCACTCGCAGCGAGACAGGAAAGCTCAGACGCTTTCAGTCCGGCGCATTCCGCTGTGCAAAGCAGGAGAATTTGCCCGTCGTCCCCGTCACTATCCTTGGAACTCGCGATTCTATGCCGTCCTATGCTTGGGTCCCCCTGCGATTCCCCCCAACTCCTATTTCACTTGTCATCCATCCGCCCATTGAAACTGCAGACAAATCAGTCAGTGAAGTGCAGGACTTGGCCTTCAAGGCTATCGACTCGGCATTGCCACCAGAGATACAGACCAGACCGCCACTAAAACATAAGTAACCTTTGCTTTAGAGCATCATGTTCAGTAACAGAGCATAGTTTATTCTCCTACTTAACTACAGCGCCATGGCATGTTGGCATCCCACTCCCTTTGGTCAGTTGCCCGTCTTGTGCAATCTTCTTAACGTGCCAGTGAGCTTCTAAAGAATCGATATGCATTTTCGTACATTATCTTTCTCACCTCCTCTTTTGAGAAATTCCCAACTGAGTGTAAACTTGCAGCAAGTATATGTGTGTCAGCAGCCGATATAGATGTGTGGATTTTCCCATCCCAATCACTTCCGAGTGCGATGGAGTCGACGCCACCAACAAGTTGAGATGCATGGCGCACGCTTTTTACAAAGGATCCAACTATATCACCACCGCAGAGAGCTGGTTCGAACAATGTGATGCCAATTAGTCCGCCCGCTTCAGCTATGCGCTTCACCGTATCATCAGCCAAATTTCTCTGGCTTTCACACACACCTGACAATCCGGTGTGCGATATCATCAATGCCGGGCCTGGAGTTGAGAGGGATTCCGCGTGAGGTTTGATCAGTTTGTGATTCGTTGACTCGATCATGACAGTTATTTGTGATATTCGATACAACTCAACTTACGTTCGCTTTCGTCCAAATTAAGAATGTCCGACATCATAGCAACAGATGCATGAGCAAGGTCAATAATCATTCCCAAGCTTTTCATTCTGCTAATGACTTTCCTTCCAAACTCTGTCAGTCCACACAGACATTCTCCAGATAAAGAACCTCCAACCTAAGACGTAGTCAGTGACCAGAGATCATCATACAATTCACGTTAGATCATTGGTATTGTTTTGGACTGTCAAGGCGTACCTATCATATGCATGGTATAGATGCCACTCACATACCTCCGTATCAAAGAAATGTGTCGGTCCCCTAGCATAATGGCAACGTTCACAGTCCACGGTTAGAACACAATATTTAGATACGCGTTGATTATTGAGAGTACAAGTTGAAACCATTTGTTCAAGAGCGCTTGAGGCTTCTGATACGACTTACAGGATTCGGATGCCAGCATCAAAAAACTTGTCAACATTATCGATATCATTCTCCAAACAACTCAAGCCCTCTACAGCCATTATTGCGTGTACCTTGAATTCACTGGACGTATCGTCAAGGTCATTTCCACTCCGTACTATTTTCAACTGTCCAGCGCTGTTTGCAGCAATGCTATGAAGTCGCTCAAACTGGTACAGTACTCTTTCTTTAGCGCTCAACCAAGTTTGGTATGGCCATCGTTCCAGGATTGTTTTCAACACCAACACATCAGAGAGCACAGTGGGACGCGCATTCTTTTCGAAATTCAACTTGCGAGGAACCGAGTTGACAGCCTGGGAGAAACACCATCTTTCATAAGTTAGACAATAAAGAGAACGACGAACACAGGTGTAGCAGACTTCATAAGAAAACATACAGCAAACACTTGAATCTTTACCCTCCCTTTTACAAGTCTTGGGATATCAACCATTCCAACCGGTCGGCTTGTATAGAAGGGGTGTTTTTGAGTAGTCAGCAGGTCGCGTGATGGCCACAGCAAAGCATCACAGTGCAAGTCAGCAACATCAAAGGTATCTGAATACGACTCTGCATGATGGATATATTGCGGAAGAATGGGAAGGGATGCGCTGTTGATGAGGTCTTCCACCAAAATCGGCGTATACTTGAAGAAGCCAGTTAGCAATAGTGCACACACCACCGGAATCAGTACGCTGATGATTGGTCGCTTAGCCGCGTTGAGAAGGGAGTAAATGATTGCTACAGCACAGAATAAGAATAGTAGAGGGGCAAAAACAGTCTAACAAGACCATAGGAAAAGTAAGTATCGCACAAATGGTGAGATTCATCGAAGCTCGACTTTTGAAACCTACCAGGGCTTGCGCAATGATTCTATCGATTCCTTTCGCCATTACAACCTCTGTATTGAAATAGAACACTGGTGTCTTGGGAGGACAGCGTGCTTTTGATCAAACGGTATTTTCAAGCGGACCAGCCGCTACTATTCGTAGATTATTGGCAAGGGCGTGTATGGCTTCGTCCAGTAAAAGTTGTTCAATAGTTTGCATACCATTTCAACTCCAGCTCAATATAATTTTCTGAAACCGATATTTGATTAGCTCGCGGCTCTATTCTAAAGGTACAATTTCTTGAAAACACAACTGCATCGGAGAAAGAGGATTCTTTAGATGGATTGTAGATACCGAAAGGAACAACCAAGCTCAACACAGTAAGGGCTGGAAGGTCTAGATCGATTGCCTTTTTCATCACCAAGAACACTGTGAATCAGTAGAAGAGACGGTGCGTTGTGAAGCACAGCCGAGAGCATGCATGTTCTCTAGTATAACCGATTCATACATCTATTCCATGGCAGTTAGATTGTTAGCAGATCAGAACATCTATCCTACTTGGATGATTCGGGCAGGTAACGCTGTGGAGGTGAAATACCTCTGCGTTTCCAGACAATCCTGAGATTGGTAGCTACGAATCCCCTAGAAGATTTCAAAGTCAAGTCGCTCATTACGCCGCTGCGTTGAATGCAACCTATCTGATTCAAGATTATCTGACTGTAGAATTATGCACTGCAGAAGTATGACGGTGCAGATGACTCTTCTTCTTGAAAGTAGAGGAACATTCTGAGCAGGCGTAGGGACGCTCATCTGTATGACGCATGCGTACGTGTTCGGACAGTCCATTTCGGAACGGGAAGGAAGCATCACATTGATGGCATCGGAAGTTTCTCTCCTTCAGATGGATACTTTTCACATGCTTATTCAGGTTTCCGCGCTGTGAAAGCCACATTGGGAATGAAACGTTAGCAATTATGTACACTATGAAAGGAATACACAGTGTGGCGATGAACATACCTCACCAAACTTGAGACCACAGTTGTCGCATCGGAAGTCACGTGCTTTCATGTGAACAGTTAATTTATGCTTTCTGACGTCGGCCTTTTGTGTAAAGCTGGATATGGGATAGGCAGGAAATGGATGTTGGTTAGCAAATGCTGTAGCAAAGTAGGAAGTACCAGTGAATAGCTCACCTTTTCTCGCATAGTTCACAAGAATATGGCCTGGATTGGGAACTGCTACTGGATCTAGCCGGAAGAACTTCAGTTGCAGGCTCGTTCAAGAGAGACTGGATAGTCATTCTTCGGTTGGATGAATTTTCTGTGATAGCCATATGCTGGAGAGCGTGAGCGGACGGGTAGTTGCGCTGCGGATAGTTGGTGAGGAGGTGGGAAGCTGCAGTAGTGAGGGAGCAATGGCGGCGGCGGCGAGGTTAATATAGTGTTTGATAGTGTCGGGGATAGGGTAGGGATAGAAATGTACGTTGGCACGAGGCTGGTGGGATGGATAGTGTTTTGGTTTGAGCTTTTACGCGTCAGAACATCACGGTGTGCGTCTACAGGCTGTCGAGTTGACGAGCGAAACGATTGGATATCTAAAAGTAGTGAAGCGTGGACGCACGATAAGGTCTGATGGAATATTAGGCGGACGACACTAACGAACACACTCCAGCAGGGCGCAGGGCGTCGGACTGAGCGGGTGTGAAATTGATGTGACTGCTTGGGCGAGGTAAGGGCGAGGGGCGCGAGCCTGTCGGACAGTCGGAGGGTGGTGGGGTGTAGTCGGCTGATGTTTCATTAGAGAATGTGGATGTGTGCTGAGGTGATCCTTTTTTTAGAATGGAGGCTGGAATCGAGTGGCGGACCGTACGCATATTGTTGGGCTGGGTGTGTTGGGCAGATTTGAAATGAAATGGAGGGTTGCGGAGTGGACGTGGACCTCGGGGTTACATTTGAGCGCCAATGGCAGGGGTGAGGCATGTGCAGTTATTGAGCTTAGTGGTCGTACCGTGATATATTGTGGCATCAGAGAGAATTGATTATTAAAGTGTGGGACGGGCGCTGGGCATTGTGGAAAAGACAAGTTGTAGTGGCGATTGAATGGATGAAAGAGGAGTTGTTTTCTGTGGCAGTGCGGAGCGAGTAGGTTGGATGCTACACTACTGTATGTTACGTGGGTGGGCGGGGGCGGTGCGGCGCGGCGCGGTGCGACGCTGTGCTGCGGCTGGCTGCGCAGCGTAGCACGGCACTGCACGGCATGGCACAGCGCGAAGCTTTACTGCGTGCGTGGGCGGGCGGGCGTCTGTCGAGAGTGCGACAGCACAGGTCGAGTAATTCAGAGTGTGTTAAGGGACTTGGGGAAAGAGACTGACTGACTGACTGCATGTGCAGATCACAATTATATCTTTCACTAAAGTGAATACAAGGAAGCAACGAATAAAGCTGCAGAGGACGGAATAGGACAAGAGCGAAATTGATGGATGAGCAGCGATGGATCGCTGGTCACGGTGGACATACAAGGCAAAAAGCGTATCAACGGTGCCGGCGCCTGTGAGGACCGCGCCAGACGCTGCTCATCCGATTTCACTGGCGCAGCGCAACACCCCATCACGCGCTCAGCAATTGCACGACACAACTTGCCACACGTGTACACCGCCATCGGTCGATGCCAATTTGAAGAATCGATTCTTCTCCATACTTGTTAGATAGATCCACAACTTTTATATATATGTACATAGTCAAACCGTTTTACCAATCCACTTCAATCACCCACGCTGTCTTTTCTTGCGTTGATCACCCCCCCCCGCGCGACGCACTATCCCCCGCTATCGAGACACAACGTCTTATCAATAGTCTAGCTCATTAACTCGAGACATCACCCCGCTATGCTCCGTTCAAAATTGGATCGCCGCGTGCCGCTCACTGCCACGCCAGCACACACTTTGCTGCGGAAAGCATTATAGAATGATTGGTTACCTGCTTTTTCGTGCACGGCAATTCAACGTTTCTACCACAGATCGCCTCAATTCAACGCTGCAGTGATCATCCAAACTCAGCTTCTATCGAGACATGCGCCAGTAGAGGTAAACCGCCGATCAATTCATTCAGCATAGTTACAGTTAAACGATAATAGCCAGCTCCAATCGCACCGTGGACACGCCTAGGGAATGCACCGAGCCGCATCTTGAGAAACATTCACCATGGATCCACTGGATCGCCGCGTTGGACTTGTCGCGCTTCCACCGCCGCACCTAATGGACGTTCCTCGGTGTAACGTGAGGTCACCCGTTGTACTATTTTGAATTACACACCGTGAAATTAGATACAACTCTGAAAAACCTGACAGTCGAGTGGCTATATTCTGGAACATTTGTTACATCGTCGTGCGAGAGCTAGCACAGATAACAACTGTTACTTGCTTAGCCGCACCATCTATCGTTGCAGCGAGCGTGCAACATGTGTAAAACCATTTCACTTTACACCACAGGAGTGCAGTGGAACGTAGTATACACAGTTTGGCTTCCAAATTCAATTTGTGTTGCACCACCAATCATTGCAAGCGCCCAATGGCTCCAGCGCAGCACACTATTACCTGGAACGTGAGTCATTGTGAAGTGTAATCCTCGAGGTTACCCTTATAAGCCGAGCGATTACACAACCGTAGGGTTGGGTACCTCCTGCTGAGAGTGGCACCGCATTGAGAGAAATTCAATAATTGGAGCAAATGGCGTGAGCGTCACAGTGGAAGATACACATTTGCTGCCATGTGCGCGTACAGTTGATACAACAATACATTGCAAGAGAAGCTGGAGAAATACGGCCGGCGTCATTGTGTCCAACACTCAAAATGTTGCGAATCTGGCGTTGTATTGATTGGCGCTCCAGCTTCCATGGTAGAATTCATCTGCTCGCATCTTTGACGGTTATGTCCCTTTCGTGAGGTCTGCCTTGCGCCACAGCGACGCTATTACAAAATTGAGTAGCTGCGTTGTGTTGTGTTCTGTTCTGTTCCACGAAGCGGCTTGCACGCGGCGGCTTTGCAGTATATACATGATACGGCAACTCGTTATGTTCCAGCGCTGTTACAGTATATACAAATGTGAAGCGTATCGACGCGACGGCAGGCCAGCCGCTAATGTGTGCAGGGAGACGAGCTTGAAGTTGAATTCGTTGCGAGTTGCAGCAGTAACAATCCAGGCATGTCACTGTGGAAGCATTCATTCAGGTAAGATGAATTCAGATACAACCTCTTCAGTGGTCGATACGCCACGCGGTGCACGGTACAGGCCACACAAGACGGCAGTTGTTCTGATGTCAGAGGCGACAAGAACGTTACAGTTTAGTGGGCAACACGTATCGCGTGCGGAGATGCGAAGCGCAGAAACAAGCTGGACGGCGGCGAGGAACGGAATGCATGTAAGCAATGTGTAGCACAGCGATGTACACCAAGAGCGACTGTCGTTGGCGGATCTATTGCGCTGTGATGTTTATTACCCGAAAGGACTCGAGCTGGCGACTGCGTTGTGCGCGTGCGACGCAGCGTGTCGGCTACGTATGTTACCCTGCGTTTCAACGCTGCCGTTAGCAAAGGTGTCGATCGACGAATAAAGATGCATAAGTGTCCAGCTCCAGTTTGGACGCGTTGGCGAGTACATCTTGAGGACAGTTGTCATAGTTTTGTCAACCCTAAATGTCACCTTGGTTTCCAATTACCACCCTTGTTCAAGCAGCTCGTCATCGTCGTGCGACCGTCTAACATAATCGATCCGTTGCATCGGCTTGGACGTTTGTTGTGTATACGGCATATGCATGTCGATATCGTGCGCTCGTATTATCGACACGTTATGTTGCAATTCAATTGACCGATTTCAATTCCATCGACTATCTTCTTACCTGCTTGAATCTATGTTTCCAAACGACATCTGCCGTGCGCTAGTACGCTTTGGACATACCGGTCAAACGTGCTTTTCATGACCAAGGCAAAAGCTCGAACTGAATCCGTATGAAACATGTCTAAAGCGGCGCATCACCACCACTCCGAATATCTCCCTCTACGATCCGCCTCTATCCACGCGGACGCGGCCAACTGCGGTCCACACAATTGGGCACCTATCCGAATCACACGTTTATGCTTTGCCGAAACTATGACACTGCAGTTGCATTGATGACAAACCAATTGCAACACAGCTAAAGTATAGAAAGGCGGCTGCATGGCTTGTTTTGCTCGAAACGTTTGTTGGAACAAGGTACACATGCGTGCAACATATCGAGAATGGCAAGTTGACGACAGCGACCCACCCAATACTAGCCGTTGGTATATAGGATATAAGCGGAGGTGATTCTACGAGTACCTTCACTTAGAGCGAACAAACAGCTACGGTACATCTGTAACACGTGACAAAGATAGCAATGCTCCGCGCAGGTAGTAGCATGAATGGCATTACATGGAGCCAATTTGAAGCAGCACGCAAGTGTTGCGATAGTTGAACGAGTCGACACAACACCTGCGTGCGTGGTATGCACGCGGAGGCGAGTAACTGATGTCCCAAGTTGAGAATTGCCAATATACAAAACTCAACCACCCATCACAAGGTGCACAAGAACACGTCACAAACGTGTGCAAACCTGAGCGACCGGACGACGACACAGTCCAGAGCGGCCGAGCAATTGGGCAGAGTCGACGAGTGTGAAATTGCGTGCGACTCAGTAATGGATGCAGTTGTTGTGTCGGTCACATCGCGCTTATCTTTGAATCAGTCCATTTTGGTCCAGTCCATGCACTGCCATTTCGACGCCGATTATGAAAGCAACAATGGCCAGGCGACCAGATTGATGCAGTACCATGTCACTATCACAGCTCATGTTTGTATGTAACCCAGTTGTAGCTCATCATACACTCTATCGCAATCAAAATAGTCGCCTCGAAGCGGCTGCTGCCCGGCCCTACAGTACGGCAGCAATGTATGTTACACTTTCAACATGTCAACTAGGGTAGAAATTATGATAATACCACAGCATACTACACCGCAGGCTACCTCGTGTACACACGTGGCACTCTAGCTTACAGTCGTGAATGTTGTTGCAGATATAGCATCGCGGCCAATAGCGTCGCAAGAATTCACATTGATTGTCTTTGTGAGTGAACAATTGGTCGCTTTGTTGTCCCAAACCATGTATATTTGATCTGCGTTGCTTCCAGTACGTTAATTTCAGCGCTGATTACAGCAACGCTCGATGCAACATCGCTTCGTCATGTCAGTGACGGGCCAGGAATTACAGCCAATTTCAAACCGCAATCGGCGTCGATTTTAACGTACGTAACATCTAGGCTCAGTCCCGCTTTAGCAGCCAATCCGCTGCCGCCCATGAAACATACCATCTACCTTGCACCCGTTCACCTTGCTGCATCCCCATTCCACATGAATAAACACAACATTCACTACGTATCAACCCGCCGCCCTCTATCTCCTCTTGTTTCCACTTTTATCATCACACGTCCAAATCTATATTGTTCCATGTCCCTACTGCAATCCTCTATTCGTAGACTTCTTTCCCCTCATGGTGGATCGATCATACGATGTAGGTAGAGCTGTAAGGAACAATCTGGACGTTGAGGTACATGTACACTAGCATAGCGACCGTATGCGCTCAATCAGCCTAGAACAACGCGAGACTACAGTCGTTTAATTGTTCACATTGCCAAACTACAAGCCAGAGATTGTCTCGGGATTTAGCACGAAGTGAGTCAAGCAAGCGACCAAGAAAAAGTAGTGATGCGATGCGAACAATAAGCGCGCATGGCATCCACATCCCATGCGAAAATTGTCAACGAGTCGGTCCATGTCTTATGTCATCAAGCACGTCTCGAGATGATTAAAGAGGGTTTTCGAACAACGTGGGTAAAGTCCACTGGACAGTGAATACTATTTCCATGAGCAGCCCCAAAGTAGCTCAACACGCACTGGTCGTGGCTGGGTGACTAATAAGGCCAAAACAGGGGATTGCTTATATGCACAACAAGTCAGTGAGTGTTTTGAGCCGGTTGGCTCCAAATTGATTGTTTTCTCATGTAAGCTTGAAATGTTTTTCAAGCGAAGACAGGGCGATTTAAAATAGCAAAGATTAGCTTGGTGCAGATTTGTCGTCGTGCCTGTGTGTCAAGACAAGAGAGGTCGACTGGCTGGGCCGATCGACCGCTCAGCCAGACGTGCATACAGCGGACACTTGGTCTACACCACAGATCTGTGCGTATGCATGCCCTTTGAGTAGCAGCTCTGCTGCACGGCACGGCATACACCTTGGTGGGTGTGACAAATTGTAATCCCAAGCTTGCGTGTGAATGCGAGGAAGGATGAGTACGGAATGGCCCAGATTGCATGCGGCATTCGGCTGTGGGAATCGGGGTGGGATTGAATTATGTCTATCCGATTGAAAATGATGTGCTGTGCCTGTCGTGTCCACATGTGCGTCCAATTCATGGCTGTGAAAATTAACGCGGTCGTGTCCTTTTTCTCTCGTGGGCGGCGTAACAAAGGGAGATACGAACAGGTTCGAACGGCCCACAAACCGTCTCGGATCGGCAGCGGGCGGCGCAACGAAGCATATCTATGCAACAGGCGTGTTGCAGCGGCGCAATCCGCGCAAGACGAGTCGCTCGCGAAAGATGAGCGGCGCGATACATCACGCAAATGCGACAGAAATATCCATGGCGGCGGTTAGTTGAAGACCGACAATCTGTTGGCGA
The DNA here is from genome assembly GCA_030407315.1 of Asparagopsis taxiformis. Lineage (NCBI taxonomy): Eukaryota > Rhodophyta > Florideophyceae > Bonnemaisoniales > Bonnemaisoniaceae > Asparagopsis > Asparagopsis taxiformis. Next base: position 396,029 of record JALQPE010000083.1, on the reverse strand, counting down.
GTGAACGGGTAGAAGCACAAAAAACGCCACCAAATCAGTTGCCGGCCCTCGACGGCCGTGGCTACATCATATTCATACTTGTGCACCATCGCAGCAGCACGTCTACTGGTCGTACTGTTCATACCAAAGTCCGTGTGACCAACGACACCGCACCGTTGCAACTGGATGCGCCGTGTTTTCTTTCAAACGCGATGTGTGAGCGGACGCGTGCGGAGATCGAGATAATCTCGGTGCGATGGGGCACCAGAACCGGCCTCCAATTGATGGCATTGCGTGCGAATGGGTGTCGTGCGTGCGTATGAGTCGGACGTCAAGTTTGAGTACACCTTCACTGTCGAGCCAATATCTTACCGTTTTGCATGCCTCAGCAAGCGCAGTAGTGGTCCAGACGATGATTGGTCGGGTGAAATACAAGCCCATGCGGTTGATAACGGACCAAGAGAGCGGGGCAGAGCGGGCTTGTTGTATATGGCTCGCACATAATTCATCCGACTCGATGCGACGACGGATGCAGTCAGTCAAACGGCCGGCGCGCCCACTTGCCCGCGCGCGCGCGGCGGATCGGCGCCTCGCGGCTCGGCGTGCCGTTGGCTCGGGGGACGGCACACATCGATAGCGCGCACAGACGGCGGTGTAGGTTGTGTCCGCGGATAGTACCGGGCCAAGACAACGGCCCAGTTGCACGAGGTGGGCACGACGACCATACAATGACGCGTAAATGGCTGGGAGATAAAGTTGAAAATTATTTGGCGAGATTGCCCTGCGGCACCGTAGCCATATGTGGCATAGAAATCGTGGTCAGTATGCGTCAGCGAGTGCAGCCCGAGAGCGGCGATGGCCACGGCGCTTTACTTTTGATCGTTTGATACGTTTTGATCTGCCAGTATGAGGCGCTTGAAATTGAAATGATATTCTAGGGTTGGGAAAGCGAGCGTCTCATTCGAGATTGGCGGCACAATGTTTGTTTTCATCAAATGGGCCGTGGCGGGAGGCGGACACAAAGCGCCATCTCCGTGCCAAGAGATACACCTACACTATTCATACATGCGCTTGGTTCCACACTAAAATTTTACACCAATCACAACCCAATTGAAACTTTAAAGCTCCCACCACTCGTCCTCCCGCACGTCTCCGCCGACTCCCTTCGACCCTCCATTCTCCCTTTCCCCGCATTCCCCCTTCCATTTACTTACCATGCAAACGCACTCTGCCGAACTCACTGCCGCGCGCGCACGAATCGCTGTCCTGGAACGCGAGCTCCAGGCTCTTCGCAGTGCAACAGCTACACCAGACCTCGAAGTAGCCCCCCACACCGCTGGAACTATCCCGCTCAAGCCCGTTCGTCCGCTTCTCAAGCCCCGCCCCGCCGTCATGACCCGTCGTGCATCTGCCGCCGCCGCAGCCATGGATAAGCTCGATCATTTGACACTCGATGACGCACTGTCAGCCGGTCTCAGTGAGCACAGTTCCTCACGTCGCGTTTCCTCCTCTCCGTCTGATCACTCCTGTTCTAGCACCGATAATCGGTCCCCGTCACCATCATCGCCCAAAACCGCCATCCGTTCCCCATCCACGATCCAAAACACTGACCGAACCGCCCCGATAATTGAGGCTGTCACCCCGGAAATCACCGCTTCCCCCGCACCCAATCACAGCAAAATCATCTCAAACGCCGACCGCAAGTTGCTTTCATCGCCCATAGTGCCCACCACTTCCTCCCACACTCCACCCTCCCGCAAGGAGCAACCGTCTACTAACACCACCCCGACGACGACGACCTCATCACCCACTGTCGCGGCCAAACCCACCAATCCCCCCAAATCACCTCCCCCAAGCCCGCATCCTCATCCCAACGTCGCCGACCACCCCCACTCCCGCTCGTCAAAACTTCCTCCACTAAAAAGGAAAGGTACAACCTCGTTGCAAAATGTACAGAGCCCAAACCCGGCCAGACTCGCTACTGGACTGATGAAGAGCACGAGCGTTTCCTCGAGGCTGTAGCTGAATACGGAGAAAAGGCATACGTGGCCATTTCCAACTATGTAGAGACCCGCACTCCCAAGCAAGTACGAACCCATGCGCAAAAGTTCCAGATGAAGATGGCCCGCCTCGCCAAGCAGAGCATTGAGGCCGGTCAACCCATTCAAATGCCCGCTGGCATGCGCCCGATTGTGCAGTTGCCACCGGACGTCAAGCCGCTTGTACTCACAGTCCCTCCAGCTCATCCGATTGGATCGTCCAATAATCCATCGGTATCTGCCGTACACAATCCTGTACCCATCGTTGTCGTACAACCGCCTCATCAACAGCAAGGGGCGCGGAAGAGTCAATCGAAAAAGTCTCCATCTGTTGAGAAACAGGAAAATGCTCCCATGGACGTAGCATCAGCAGCTTCAGATGAGAGTTCCTCGGCACTTACCGACCCGTATATGAACTACATCGGGGGGACGGCAGATTCAAAAGTTGAAATGGACCTCGAGAATAGCTTTGCCGCAAAGCTCTCGCAGACCCTTCATGACTCGTCAGTAGCAGATTCAAGGGACGGTGATTTTCTCATGTCGGATGGTGGAAGCAATGACTCGACAAGCATGGATGGTGACGATGACTTAGAGGATCTGGAAAAGTTGGAAGACGGTGATCTGTCTCTTGCGCCTTTTTCCAACGCCTCCGATAATTGGTTGCTACCAGATGCCCCCGATTCTTCGTCAGTATAGATATGTCTCGCACGCTCGGATCTCATGATTGCATATCCGTTTTCGAAATTCCCTTTCTTACAGCATAGTATTGTTGGTGAACATAGCATATGACTGTTTGGCATTCCCAGTCAAGTCACATCGTACATAAAAAGTGTCATTGAATTCACAGATGCAGATCGCGATTGCTGTTATGTTTTTGTACGATAAGAATTAAGTTGAACATCATTGTCTGAAGTTTAGCCTACTGACACCACAACCACATATTTGCAATGGAGCGGCCTAGGGTACACCGCACGATTGATGGCCGAATCCAGCTGCAACTATCAATCTGAAACGGGACTAAAATTTATATTCTAACCTCACCCGTATTATCCTTGGTGAGAATATCTCCACGTTCCCGCAAGGCGGGCTGCACATGTTCATTGATAAAATCCTCCACTTGTTCAGGTGCTCTGCCGACAAACTTGGTCGGGTCACACAAGCTCTCAAGGTCCGCATGAACGGCTTCAAAGAGAGGGTCATCAGCGATGCGCTGCAGCATATCGTTTTGCAGCCCCTCATCTTTGATACGAGCACCGGCAGCGATGGAATGCACTCGAATGGCTTCATGTAATTCCTGTCTATCACCACCGGCCCTCGTCGCCGCCATAAGAATGGTTTCAGTGGCCATGAACGGTAGCTCCTCCTTGAGATGTTTTGCGATTACTTTTGGGTGAACCACGAGACCTGACGAAACGTTCATGACAAGCTGCGCAATGGCATCAGCAATAAGGAAGGCCTCGGATACGGACAAACGGCGATTGGCGGAATCGTCCAAACTGCGCTCCAGCCACTGTGTGGAAGCGGTTTCTGCTGGATTAAGTAAAAGACACTGTAGGAATCTTGCGAGCGAATTGATTCGCTCACAGCGCATTGGATTTCGCTTATAGGCCATTGCACTAGAGCCGATCTGGTTCTTGGCAAACGGCTCTTCAATTTCTTTCATGTTCTGCAGCAAACGAATATCGTTGGCCATTTTTGCGGCGCTCTGTCCAATCCCGGCCAACGCGGCCAAGACGGTGAAATCTTGCTTGCGGGTGTAGGTTTGGCCTGTGATTGGCCAGCAGGATGAGAAACCCATTTTGGAAGATACGATCTTCTCCAAGCGTTTGATCTTGTCATGATCGCCATCAAATAGGGCGAGGAAAGAGGCCTGAGTGCCCGTTGTACCCTTTACCCCTCTCAATTTGAGTTCATCACGAACCTGCTCGAGACGGAAGGCATCATACATGATGTCCTGTAGCCAGAGACAAGCCCTCTTTCCAACGGTGGTGGGCTGAGCGGGCTGAAAGTGTGTGAAGCCCAATGTGGCGAGGTCCTTGTACTGCAATGCAAAGTCTGCCAGATTGGAGACACAGAGCCACAAATTGGGGATGAGAATGTCTAGAGCATTGCGCATCTGCACGATTTCAGAATTGTCAGTGACGAAACACGACGTGGCACCAAAGTGAATAATGGAACGTGCAATGGGCACTTGATCACCCAGGGCGTGCACGTGGCTCATGACGTCATGACGCAGCTTTCGCTCGTAGTGGTCGGCGAGCTTGAGGTCTACATCGGGCGCGTTACGCAGCGCCTCGACCTGTTCTGCGGAGACTTCAAGTCCGAGTTGATGCTGCGCCTCGGCGAGGGCGAGCCAGAACTGTCGCCAGAGACGGAAGCGAGTGAGGTCTGCAAAATTGGCGCGCATTTGCTGCGAGGCGTAACGGGTGCCGAGCGGAGACTTGTAGTTGAGCTCGTCATCTGGCGGCGAGACGGGTTCCATGCTGGCGATGCCCATGGTGCAACGACGGGTCGGGTGCAAGCGGAGGGAGCGACGGGCTGGTTTACAGCGGGGCAGAGAATATGGAGGCGACGTGGGACGGGCTGGCGTCGGGTTGGTCGGCGTGGCGATAAATGTGCCGCGATTCATTCATTCAAGGTGCGCGGACGACGGGGCGCAGCAGAGCAGAGCAGAGAGAGTATGTGCAAAGTATTGGTGTCGTTCAGCCATAGGGCAGCGAGAATGTCGGATGAGCACGAAGGCGGATGGAATTGCGTCCGGGGGGCGGCGTGTTATTGCGGACTGTAATGCGGGTGTAAGCGGCGCTGCGCTGTCTTTGGGCTTGAATAGTGTTTCCATTTTGGGTTGTCAAGTGTGCAAGACGCAGTTTAGATTCCACACCGCCAATCAGATGCCCATGCAACGACGCATACAAAGCAGCATCGTTTCGGCGACTCGTTGAACCGCATCGCTTGTTCAACTGCAACAACTCGCTGTGATGGCCCACGACGACATTGCCGCATCCACCGAGCTCGCACTGCAACAGCAGATCGATTGTTTGCAGACCGAGCTCGCCGCCGTCAAGGCCGAGCTGGCGCGCGAGAAGCAGCGCCGTCACGCCGCCGAGGAGCAGGTGCACGAGCTCAAGCGCGAGTCGACGCTGACGCAGATTCGTATCGAGGAGGAGGAGGAGATGATTTCCAACAAGCTCATGAAGCGGTTGGCCGAGCTCAAACAGGAGAAGGAGCAGATTGCGCGCGCCTCCGAATCCGACTCGGAATGGGTCACCAATTCGCTCAGTCAGCGGCTGGAAGAGTTGCAGAAACAAAAGCATAGAATCATTGCGACCGCTGAGGAGGAAAATGAATTTATTGTTAATCGCTTGAATAAAGAGCTCGAGGCGCTGCGCGTGGAGAAATACGAACTGGAACGCAAGGTGCAACGCTTGTCGCGTTCGACGACCCCCGGTGGTGTCACCCCAACTTCGTCCCCCGCCCTCAGTTTGCGTTCCACAGAGGGTAGTCTTTCGCGCAACAGTTCCTACCGCTTGCCCGGATCTGGCGCGATTGTGCCGTCGCCGACGCCCTTGGAGCGTCTCCCGTGATGGCCGCTATATCATTAATTTCATCAATCGCATAATTACCCGCACTAGATGCGACTAACGTTTGTAACCGCATTTTCTGGTAGGTTGCACTCGCCTTGTCAATATTAAACTCAACAACTCCACACATTGCCTCTCCTTTAATATCTACAATCATTCACTCTCCGCTGCCGCCGCTTCAGCAGCAATACGCGCTTCTATATTCCGTTTATGCCGCTCTTTCTTCGCTCTCTTCACGTCCTTCTTCCTCTCCACATTCGCCTCCTGCTCCTCCCGTCGCTTCCTCTTCAGCTCCGCCCTCGCATCTATCCGCTCCTGATCCCTTGCAACCTCCTCCGCATCCTTCTCGATCAAACTATGATACAGCACCGATCCGTCGCACAAGCCTGATTGAATCTTCATAAGCTCCAACGTAAGCCTCGGTCCCACCTCGACCAACTTGAGCGAACTGCTCGCACCTCGGCGCAGCTTCTTCACTGGCTGCGACAACGTCACACTGCTATCAACTTTCGGATCATCCATCTCCGAATCCGAACTGAACACGCCCGGCGCACCGCCTTCCATCATAAGCTGCGACACATCATCCAAATTAGCAAGCTTCGGAATCCTGCCCTTATTAACCATCTTCCTCACCGGTCTCGACAGCCCAGCCGCCTGCACGCGCACATGGTAATGACGAATGTGCACAAGCCCCGATTCCGAATCTCTATCAACGAGCAACACACGTCGCACCGATGCCAACTGCACAGTATTGACATCTATGGGCGGAAACGAATGTCGAAACGTCTCGCCCATGATCGCCACCTCCGGGCTCGTCTTGACGTCCTTGGAAAAGTTATTGAGAACCAGCAATGGCGGCTGTGCAAAATCGACGTCCTGCAGCATGAAGGGGCGCTTTTGCGTAGCGCGCACATCGACACTGAGCGTGTATTGCACGACACGGAATGTCAGCGTGGGGCCCTGCGGCACGCGACCGATGCGCAAATAGGGGCTACGGTCCGTTGCGGAGAAGATCCAAAAGTGTGACACGCCTAGTTGTGTGGCGACAGAGAGATAGTCACGAATATTGTTGCTTTTACGTTCTCGCAGACGCATCGCTGTGTGTGGCATCAGTGCTGTTCGCAGATCGGGAACCAGATCGCGTATGGCTGTCGGAACTTTTCCGCGTCGAAATACAAAACTTCGCGGAATCCCATCTGGTCCATCGTCTCCCTTCGATTTGGAATGCGTGCGCCTCTTGCGTCGCTTGCCGCCGGCTCTACGCGGCATGTTGTTTGTGGATGCTGAACGGTGCTCTTGAGTGAGTTGCTTGAGGAGGACCGATTTGAACACGAGCGGGTGCGATACCGCACTTGACTTTTTACGCCTTCGCCGTCGGAATTTGAAATATTTCAAAGTATATACGAATAGAAATTGCGCAATTGCAGACTTGTCATACGTCGCGACAACAGCGGGTATGACAGATGAAAAGCTATTGTTCATATTGTACAGAATAGAAAGTGGGCCCTGCCCATCGCTGCAGCAGTCGCTTGAAGCGACTCGCTTGAAGCAACTCTTCTGCAATCCGTACAAGTTATGCTCCCTCAGCGATGTTGGAGTGTCGAGTTGAGGTGTTGATAACTTTCACTGTTGGAAAAGCATATATTTTCGTCCAGACATAGTTCGCAATGTTCAAGTATCCAACGCAAGCCAGTGCTCAACAGATGGTTATGACACCAAGCAGACATTCACCAACAGCAATGTTGGTAGCACAAAGCCGAATTAAACTGATTGGCTACACTGGCGGTACGAGCCGCAAATCCCATCACAAAGTGACGAGATAGGAAACGACACGCTCGCCAGCTAGTAAACGCTCCAGCCCGACTGACTACAATAATCCTCCATGTCACCACGGGCGTACGTCGTGCGCTGGCCAATATTTACTCCCTGTGATATTTCACGAGTATAAACAAACACGTGCGAGCGATACCAGTCAACCAACACATCCGATTATTTCTAGCGTGTTTATATCATGGGCAACTCGTTTTCCAAGCTCTTCGCCAGCCTGTTCGGCCGGCAGGAAATGCGTATTCTTATGGTACGTTGTCAGCGCTTGCTATCGCCGCTTGCACATGGATAGCTGCTATCTCTGACCGACAACGGGTGGATGCACGTGTGTGCATGGGTGACGTGACGTGTTGGCGCAGGTCGGTCTGGACGCGGCTGGAAAGACCACGATTCTGTATAAACTCAAGCTGGGCGAAGTTGTTACAACGATTCCCACCATCGGTTTCAACGTCGAGTCGGTTTCATATAAAAACATCGACTTTACAGTGTGGGACGTGGGCGGTCAGGACAAGTTGCGACCTTTGTGGAGATATTATTTCGAGAATACACAGGGCGTGATATATGTTGTGGACAGTAACGATCGGCAGCGTTTCCCGGAAGCACGAGAGGAGTTGCACAAGATGTTGAATGAGGATGCGTTGCGCGACGCTGTGTTGCTTGTGTTTGCCAATAAACAGGATTTACCAAACGCGGCTGCTCCTTCGGAAATAGTTGGTCAGCTTGGTTTGCCTGAACTTTGTGGACGCGAGTGGTTCATAATTGCTTCCTGTGCGACAAACAGCACTGGGCTGTACGAAGGATTAGATTGGTTGGCCGGCAAGTTGAGGGAAAGTGGCTAGTAGTGTAAACCAAACAGCTGGTAGAAACAAGTGACGGGGCTCTGTACAGCGGGAAACTCAGTTACTTGCTCCGACTGAGTTGCGCCACATACTGTGACTTTAGTTAAGCGAATGGTTATTGTTTGCTACAAATGATGTCTTATTAAACACTGTGACGATTTTGGTGACAAAATTTCTACAATGGATTGTGCTGTTTGTGGTCAATCGAGGTGCCGTTTTGCGCTGATTGGTCGCTTGCATCCTTGTCGCTGGTCGGCGCGACAGCAACAAGCCTGGGGTCCGGCTGATACCTTGTAGGAAGTATGCGATTGCCAGTCTCTTCATTCTCCAAGATTTGTGTCAAAATACGAATGAGATAATCGATGCCATGGACGTAACCATCATCCCGACGCCCGTCCGACAGGACGGTATGCGCAAAGTCAATCATGCGCACATCGACGCGCGCGGGTGCAACGTGCGGCAAAGCGCCTTCGTACACTAGCAGTAGTGAAGAGGAGTAAAAGTAAAAGTGGTGTTGTTCGATAAGTAAGCGGCGTAAGTTACGAATTTTCTCCAGAATGAGTTTGACGCACGTAGTTCGCACGTCGATATTGTCGTGAAAGAACCAAGTAGCTTCAGGCACCAGATCGGTTTCCTTGAGAGTACGACCGTGATACTTGTCGCGAAATTCAAACACGCCTGGGGAAACGTCTGGATGCAGCGCTGCGAATCGAGGATCATGTGAATCTTTGGGGCGTTTGAACGACTGCATGCCTGTATAGCGGACGCCACAGCGGGCAGAAGTGGTTGCATTTGCCTTTGCAATATGTCTACGTCGCTTCTCCTCCGATGCGTCATCATCATAATGGCGGGTACCGATCTTGCAGTCCATGACACAGGGGAGGCTAAAGACGCGATTGATATCCTCGAGGGCGATGGAGAGGCGTGGTTTTTTGGCGGGATGCGAGGCGGACTGTCTGCGGGAGCCCATTTGGAGAGCCACGGGGAGATAGTGGCGGAGGTTTGCTTGGAGCCGCTAGTGTGACGCCAGAGCATTCTGACGCCTTCGGGGACGGAGGTGGCGCGCGGGAGGGTGTCCGAGGCGTCCGGACGGTCCGAGCAGCGACTGGGGGCGAGATGGAGGGAATTGAGGGCGTGGGTGGAGGCGGAGCGCGGGGGAGCGGTGGGGCGGAAGGGCGGGGAGGGATGGGCGTTTGGATGGGGCGGGGGCAGGGAGGGCGAATGAATTGGAGTGGAGGTGTTGGAGAGGTTGGGGAAATTAGTTACGCCGTAGTATTTGGGGGTGACACTGCGAATCCAGGCGAGTTCGGACGGGAGAGCTTGGCTGTAGATGTAGATGTAGAAATCACGCTCCTTCTCAGAGGATGGCTTGAGAATACGGCCTGTTTTGGTCATTGCGAGTTGGCCATGGCCGCCGACTTGGTGCGGGTACGGACGGGCGGTTTGGTCTGCGGGATCATCCATACTGGCCTGACCGAGAGGAATGAAGAGGTGTAGTCATGTACGGGGGCGGGAGTTGGAGGGTATGCGCTGGGCGAGTCCGGGGCGGGTGCGGTGCGGTGTGGTGTAGGGCGTTGAGTGGAGTGGGGCGGTGGTGACACGGGGGAATTGTGACTCGAGAGATTTGCGATATAGTTGACAAACGAGAGCGGAAGTAGACGGTGTGTTGTTGGATCAAGAGATAGGTTTGACGGCGTGCTGCGGCTGCGGCGTGCTCAATATTCGCTGAGGCGGAATCTCCGTATTATGGACCGATTCGAATGTGCATCTTCTGTAATGCGCGCGCGAAGCAATCGCCCCGATAGGGTCGGGGAGATATGCTACTGTTGGTTGTTGCAGCGCTTGCGTAATGTTTGTTGGTCCGTTGCTTTTTCAACAGATCAAGTCTTGTCGTTTACTACTGCCACTGCCAGTTCATCATTCAACCGTGCACTCTTCTGCGAAACGCCTCCATCTTGATCCGTACGCCCAATCGACTCGCACCCGCTCACAACATACTGTCCAATGTTCTCCACACATTGTCATCCAACTCTAGTAGTCGCTGCATCCATCCACGCCTTGCTCGTACCGTTTGATTGGCGAATTGGTGCATGACGTGTTTCCGCCCCATCCCGGTCCGCGGACCCTTCAATTGCCTCTATTGCTGTATGTTCTCCAATTTGCCGCCCAAACTTATACACGTGTACACATTGACACTACACGCATCACTATGCCCAAACCTTTTCATTGCTTCCCGCTCCGCTTCCAACGTCCCTCTCCCACCACTATGACGACCCAACCTCCGTCACTCGACATGCTCCAAACCGCCCAAAAAGCCTGCAAGCGCTTGCACCCAATTTTAAACTGCCCCGCCTGCGCCAACTCGTACGCATCCGCACGACCGTGGCGTTCGCGCAGCTGCGAGCATTCCTTCTGTACCCGATGCGCTGACCGTGTTCGCAGTTGCCATCACTGCCCAGTTGCATCCTGCGCGCTCCCGATACGACCCGCCGAGCTCGTGGAGGACGTCGGCCTTTCCGCCGTGCTGGACGCGTGTAGCAAGCTCGTGCAATGGGCCGATTCTACAGCGCATTCCCACACCCATGTGGATGCAAGCGACCAAATGCAGCACCCAAATTACAACCTCGCATTGCAGACCAGTCCTATGTGAAACTACAACATATGTTTTCCGTCATGTTACCATTTGTACCAAACATGTATTTCATCGCTCTATCTATCCCATCGCGGATGCCGACATGGTTTCCAGTTGTATTCATAGCTAGCAACCATCCGCTCCGAGAAATCGCTCCGTGTCAATAAACGAAAATCAATCGTGTCGTCAAAATATTCAATTTCCGCGCATCTCAATCACAGCCATTACATCGATCTTCGCGAGAGCGTCCCAATTCCGTCACCGACCACAACCGCCAATCATCCCCCCATCGCGCCGCCAAAATGGGCGTGCTCGTCGCGACACGAACGACTGCTCGCGCGTACACAACCGTCGCCAAAGACCTTCTCAAACTATCCAAATACCGTCTCAGCGCGTTGGTCGCGTTCACGTCGGCCGTCGGCTATGCGGCGCGTGCCGATCCACACGACGCCGATCCGGCCGCCGCAGCTGCTGCGCAGTCGCCGCGTTATTGGCGCGGCATGGCCGCAACCACCGCGGCAACTTGGCTAGCCGCCGCCTGTGCCAACACAATGAACCAGATGTACGAGATCCGATCCGACGCTCTGATGGCGCGCACCCGTCTCCGTCCGTTACCGGCTGGTCGTATCTCATTGCTCCAAGCTGGTGCGTTCGCCGCTCTGACCGGCGCTTCCGGATTAATGCTGCTGCTCAACGAGACCAATTCGACGACGACCGCGCTCGCAGCCGCCAATATCGCGCTCTACGCAGGCGTCTACACCCCGCTCAAGCCGATTTCCACTGTCAATACTTGGGTGGGCGCCCTGGTGGGCGCCCTCCCGCCCATGCATGGCTGGGCCGCTGCGAGCGGCGGTCGCTTGCGCGGCGAGAGGGAGAGAGGCGCATGGGCTTTGGCAAGTTTATTGTTTGTGTGGCAGATTCCGCATTTTCATGCGCTAGCTGTCGTGTCCAGAGCGGATTACGCTGCTGGCGGTTTGAGGATGTTGGCGGTGAGTAATCCGACCGCTAATGCTTGGTGGGCCAGGGTTATGGCCGCTGGTATGGTGCCGATGGGTGCTGCTTTTGTCGCCAGTGGAGTTACGAGTACTGTTTTCGGATGGGAGGCTGCTTTGCTCGGTTTATGGATGTATCGGGGCGCTGGTAAGATGGTCAGTGCTCCGGCATCGGTTGCTGCCGCTCGTCCTTTGTTCAAGGCTTCGATTTTTCATCTGCCCATTACACTTTCGTTGCTTCTCGCTCACCGCATTCCGTATGGTGTTGCTGCCAACCGAGAGGAGATTTTGTATCCTGTGAATGTGGCAACACAGAAGGAATGGAGAATCCATCAGCCATGGGAGACTATTGCACCCTTCCCGTTCCTCCCGGTCCCGTGCGGAGTTCCCGCTGTTGTGTTAGAAGCCGAAGATAGATAGATGTGTAGCCAAACCTCCAGTGCCGGATTAACTGTATTACTATTTAAATCAAGTGTAGATTCGTTATTTACTCGGCGTGATAGATACATGAGGCCTTGCGATTCTCAACCGAGAAATGTTCCTTTGTCAACACTGCACAAACTTGGGCTATCCTTTCGAAGCTCACCAAAAATATCCTAGTCGGGCAGAAAGTTGTCCGGCAGCAGGCAGAACCCGTCTGGATCTCTGTCAAAAGACTGCCGCAATCTGCGGAGAACATCTAGCTCTCTTCGTAGCTTCTTCATTGCAACTACCGACCGAGATGGAGTGCCCAATTCTCTTCCTTGTTGTTCTCGAATTCTGTCATTCTGCAGGAATTGTGCCGCCTTGCGCTTTCTTCCACTATTCGTCATCGCAGCAAAAGGTGACGCAAATGATCCAGGCGATTGCACAGATGAGCTGTCCTGAATGACTTGCTCTTTTGGATATTGCGTTTGTGCCTGTGTGCTTGGTTTGGATACAAGGTCAACATCATCTTTCGTTGTACTTGTTTCTGGACTTTCTACATTCTTGGCCGGGCTCGTAATCTCAATTGCTGCTTCATCGGTGGACTTTGGCACATCACTGGACATTGGCGCATCAGCTCCTGTCTCAACTTCGCTTTTTGCATCAAGTGCCGTGTCTGAAGTAGTGCCAGCCGCATCTGGTTTGTTCACGTCCTCGATTTCACCAGGTGAAGAAGCTTTTTCTGTCTTCTTTTCTGAGGGATCTGGTGATCCAGATGGCTTCTGTGGAGTATCATCCTTCGTTTTGTCATCGACCTTTGCAGTCTCTGTATCATCTCCTTGCATCTTTTCTTCAGGTGCGCTTGGAGACTTCATATTTGAGGCAGGGGTGCTATTTTGTCCGTCTGTGTTCTTCGGCTCAACTTCTTTAGCTTGTAATGGATTGCTTTCTGCTTCCTCTTCTGGTTTGTCTGACGAAACACCACTTTCTGTGGCCTTCCCGTCGCTTTCTCTATCTTTTTTGGCTGCACCACCATCAGCTGTATTTGCAGGATGTGATTTTTCAACTTCGACTGCATCGCTTTCCACAATGGCAGGATTTGTTTCCAAATCGTGTTTGTCAGAGGGTTGTTCCTCCGTCTCCTTTCCTTGTGCTATACTTCTGGCAGTATCTGACTCAACTGGTTTTCCTTTCGATTCTGTCTCTGTGCCACCATCCGTATGGACATCAGCTTCTTTTGATTCACTCGTCTGCTGCACATTGTCGGGAGCTGTGACATCTTTTGTCATTGCTTCTGTTTCGTCGTCCACAGCTTTCTGAACTTGATTCTGTTCTCCGTTCGACTTCACCTCGCTGGTTTCCATTTGTTGTTCTGGTTCTACTGCCTTTTCTACAGTGTGTTCGGCAGTAGCATCATCTATATTCTTCAAATTCGTCAGATCTTCACCGACTGATACATCCATAGAGGCCTTACCAACATCGTTTGAGACCTTACTATTCGAGTCGTCGTTCGTCTTTGCGATATTGGCAGTTCCTTCCTTGGTAACAGGTGCATCATCGTTCACATTTGGATCAGGTGTCTCATGTGGACCCTTGGGTTGCTCATTCTCTACCTGAGCTGGTGTTTGTTGGGACCCATCTGCCTTCGCGATCGACGAATCGTCTGCTGGGGTATTTTCGGCAGTCTGGTGTGAAGATTGGGCCAGTTGACCCGATGGCTCGGCAACAGGTTTCGGGGGTTGCGCTTTGTCTTCGTCGCTTGATTCATCTTCTTCATCATCGACAGCAAAGTGCTGCGTTTGGGGCATGACGTCGCTATCACCATCTTGTGTTTCATTTGCATCCTTCATGGTGGTATCTTGGTCATCGTCTTGCCCAAAGCTGACCTCCCAGTCTGGATGCTGCGTGTCGTCTTCGACAGCGATTTGCTTCGCATCAGGTGCAGGCTGGGACTGCACATCTTTCATTTGTACGTCGCCGTCTGATGTGTCAGGAAGCACTTGGGGGTCTTTTGATACTTGTACACCATCTTCAGGATTGCTAGCAGTTGATTTGGGGGCTGACTCGGCTGACATAATTTGAATGGGCACAGCGTCGTCATCGCTCATATTGACATCATTAGATGCATTGGGTTGTGCATCATTGTTATTATTCGCATCTACAGTGGGGGGAGTAGCTGCATCGGCAGCAGCTGGCCGAGATGGATCCTCAGCCGATTTTTGTGCGGGCGTTGGTAGTGCAGTCGTCGGAGGGTCAGTATTGAACGAATGCGGATCGTCGAGAAGTTTTGCTGGTGGAAAAGATGACATATTTGCAATATCTTGCATGATACCATTAAAATGATCATCTGCAGACTCTTGATCCGTACGAGTCTTGGCCAATCTATCTGCTTTCTCCAGGGTGCTAACAGTCGCAAAGGACGCGAGCTTACTGCCGATATTAGCGCGCAATGCATTGAGGACGGAAAGATCGGCATCCACCTTTGCAAGCTCACCGAGCGGTCTGTTATGCTGCTGGTCGGAGAAGACGCGCGTATGTTTGATGACAAGAGTGGCGGTGGGCGGGGTTTGCGACATGTCCGGGACAACAACAGCTTCAATGGGAGCAAGAACGTATCCGAGAAGATTACGCGAGGTGACGCCCATTTGTTCCTCGTCTTTGTCGAGCATGGTCACGGCGGCCGGCGTCAGAACTGCGTCGACGGCATGGCGTCCGTCGTACAGCAGGATTGTACGACGCGCAGCGAGAGATGACACAGCTTGCAGATAACAGCCATTCAGCGAGGTTTGGCGCGGCGGCCGTTGGAGTGCTGCCTCGAAGAAATCCTTCAACCACGGGCTGCTGCCCATCATGACGAACGGAAGTGGTTGCGAATTATGTCGATGCGTTTCAAGCCGACTGCTAGACGACACGGTGTAGCATGATAAGCGAATTTTTGCGCATCAGTGCTGTTGGATGCGATATAAGGCGTCAGACAAGTTTCAACTGAAAAAATTGTGCGCGCGTTTGTTTGAAATCGCAAGTTTGGGCGGTTCATGTGCTGCACTGCGGAGAGATGAAATAATTCATCAATTGAATTGGTAACATCTGCCGTTACATCCAACAGCATACTGTGCAATTAAAATCTGCCAAGTGGCAGTTTTCCCCAAAAATATCCCAACCTCTTCATCCTCTCCCTACCACAAGATGTGCCCAGCCATGTAGCTTAAATCTACTTGAACTGCTGTGGAAACCATCCCCGCTTGAAATCGTACGTTCCTAGCAACCCACACGTCATGTCAGCATTCGTCGCACCTTCATTCAACCCGACAGTTCGTTCGGGGACGCGCCGCGCCGCCTGCGATGCGCGTCGTTTAACCCCGGCTATGGGGCCCTGGAAGGAGGGAGAAAAGGATGAAGCTTTCAGACAGCAGCAGGAAATTCTTGCCCGACGACGCGATAAAAAGCAGAACAAGGAGTATTTCAACAATGTTTTAAAGCGTCGCGACGAAGTGGAAGAGTATTTCGATAACAGAACTCTCAAGGTTGAGCACGGTACTGATCCGCTAATTGCGTGGCAAAAGATGAAAGATGCCGGTTACATTGATGAGGCCGGCTATACTGAGGAAGAAGAATCCGGGATTCCAATTCCCATGGCTTCATTCGGCATCCCTAAATACGACCGCGGCGGCAGATTCGATCTCAAGTTGCCGCACGTGGAAATTGGTTACAGCGATCCCGACGCAGACGTCATGGCTAAAGCTGGGCGTGCTTTTAAGAATATGTTTGGGTTCGGGAAGAAGGATCAACCTGAAGCGGAGACTTCTGATAAACAGAAGAAGGAAGAATAGATTCTAACGCTACGTAGCGTGTGTGGTTTCAACGTTTGCTCTTATTTACATACACACTTTCCATAGTTTTCCTTTACATCTTTACCGCCGCTAGCCATATTTTAACCAAATCACGCGTCTTCGCATCTGTAAATTCCTCGGTGTGCTCGCAAAAGAATGCTAGAAAGCTAACGCTTATCTGCACTCTAATTAGCGCTTTCCCTTCTTCTTCTTCTTTGGTTGAGGCGGTGCCGCCTTGCCAGATTTTGGCTTGGCACCACTCGCGCCTCCCTTCGCGCCTGACGCTGCCTCCGACTTGCTCATCTTTACTTTCATTTTCTCTCGGTGTGTTGGAATCAGACCCGCAACTCTTGCATATAATATTCTTCCTGCAGCATGAAATTCAATTGAAACATGTCAGACACATCGATCAATCGCGACAAATGCCAATGAATTGCATCAGTATAGTAGCAACGTACGCGACGCAATATCTTCCCGAACAGGTGATTTATCATCATTGAACAGCTTGACTCGGATTCGCCCTCTTTGAAGATAATCGCGACTGTACGCTTTGTTATATTCAAACGCCGTTTGTAGATTGAGCATTTGACAGCAATCAAATACTTCTCGTGCAGTTGGCTTCTCTACGCATTTCGCTTTCGAGATTTTCCGGCCCTGCTCTCGAGTGCAATCACGCAAACAGTTAGTGCTGGTTGATGGGTAGAATATTTTCTCCACCAACTTTTGGTCAAAACGTACCTCTGCTTCCGTCCGTAATCTGTCGATGTATGGTGGATAGATGACGACCCAACGAGAAGGATCGACGTCGGCGCCGTAGTCCTTGGCGAACAAAATTGGTGGAGGAGGCATGTTTCAGAAATTCCTGCAAGTGCTGCGATTGAACTTTCCAATCTTTGGATCTCAACGCTTTCCGTGTTCAAAGAGCCTCTCGGTAAAGATGACGATAGATACACAATGAACTGTTCGATGACGAAGACGAAAGCACAGGAGAGCAGTGAGTTAAGTACAGTCAAAGAGAATTAGAAACAACTCTGTTCAAATCTAATATTACACATATTTTTCCAAGCCTCCAAGTTTCTCGGTGCAATGCAGTCAGTCGATTTGACATCCAGCGAGCACGACATTGCCTCCCTGTAACCTGCCAATATCCCAATCCCTCCCTGAACATCTCACCACAATTGCCTCAATAAACATTCCGCATAGCCAACTCACCTAACACCATGACGGATATACTATCCCCGCAGTTGAATGCCTCTATGCCGCCTCCATCAATCGACACGATTTCGAATGGCATCGCGACCAATTCAGAAACGAAGCCCCACCGTCAGCGCGACGAAATTTTCTGGACCGAGCTTGAAATCCGTCGTATAGGCAATCTAGTAGCCGAATGCATACACGCGCGTCGCTACATAGGCGATACAACCGATGCCGACGAAGAGCGCCAACAGATGCGGACTTACATAGACGCCATGAAGAGGAAGGCGATGCGCGTTTTGCACCGAGCGGAGCTCTATGCGAGTAGCGGACACTCAGCCTGGCCGGGTATTGATGCGACCATAACGGACCCTGTAAGTCTCGCGGAGGAGTATGTGCGCGTCGTGCAGAACTACGAGGCTGTTTTGATGGAGGAGGAGTCGCGCGCAAAGCTACTAAAACAAGAGACTGAAGCAGCGCGTGATGAGGCGTCGCAATCGGATGTGCCCGATGATGATGGCGATCGTGATGAGGAAAATTGGGAGGCAGCGGATCATGTCGCGTTTAAAGAGGCGGTGCGAAAGGAGCAGGAATTGAAGGCGGTGGCTGGGATGGAACGCAACAAACTGTTTGGAGGCGGCGATGGGATTCGACGGCGGAAAGTGGAGGCTGGTTCGTCGTCTGGTTCGGATTCAAAAAAGTACTCGAAGGAGGATGAGGAGTTGATGGCTCGTCATCAGCCTATTCAAGACGAACTTACTTCGAATTTGGTGGATCTTGTTGGGCAGTTGAAGGAGAGCATTTCTGCAAATGGTGAGAAAATGGCAAAGGATAATAAAGTCCTGGATGAAACGGAAGATGCACTTGAGAACAATCTATCCAGTATTTCCAAACAAGGAGCTAATCTGAAGGCGTACTCGCGATCGGCATCTATCTCCTGGTGGGTCATGCTCATAGCGGTTATTGTCGTGATTATCGTGTTTATCATGGTGGGCTTCCTTTTGACGATTCCAATGTGATTGCGGAACACAAGCTGCTGTGATAGACGGCGGGCTTTGTACATTACATTAGAATAATATTCACCACTGCTATGTAGCATAGATGCAAAGGTATTTGTAAGAGCCGAGCTCAACCTTTCAACTGCTGTCATGGAACAAACCTCATACCCGCTATATATGTTTATTGGCTATATTTCAGTCCAACCTATGAGTTTGCCCAACGCCTAGTGTTTCGCCCGGGGTAAAAATCACTTACACAAGAGGAGGCAGGTCAAATAAGCTCAAGCCGTGTGAGTTGGGCCCTGTCGGTCACTGGGCGAGCACAACCGCAACCGAGGGAAAGCTACAGAAACGCAACACAGTAAAGTCGTAACCAGTTTGAAATTTGTCTCCGAAGCTCACACTGAACAGGGCCTGTTTTACCAGAGTGTTCCACATTTGACGTCAATGGGAGAGCTCTCATTGCCCGGTTGAACACATCAAAACGACATGTCTGCTATGGTTGTGCAAGTATGCACGCAGCGCAGAACAGTATAATCACCCTTAGCGCGTAAATAAAGTTAGTATCCCCCTAAGATATCGCCAATTTGATCTGGGAATGGAATGAGAACAAGAAGCATGACGCAAAGCGCCCCAATGCCCAGTGCTGTACGCGTACTGTCCGGTTCTATCACTTCATTTTGGCATGGATAATCGCTCTCTCTTTGAAGGAAAACGCATACCAACCCCCAAAACAATAACAACGGAGAATTCCCAACTAACGAACTAACCGCTTGGATCAACAGCGTAATTGCAGTAGCTCTTCCCGCTACCGCGCGACCGTAGAGCGCTTGCACAATTCGACCACCATCCAAACGACCAATCGGCATGAGATTCAACGCATTCACTAGTAGACCTGTGTACCCAATCACTGTCAATGGATGAACAGCAATTGTAGCCTGTTCCCTGAGACCAGCCGGCAAAATCACATCTGCTATGGAGCCAACGAGAAGCGATGCATGGAACAGAGCAGACGGCACCTGCGGGAACCAGTCTGCTATCTCGCCACTGCCCGTGATTACCAGACCAGCGATGAGGGCGACGACACTGCCTACGACGCCGAATAGCGGGCCCGCAAATGCGACATCGAATAAATCTTTCCGATAGCGCGGATAGCTTTCCAGCGGCGTGATTGTTCCGTAATTTCCGATTTGGAGACTAGGAATGAAAAACGGCAAACCCAGTTTCACGTTGCGCATTTGGCCAGCTATGCGATGACCAACGTCATGCAAAACTGCTAACACCATTGCGCCGGTAGATACAGGCAACGTGAGCAGAACTTCTTCGAGGCTCCCCTTTGCAATTTGAGTAATAACATCTGGAGTGAGACCGAATATACCGACTCCATATGACAAAGTTGTCAATGTAGCGCTGAGACACGCAATGATTGAAAACACAGCTGAAAAAGTGTTTGTTTGATTCGGAGCCGCTGAAGCTGGTAGAGCAACAAGAACTGGTCTCTTATCATCAGGATCTTCATCCAATCCTTCTTTTGGATCGTAAAGAAGAAAGAGACGGACGCGATCTGCGATTCCTTCTTCCTTCGCCAACCTCTCCATTTCATCCAACAACCTCTCCGAATCCATGCGCATATTACCGCGGAAAACGACGCGTTCATCGAAGGGCGAGCGATCAACCTCTGTAATAAAAAACGTGTTCATACCACAGATTTTTTCCTTGATAATATCAATATCCTTCTCCGCGACCCTGGGAAAATCCACGCCAAGCAAATCGGACAACGAGGTACTCGAAAAGCCGCTCGGTAGCTTTGGTTCTGAACTACTCGATGCGGAATCCGTGGAAGCATTGGACTGTTTCGAATCGGAAAAGGGGTAGATCTGATCCGGTGGAGATTGTTCATCCTTGGAATCATTAAGCTCCTTCATATTCTTCACCTTATCCAGCTCGAGACGCTTACGTTCAGCCTGCAATTCAGCGCGTTCCGATTCGAGTCTAGCCTTTGCGGCCATCAATTCGAGTTTCTCAGCCTCGATGCGCGCCTTTCGGGCGCGCTCCTTGCGCTGTTCGGCAGACTGGGTGGCGGGAATCGAGACCGGTTTGGGCTGGGCATCGTCGTCGTGGGTGCGTCCCTCGTGCGTCTTCTCCTCCTGCGCGACGCACAATGTGCTGCGTCGCAGACGACGCGGCGCGGCACGCGTGGACGCACGCGTCTGCAGCTGCGAGGAAAAGGCGACGTGCGGCCGCGGACCCAGCGGGGTCGACGGAAGAAAGGCTGTGTTTTGTATTGCCATTGGTTTGTTCAGATGGGGGTTCGGAGCTGCATGCGAATTTGCGAGCGAGTTGGCGCGAGGATTTCCGGTCCGAGGTCGCGATTTGGAGGTGCGGAGGTTGACGAGATTGGATTGTCACATGTATTGCAAGCAGTACGCACTGGACTGCTCGAGCGCTGTGACAATCTGGAAGCAATTGACGGCCAATGGGAGATGAGGGTGGAGAGATTGTTCGGAAATTTAACTTGTTTTGTCTTGGGCGTATCTGGATTGTTATTGGTTGTGAAGATATCTAGAAATTTGATAGGGATCTGTTGAGACCAATGAATCGTAGCTGATTGATTTCTCAAAGTAATAGATCTTTAATCCGTTTCGATTTGATACGTTGTGATGCTCATGAGAAGATCTTGTCCGTAGTAATCTAAAATTAGAACAAAACTATAGAGCGATCGAACAATCCTGACGATACCCACGTCTACTGGCAACAAATGATAAACTAACGTGCGGGTCCCGAAGAACGAGATGCTTACGTCATTGGCAATGGAATGAGCATCACAAATCATGTGCTTCCGTCAATTGAGAGAACACGTTGCATTGCTCAAGCAAAGGAGCAGGCTGTAAAGAACGTGAGGTTGCTAACTGAAGGAGAAATCAAGAAAAGGCAAAGCAGAGGCTGCAAGACGGTGATTGCAAAGATGGGGGAGATATGTTACGTGGATGTCCGCCTTTACAGCATCTGCCCTTTGAAATGTGCATTGCTGCATGTTTCCGATGAAGAAAAGCCGGGAATGCAGAAAATTTGCATTTTTCAAATACATTCAGTGTCAGCCTGACTCCTCACACAACGTGTTAGCGCTGCTAAGCAGCACTCGACACACCGACGTCCTATTCAGTCCAAACTACTGTAGGCTGCGATGCCGAATCAGGCCCCTCGTCCACCGGGACCAATTACTTGACTCGTCGCAAGGTACGCAACAGCCACTACAACAGACGCCTCACAACCACCACACTCTACGCACCAGTTCCGAGCCCTTGCTCACTCCCTGTCTCGTTCTTCCACTGCCTTCATCATGATGTCGTCCACTGACTCTCTCAAGGCCGCTCTCACAGACGAGAAGCCCGATCATCCCGTCACAAAGTCCTCTTCATCGACGACAAAACCGCCCTATGTGGTCTTCTTCTTCATCGTCTGTTGGTTTCTGGCCAATGGAACAACAGTTTTGTTCAACAAGTACATTTTTCAGAAAATGCTCTTCAAGAATCCCCTCACTCTCACCTTGATTCACATGACGACACAGAGCATTCTCTCCCATCTCACCATAGACTACTTTCGCTCCGTTGAGAAAGTACGCGTCGAGCCGCACGATTACTACACAAAGCTCCTCGTAATTGCAGCTGTCTTCTGTTCAAACATCTGTCTGGGAAATATCAGCCTGCGATTCGTTCCCGTCTCCTTCATGCAGACTATTAAATCGCTCACTCCAGTCTGCACTGCCCTACTCCAATACCTTTTGTTCCGTTCAAAGCTCACCCCTCCAGCTCTCATGGCTCTGGTCCCGATCACTGGTGGTGTCGCGCTGGCTTCCTGCACAGAGCTTGAATTCCATCTCGGAGGTTTTGTCGCCGCTCTCACTGCATGCTTCTTGACCGGTCTCAAGTTTGTTCTCAGCTCCCAGATGCTGGCCGGTCGCTACAAATTGGACAGCATTAATTTGCTCTACTACATGGCGCCGCCGTCGGTGGTAATTCTCATTCCGTTTTGTGTGTTCATGGAGGCTAATAGTGTTAAGACTTGGGTGCAGGACCCAGCTCGCACTCAAAACGACTTTCTGTTGTTGTTCCTGAGTGGTGTTGTGTCTTACATCCTCAACGTCACGCTGTTTATCGTGCTCAAGGCGACTTCATCCGTAACAGCGACTGTAGCCGGTAATGTGAAGACGGTGCTCGTGATCGGTGTCAGCATTTTATTGTTTAAGAATCCTGTTACTCCTGTGAATATGTTTGGATGTTTGATTGCAATAAGTGGCTGTTGCTGGTATGGATTGATCAAGGACAAATGGGCGACAATGGGCACCATGGATGTGGGTAACAAACCTGCAGGTTACGCACCAGTTGAGAAGACAGAACCTAAAGGGCCACAGTAGATGTGAATATTGCAATGGTTCTGCTTCGTCTTGCGTCGCAATTCTGGGCGATTACACGCGTGTCAGATACGGGCGACATGTACCAATACCTCCAAGCCATGGAAACAATTGATATCTGAGTAGTGTCTCAACGCGTACAAAACTTTCGGCGTCTTACCTAACTCTGCCATATAGCACATGTGACGTGAACAGCTCAGAGTTTTACGGAGGACATGCAACCAAGAGTGCGCGTCTAAACGAATTACACAGTGCTGGAAAAGAATTACATGCACGAATACTTGACGGAACACGTGTGCTATAGTCGGACAATACAATCACATCATGCCCGTTTTAATAGATGATTATGAAATTTGAATGCCTGTTTGATAAAGACTTAATTGATACCAGCTGCAACGCTCAAGAGAACTAACAAGAGAATACCAGCGCCGACCCACAGAATCCAGTTTTGCTCGTAAGGGGCCGAAATCTCATTCTTCAACTTTTCCTTCAACTTTTCATCGATCTCCGATTGGGCAGGATCGCCATATTCATACGTCGCGGATTGTGGCGTCGGTAACTTGACAAAACTGTTAGGATCCACTACATCGGCATCTCCAAATTTGTCCCTAGCCTCTGCGCGTCGAAACTCTGCCTGACGAGCGGCGTACGATTTGCGCTCCGAAAGCTGATCGGGGGATTCCAAAACTAGAGTGACGAAATCGCCGGCACGAATACGAATGGATTTCATAACTCGATCGAGTCCGACACCGCGCGTCGACCAAACTTCCTCGCCAAAGGTGGCGGAAACTGCCACTACAATGTCGCCCTCGAAGACCTCGCCCGATTCGGCACCGTTGCCATCGGGATCCACTTCGGCGACAAATACCATTCCATCTTGACCTTCCTCCAGCACGATGCCCAGGGGCTTCTGCAGCGTCACGGCGCGGTCGGTGTTGGTCACCTTGCGCTTGGATCTGTCCTCGCCGTCCTGGTAGATGTTGTAGTTGAATTGCTCCTCGCAGGTGATGGTGACGGGCGCATCGAGTGTTCTCGCGGGCTGGATGCGCGCGCGCGGACGCTGCTGAGGGGCGGGCAAGCGGCAGCCGCAGAATGAGGTGTGGAGCGTTGTTGTGCCGGTTAGGGTTGACGAAGGCAGGGTGTTTATGAAGGCGGCCATTGCGGATTGCGTGGAATTGGTGCGAGGGAGGTGATTGGGTTTGGTTTACATAGAGTGATGATGAAGGGTTGATGGTTGGAAAAAAGTTGTGAGGTCGGGTGTGTGACATGGTGATGATCTCGAATGGGATGGTAGGTTGCCAAGTGGGCGAATGGAAAGGGAAGGATAGGATGGATTGTGATTGGGTAGGTTTGAGAAATTTTGGAAATTGAGTGGAGGGGTGGAAGTATCTGGAGGTGCAGAGGGAGATTTGTAAAGAATTTGCATGTTGTAGGGAGATATCCGGCAGATACGTCTTGTTTTTAGAAAGATTTTTTGATTCGTGGCTGCGCCATGGAAGGAATGGAGGCGAAACTTACAGGGGAATTGGCGAGCGGGTTTGTCTGGATGGGGTGACGGAAAAAATATCGGGCTGCGGGCAGCATCGGCCACCCAAAGCAACACCGACGGCACAATGACAAGGTGAGTAGATATGAGCGCAATGCAGCGAGCACGTGTATCTGGATGAGCGGGTGATAAATGAAGAGCAAATGTGATTGGACAAACCATTTTGCACTGCAGCAGCCGTATATGGTGCCAATAAACGGACGGATGCCATTCGATCACATCTGCGGCCACGCATTATGCACCGCCCACGACGTGATATTTTGGCGCTCACATTCGGGTGGTCCGGCTTTCTCCGTGCCGACTGCTGCATCCAGCGATGGTAGCGCAGCACTACATATCTCGCAGACGCTCCGCGACATATGATATCCAAACTCATAGAAAATCTGCCTTCAATGACCACTTATCAGCCGCTCATATACCATCTTCCGCCCGTCAGTCGACCAATCATCTTCCACACGATTGCTTACGTCCAATGGCATCCCATCAACTCACATCCGCCCCCATCCAATCCGACACGCTCCAGTCCAATATCTGTCTAGATTTCTTCTCCGCCAAGCCGCTACCGACCACTACTCTGCCACTGCCGAGCCCAATTAAGCGCCAATTCCTCACCCATCATCATCATCGTCGCAACCGCGCTCGTCACCCACCATGCAATCCCCCTCCACTTTCTACCCATCAATGGCCCCGCCTTCGACCCCCGTCAGTAGCGCCCCGTCCCATCCGACCTCGACCCCGCAGATGTCGCACATAACCCAATACGCCGCGCAGCCGCAGCCATACATGTATGCCGCTGCAGCGCAACCGGCCGCCGCCTCGTACGCGCCCCCATCCCCGTATCCCCTCTCGCTCATGTCCGTCGCATCGCAGCCGCCGCACTACGCGCCGCCGCCCCCACACGCGCTCGCAGCGCCGCCACACATGCAGATCGTGCATCGTCATCATGTGCAGCCTTACTTATCGCACGTCGTGCAACAGCCCGTGCACATTTCCCCGCCTCTCATGCACCATCCCTCCGTCACGCGCTTCCAGGACCCGGTGCCCCCCCCGCCCCAGTCCCAGCCGCAAACCGCGCCCTCCTCCAAGGACTCGTCCGAGAGAGACCTGTTCTACGCAAAGCTGCACGCCTTTCGAGAGGAGATTGGAGAGCCCATCCAGCGTTTGCCCACCCTCGGTTTCAAGGAGCTCGACCTGTGGATCCTGTACAAGGAAGTCGTCAAGCGCGGTGGTATTGACACCGTCATCGCTAAGAAGCAATGGAAAGAAGTGGCAGAGGCACTACAACTGCCGTCGTCGTGCACCGACTCTGGCTTTCGATTGAGACTACACTACAAAAAATATCTGGAAGGATTTGAAAGAAAGTTCTTCGAACCGCCATCCGCGGCCGCGTGCTCGTCTGGGAGCACAGCGAGTCCAACGGCTTCGCTAGACCTCAAGGTGGCATCCGCACTGGCCAAGACAGAGGACAAAGCGGACGCTAAGAAGGAGAAGGATGCATTGCAAAGAGCGAGCTCCTCGGTGACCTCAACTGGCTCTATGGCAACCGATGTGGAGGTTGTATGTGCCGGGACTAGTAGTGCGGGAAGTGCGAGGTGCTCTGGGCCTGTTTCGTCCAGTTCTGAAGCCAGTTCAAGAGTGGAAAAGGCGGGAACGACACAGCAACGGATAAATGGAATAGGCCCACGAAGCGGCATCGTCAAGAAAAAGAAGCGAACGAATGAAAATGCGGTTGCAAGCACAGTGCAGGCTAGTGTGCAAACAGCTCGAGTGGAGAAACAAATGGAGGATCGAGGCAGTTTGGACGCACTTGAAGCTGCTGCCGCTGTGGCAGAGTCGAAGAGATGCGCGGAGCGCGGACGAGTGGACTTTTCAGTTCTAGACGATGCATCGCTGCAGCGATATGCGAAAGTGTACGATGTGAAAGCAAGCGGAGAGGGCGGCTGCAGCAGTAAGAAGGAACTGGCAGCATGTGTAGCGGCCCATTTCTCTGCAACACCTTTGAGTGGCGGCGAGCATGCGACACTATTGAAATTTATCAAGGCCATTCGTAGGCGATAGTAACATTAAGTTGATGATTAACAGTGAGTTTATTAGGAGTGGAGTTACATATATTCCGTATTGGTGACTGGATCTATAAAAGTGTTCTGTGGGAAAGAGTGTACATAGTCGTCTCGCACTGTATGGCGTACGTTAGCGCACATCCCAAGAAAACGGGACCGTTCATTTCACATGTGGTGGCACATTCCTCTCCACCAATCACAGGCGCAATCATTACAGACACGTCGATTGTGTCCGAAACAATGCAGCCAACCAACTTTCAAATCTCATCTCCCAACGGTGCATAACAACGCACCAATAATTTCAATGAAAATATCCCAAAATAAATCTTTCGTCAACTGCAAATCGAATTTCTACAATTCCCATTGACCAATCACCGCCGACTTGATTTGCACCACAATACTGCTCCAAAAAGCCACCAAACCCGCGCCCAACCCAAAGATGCCATCTCCATACGAGCATCCAAAATCCCGCAATGCTCCTCAACTTTATCCTCCCGCTCGCGCGTCCTCCGCACCGCCTGCATGCCGCGCGCATCCACAACCGCCCCGTCACTCGCGTCGCTGCGCGCGCCGTCGCTGCCAGCCCGCACCGCGGTCGCGACCGCTCGCTGCAATCCGGCGCCGAGGCCGCGCCATGGGCCGCCTCGCCCGCCTGCACCCGCCACATCCTGACCCTGCTGGCGTCCGCGCCCCGCGAGCTCCAACAGACGATGCACACTGTGCGCGCAGTGGTCGAGGCGCGTGGCGCGCACATGGCCGCCTGGCGACAATTGGGCGACTCTGCGCAGGAGGCCGTCGTGCAGTTGCCCGCCACCGATGTCGACGCCCTGCAGACAGAGCTCTTCCGCATCGGCCGCAAAAATCGTGTGGATGCCGTGCTGCAGGAGGAGTCGGTCGTGCGTTCTGGCAAACGTCTCGCCGTTTTCGACCTCGATAGCACCCTGATTCGTCAGGAGACTATCGACGAGCTCGCGTCCGAACTTGACGTGCAGACAGAGGTCAAGCACATTACAGAGCGCGCTATGAACGGAGAGATCGGCTTTCGGGAAGCGCTGGCAGCGAGGGTCGCCTTGTTGAAGGGACTTCCCGTGCAGGCGCTGGATGGTGTCATGAATCGTGTTGTGTTCACGCCGGGTGCCAAGGAGCTGGTGACTGTGTTGTCGGCTTTGGGTTGCGAGACAGCAGTCATTTCGGGCGGGTTTAGGTTTTTGGCCGATCATGTGCGAGACGTTTTGGGACTGGATTTCGCATTTGCGAATAGCCTGGAGGATCACGACGGCATTTTGACAGGCCGTACCGTGGGTGAGGTGGTGGATGCAGAGTTTAAGCAGAGGACGCTGCAACGGCTGGCTGATGAAAGAGGGCTGCGGCCGGAGGAAGTACTGGCTGTTGGTGACGGTAGTAATGATTTATTGATGATGGGTAGTGCCGGTCTGGGAGTGGCGTTCAATGCAAAGCCCATTGTGCAGGATAAGGCAAAGTGCAGGGTAAATCAGGTTTCGTTGGTGTCCATTTTGTATCTGCTTGGACTCTCGGATGAAGAGATGAAACCACTGCTGCGGGAATAGCTCGGATTAGTGGATGCATGTCTACAGGTTTTGTTGCGTAGAGTTTGAGTTTCCGGTGCCTGCGTGTGTGCGATCGTTTGTGAGGAACATGATAGCCTGCTATGCGCTTCCGACTTGTTATACAGGATTGAAGTGGCGCAGGTTTGTTGTCTACTCTCCTACACAAGAAAGAGATTATCAGTCCGTCTTTCGTAGTATTAAACAAGAATTTTTGCATAATTGTCCCCAAAATTGACAGCAAAACTGTACCATTTTGTATCGCGTCAACTAACGAGAGTGTGTCGTTCAAGATCTACTTCAAGAAACTAATAAAGATGAGCGGGTGGAACACAAAAGCATCGCGATACTATCTAGTACGGCAAAACCAAGAAGAAAAATGACGCGCCCAACCTCATGAAAGTTTCTACCATCTCTACTGCCCTGACAGTAGCAGAGCCAACAAACAATCCAAGTATCCCATATCTCAACTAAGCAAACAGTTTCCGCGAAAATAGACTCGGTCAAATTTCACAAGGACCAACGCAGCAATATTTCTTCATGTCACTCCTGATCCCAGACGACAGATTTAGATCTTAATATTTGTAGCCCTTCTCGAATGTTCCGAGAGCATCGAGGGATGGCTCCGAACCCTTGGTGTACTTGCCAAGGTTGGCGAGCGAGTTAGCACGGGCACGAGCAAGAAGCGCTTGCTGGGCTGCAGAGACGTTTTCGCTCTTGCCCATCCATGTCTTCAAGCACGATTGCTGAAGAGCACGACCGTAAGAGAAGCTCAAGCTCCAGGGGCCCTTGCGCTCAACGTTGTTCATGGCGCTCAGATTGACTGATGCCTCTTCCTCAGACATACCTCCCGACAAGAACATGATACCTGGGACGGAGGACGGTACTCGGCGCTCAAGGGTGCGGACAGTATACTTGCCGATCTCTTCAGGGGAGGTAGTTCCAGTAAAGTCAGACCCTGGGACAACCATGTTGGGCTTCAGGAGAGAACCTTCAAGGAGGACACCATTGGTGTCGCATGCCTTGTACACAGCGGCCAAAACCTCTTCCTGGACAGCTGCAGTGCGCTCGATGGAATGGTCACCATCCATGAGAATCTCGGGTTCAATGATGGGCACCAGACCGGCATCCTGGACGGTACGAGCGTAGCGAGCCAGACCCCATGTGTTCTCCGCGATGGATACCTTGGAGGGAGTGCTCTCGGAGATCTGGAGGACGGCACGCCACTTGGCGAAGCGGGCACCCTGCTTGTAGTAGGCAGCGGCGCGCTCATTGAGACCGTCGAGACCAGAGCACCAGGTTTCAAAAGATGCACCGTTTCCGAGCGGGACGAGACCCTTATCGACCTTGATACCGGGGATGATACCAATGTCCTCGAGGCACTTTACAAATGGCTTGCCCTCGCTGGAGTCCTGGTAGAGTGTTTCTTCAAAGAGGATAGCTCCGGAAATGAACTCACCAAGGCCTTGGCAGCTGAAGAGGAGGCCACGGTAGGCCTGGCGGTTCTCCTCAGTGTTCTCGACACCGATGGAAGCCAGTCTCTTTCCAATGGTCTTGGTGGACTCATCGACGGCGAGAATACCCTTGCCTGGGGAAGCGATCTTGTTGGCAGTGGCAATAAGCTCATCGTGGTATTGTTCAATGGACATAGAGGGGACGGCGCGGGCTGCTGGGCGGGCAGTTTGGGCCGGGCGGGAGCTCACAAATGAGGAACCACCGACGACACTGTGAGACGCACAAGAAAACGCAAACGACACAATGGATGAGGTTAGCACTTGGATGGATAGAGGAAGGCTACGAATTGGAAATGCTGACCGGGAGTCTGTGCAGGAAGGAATGCAACGTACGCAGAGGTGCGAGAGACAGGGAGAGCGTTGACGAAAGCCATGGGTGCCATTATTGTTGGTAATGTGGAAATGTACAAGTGAGGGGCACTGAGCAAGTGGAGAGGAATTCGGCTGGGTTGCGTAGCGGTCGGGTCGATGAGGCGAGGAAGCCGTTTGCAGAGATTGGGCGAGTAACTAAAAGCAAAAGGTGCAAAGCATTGCGCTGCATAGCTGTGGTAGGAAGGAGCTGTGTGGCGCGGAGCTCACAATGTGTCCAACCAATCACATCGATCAATTGGGGGAGGATTCGCTGAACAATTTCCACTTGGCAATGTCGGCGCCATGTATGGACGAATGGCTCTACAACGTCGTTTCGATGCGAGCATGCTGGAGATCGTCGTCATTTTATTGGCTCATTCACTACGGACGGCCCAGGGGAGCATTGGACGGGCCTGGTTCTGGCCCGTTCTATGACAACAAAGTTGATACTGTTCAATTTTTGTCGTTCGAAATTTTTCCATCCGTTGATTCCTTCTGCAATGTCGTATGACTCTACGAATGTTTTTTCCCGTACGTCTACCCTACAGGGTTGACGTAATTTTTGTCGTCCACAAGTTGCACTCCAACTTTCTGCACCACAATTTACGGGAGAAACTTTACACCACCCCGTCGATTGCCCCGATCGATCTAAAAAACCCAACCTCACATTTCTTATCCCCCGTAGAAGTGTTGAATCAAATGTGTTGCACTGACCCTGGGGCCATTATTTTCCCTAGTATTAGGCACTTGGATTGCCCCACTGCTATCAAAATTGAATTTGATCTAAAATAATTCGTATTTGAATTCAACTCTGTCGTCAAAAGTACACTGGATTACTGGTTAAACTTGTGATTTTCCTTTCGTGCAGTGTACCTACACCTTACGCCTTCTGGTGTATGGTATGACCCTCATACACGCTATTGATCTGATGCCGCCGATGCGGTATTCTCTCGATCAGATGTCGTGCCTCGATAGGATTCCTAAACCCATCTGTGCATGTCCAGTACGTCTACGTACCACCGCGCTCATCCAATCCGACCATCTCAGATCAATTCTAGTTCTTTCATTCTCAAATTTCCAAGCCTCAGATGAAGGAGCCAGCGTTCTTGACCCCCTCCCCCTTGCAAACCAGCCAGCTACGTTCGAATCCGCCTGGCATATCGTCCTTCACTGCAGCCCGTCACTCTTCTGGCCTTTTTCCTAAACGTACAACATTCCCAATTCTGAACCCTGCATTGAAATCCTGTGCAACTCAGTCTGTATCCTCTCGTTCAAATGCATCCTCAGCATCTAGCGCCGCCGCAACTGTCCAAAAATGGTTCAGAACACAGCCGAGCCTCTCTCCCACAGCTCAACGTGCTGCTACTTCCATATTCGGTGATTCCGTAACAGTCTCATTTGAAACTTGCTTCAATGTCGGCATAGTTTCTGGCGCAACCCTCTCTCCGCAGATGCTTCAAACTCTTCACTGGTTACTTGCTGAAACTTTTGATCCCAATGGTCTCAAAACCACGACCTCACTAGAAGGCACAGTAGTTGAAGTTGGCCCACGCCTCAATTTTCAAACTGCATGGTCATCCAATGCCGTCACAATATGCAATGCTTGCGGCATAGACGTTGTCGATCGTCTCGAACGCTCCAGGAGGTATTTGCTTCGCTCAAAAGATGGCTCCCAAATCGACGCTCATCTCATACAGCAGTTTGCAGCCGCAGTTCATGACCGAATGACAGAGACCGTATATGACCTCCCACTTACATCATTTGATTCAGGTCTCAAAGCAGAGGCCTCATTTACAGTAGACGTTCTCGGTGAAGGTACTGCAGCTCTTGAGCGCATCAGCAACGCACAAGGCCTCGGTTTTGACGAGCAGGATCTACAGTACTATGTCAAGCTTTTTACAGATATGGGACGTAATCCAACCAATGTGGAGCTGTTCGATCTTGCACAAAGTAACAGTGAACATTCTCGTCACTGGTTTTTCAAGGGGCAAATCGTCATTGACGGTGAAAAGATGCCCAAGCATTTGCTGGATGTTGTGCGCGATACTTTGGTGGCCAATCCGCGTAATTCGGTAGTAGCATTTGCAGATAACTCTTCAACTATTCGCGGAACAACCGTACCGACCTTGTTACCGGCTAATCCAGGGCACCCATCCAAGATGCATGTCCAGGAAAAAGATCGCGATATTCTATTCACAGCAGAGACTCACAACTTCCCGTCAGGGGTCGCACCGTTTCCAGGCGCGGAAACAGGCACTGGTGGTCGCATTCGGGACACAGCTGCAACAGGAATCGGAAGTTTAGTGGTTGCAGGCACTGCAGGCTATGCTGTAGGCAACTTGCAAATTCCTGATTTGCCACTTCCATGGGAGGACAAGAGCTATCAGTATCCTGGTAATCTTGCGTCTCCGCTCTCGATTCTAATTGATGCCAGCAACGGTGCAAGCGATTACGGGAACAAGTTTGGTGAGCCAGTCGTGAACGGTTTCGCGCGCTCGTACGCTACTCGGCTCCCCAATGGGGAAAGAAGGGAGTTTGTGAAGCCCATCATGTTTTCGGGCGGGATGGGACAGATGGATCATGCACATGCGAAAAAGGGCATGGCGGATATCAATCTTTTAGTGGTGAAAGTCGGAGGTCCTGCATATCGCATTGGTATGGGTGGCGGAGCTGCATCAAGCATGATGCAGGGTGATAACAGATCTGATCTTGACTTCAATGCCGTACAAAGAGGGGATGCTGAAATGGCACAGAAGGTGTATAGAGTACTTCGATCTTGTGTCGAAATGGGTGATATGAACCCAATTGTGTCCATCCATGACCAAGGGGCTGGTGGAAACTGTAATGTTGTCAAGGAGCTAATCTATCCCTCTGGAGGCACTATTGATATTCGAAAAGTGTGGGTAGGTGACAAAAGTTTATCAGCCCTTGAGATTTGGGGAGCTGAATATCAGGAGCAATTTGGATTGCTTCTTCGACCTGAACACGAGGAAGCGTTCAGGGTTCTCTGTGCTCGTGAGAATGTGGTTCCAGCTGTTCTTGGCACCATCGATGGTTCCGGGCGAATCATTCTGTGGGATGAGAAAGAAGGCAAAGCCGTCGTGGACATGGACCTTGAAGCTGTGCTTGGCGATTTGCCTCAAAAGACATTTGTGGATTCTCGTTTGCCCTCAGCCGGGGCTACTCTAAGCCTCCCATCAGATGTGAACATCAGTACTGTCCTAGACCGGGTTCTATCTCTAATGAGTGTAGGGTCCAAGAGGTTTTTGACGACGAAAGTCGACCGTAGTGTTACCGGGCTAGTCGCTCAGCAGCAATGTGTTGGACCATTGCAATTGCCCCTCGCTGATGCTGCTGTGATCGCCCAGTCTCACTTTACTTTGCGTGGATCTGCTACGAGTATTGGGGAACGCCCCAGTCTGACATCTCTATCTCCAGAAGCTATGGCAAGAATTAGCGTTGGTGAAATGATGACAAATTTGGCGGGTGTGAAGATTACAAACCGTGAGGACATCAAGTGCGAGGGAAACTGGATGTGGGCTGCAAAGCTTCCAGGTGACTGTGCTAGCCTCTATGATGCTGCAGTTGCGATGCGTGACGTCATGATTTCACTAGGAATTGCTGTGGACGGTGGCAAGGATTCACTTTCAATGGCGGCCAAATGCCCTACCCCTGATGGAGGTAGTGAAACTGTTCGAGCCCCAGGCACTCTTGTAATCTCAGGTTATTCTACTGTTGAAAATATTGAGATGAAGTTGACTCCTGATCTGAAGGCACCTGGTTCGAGTGTTCTTATGCACGTTGACATCGCTCAAGGTAGGAGACGAATGGGAGGAAGTTCCGTTGCTCAAGTTTACAATGAGGTCGGAAATGTTGCGCCGGATCTTGACGATGTTTCATGTCTACGTAAGGCATTTGATACAATCCAAGACCTTATTGGTACAGAAGGTCTACTGTCATACCACGATGTCAGTGACGGAGGTGTGCTTGTTTCTGTTTTGGAAATGGCATTCGCAGGTAACTGCGGTTTGGACCTAAATATTGATTCAGCTGCATTGGGTGTTGATGCTGCAACAAATTTGTTTGCAGAGGAACTGGGAATGGTGCTAGAAGTATCTCACAAAGTTGCAAGCAAAATTGAGAATGTGTTTACTGATGCCGATATTCCTTGTCACGTAATTGGTACCACTACGAAAGATATGGCAGTCACAATCAAAGACAGTGGAGACATAATTTTTTCAGGAGATATTCGAGATCTTCGTGATAAATGGGAGCAGACGTCTTTTGCTCTTGAGCGTCTGCAGGCGAATTCTTCATGTGTTGATGCGGAACAAGAAGGGCTGAAGTCGAGAACAGGCCCTAGGTATGTCGTACCTTGGACGCCGAAAGCTACTGGGAATGAAATTATGAACTCGTCTGTCAAACCTAAAGTTGCAATTATTCGAGAGGAAGGATCCAACGGTGATCGCGAAATGACCAGCGCTTTCCACATGGCCGGGTTCGAGGCATGGGACATTTCCATTCGAGATATCTCTTCTGGTCGTGCAGACCTTGCTGATTTTAAGGGAGTTGTGTATGTGGGTGGTTTTTCATATGCTGATGTTTTGGATTCCGCAAAGGGCTGGGGAGGCGTCGTTCGATTCAACGAGGCAGTTCGTAGTCAGTTTGACGTTTTCTACAACAGGTCTGATACGTTCTCCCTTGGTGTCTGTAATGGTTGCCAACTAATGGCTTTGCTCGGGCGAGTGCCGTTCACTCCAGACGAACTTGGCGGGACGTCGCAACCACGATTCATCCACAATGATTCTGGAAGATATGAATCGCGGTTCTGTACTGTAGCTATAGATGAGACATCGCCTGCGATTATGTTGAAGGATATGGGAGGAGCACAACTAGGAGTTTGGGTCGCACATGGTGAGGGCAAGGCATTTTTCCCGGATAGCAACGTTTTGGAACAGGTTGAGAAGCGTCATTTGGCACCAGTGAGGTACGTTGATGATGAGGGACACATATCAACGTCATATCCGTTTAATCCGAATGGGTCCATGCACGGTATTGCCGGTCTATGTTCGGCGGATGGACGGCATCTTGCTTTAATGCCCCATCCTGAACGTGCTGTTCTGAAATGGCAATGGGCATATATGCCAAAACACAATGCAGACAGCTGGGAGGTTTCACCGTGGATGACCATGTTCCAGAATGCACGCAAGTGGGTGGATTCATTGGAGTGCTGAGAATACTGGTAGTGGGCGTGTACGTTTGCCTCATTGGAAGTTGCAAATTTGGATCGAGGGATTAGTGTTCGTGCTCGGCGATGATGTTCTACACGTCTGTTAAAATAGCGTACTAGGAAGGATGTTGGTGAGTATGTAGCAGCACAGGTTGGATGTCTGGAGACTGGTTTTGTAAATATACTGGTGTGGAGTACACACGTGCTCAGAGGTAACGTAGGAAGGTGACGCAGACTGTAGAAGGGACATGTAGGAAGCGGCAGGTTATAAATGATGGAATGAGAAAGAAGCGGTTGGGACGGCACGACTGATGTGCAGAGTGGAAAGGCTGATTGACATTCAGTGAGGCGCGGGGCGATGCAATTGCGAAGGTCAAACAACGATTTTGATTTGAATTGATTTTCAAAATCTGAAATCGTTTGAATACGCATCGATTCGATTGCTTGAGACGCTATTTTATATTTTGCAGATGGGGGCGATGCACGCTTACAAGCTAAATGATGCGGACAACCGACTAACCTCCTTCCCAACACTATGAGTTTGAATTCAAACACATCAACGGAAGTATTGTTTGTATCTACAAATGTCATAGAGCATCTCAACATATCCGTTCATCACTTTGCATGCGTCAATCCATGCTTTCATCACAAAAAGTTAAACAGCAGCACCGTGTCAACATCCCTGACATGGACAGTTCTTGTTTCCTTCCTAACTTGAGCCCGAGCTTTCAAATCCACCGATCTACAATCACAAACCCGCCCACCTCACCCTGTTCACTGTTCACCCCTCGATGCCAATAGAGCTCACCCCGTAACACATCCGACTCTCAGCACCGACACCATGAACAAGGAAAACGTCGATCCCGTCGCAAGCTCACTCAAAAAGATCATTCTGCCGACCTCAAGACAAGTGCCAGCCATCCTTCGACGAAGACGAACCGCACACACTACTGCAATCCCCGACATGCCGCGCAATCCGTCGATCGCATCCCCGCTGCAAGCTCGATCCATCGCCGCGTCACCGCAGCAGAACAGGCCCATTCCATCCCCATTCAAGCCGCAGAACGATCTATCTGACAGGTCGCCGTCCAACATGCAATATCCACCAAAGTCCTCGCGTGCGGCTGCATCCGATTACCGGGAGACAGCCGTGCAACTCGTGCCCGTGCTCCAGACGGCCAACAAGCATCTGCAAGTGGCGCGTAAACGACACTATCAGCTGCTCATCAATAGCAGCGAACGCATCGAGGTCGACAAGTCAGGTAACCAGTACCAGCGCGGCGATAGTGCACACAAGTCAAGAAAACGGGCAAAGTGGGAAGAAACAGCCTCGCTGGGTGAGGTGTCGCGACGCAACGTTACGCTTGCGCGCGGATATGAGATTGCCAGAGGCCTGCAGCAGCTCGTCGCTGGGACATCGCAAGTTTTGAAGTACCTGTTGGAACAGGCCGAGGAAGAATCCAAACGCTCAAATGCGAAGCCACAAGATGCCTTGTAGTAAAACAAACTAAACTCAATATCTCTACATCACGACTTATTCCCTTTCCTGTTATTACGCTTCCTCTTTCGTGACGATCCAGGTTCTGTTTCTTCAGAATGTTTAGCTTTTGCCTTGGAACGACCGGCCTTCGACTGCGACTTCAACCTGTTTTCAGCTCGTGCTGCGAGTCCGTCAACCCAGTCGTCAAACTGCGCTTTGTTTTTGTCGGCACGAGCTCGAATCATTGCGAAAAGATCACTCTGATCATCAGTTTCCTTTTTAGAATTGGATGCTTTCTTCCTCCGTTTCCCAGCAGGTTTTTCTTTATCATCATCAGTGTCGTTTGTACCAGACAAGTCACGCTCTTTCCCGCGTCCCATTTTTAATAATGCTTTGCGTGCCTTTGTCCAGGCCTTCGTAGAGGTTAAAGTTCCATCCTCAATCTTTCCCTCCCATAATGCCACAAAACGCTTCAAATCCGATTCGTCACTGTATGGGATGTAATCACATACTTTAGTCACATTTCCTTCGAAGCGATTGAAATGTGCCACAAGATCCTCAACTTCATCAGGACCATCACGGTATGAAGTTTCATACGCTTTGACATCCTCTTTGGTGACAGGGTTTCTGGTACGACTAAAGAACGATGCAGCAGCTGCGACGTCGATATTGTCATCGTTTCCGTGAAGCGAACCAGTATCGCCAAACTCGTCATATGCAGCTCGACGGTCTGGGTCAATGAGCACGTCGTATACTGCCCGCAAATGCTGAAAAGCTGCTGTAGCCTCTTCTGAATTGCCTGCACGATCGGGATGACTTTTGAGTGCCTGCACACGAAAAGCTTTTCGAATTTCTGCCACGGTAGCTGATGGCGCCACTGAGAGCAGGTCGTAATAGGCTGTCTCTTTCACTGTCATGGTTGTAGTGCAAGTTGCACGCAAGGAACGAACGACAGAGAATGGGTGAGCAGGACTTGATGGGTTATACCACTCAAAAAAGGAGTCAGAGAGTATTTGGTAGCGGGAATGTAGAGTACTATATTTCCCGCCAAAATTGAAGACAGAATACGCACCTGCAGGACGTAATGCTTACAGAAGCATGGTTGGCACTAGACCAGGGGCGCAATCCCCGTTTGTGTTGATGTCCCAAAGGTCGAGAGGTCCACAACAAACCTGCTTCACGACCGTCTGTGAAGAGCTTTCACCCACCAGACGGCCCTCTATCAAAGTTCAAAGCGCAGTTGCATCCTTCAACTCGTCTCTTGGTTGCTGAAGAGATCTCTAATCACATGCATTCCGCACGAAGCAACGCCGTCCGGTTCCTTCCCCTTGTTTGTTGCAACAACCACAGCCTGCCATAGTTGCACAAACTTCCCCACGAGGTATCGTTGTCAAGTTTCTTCAAGTGCACCGCCAGTTCATTTCGGTGTTAGCCAGGCCAGGCCGTCGACGTGCGCGCCCTTTTTTCCTTGCGCAGCTTCAATCCTGATGTGGGAATTTGTCCGCTGCAGCGGACTCTTGCAGAAATCCGGAAAATATTGCAATGACGGACGGACGGCGCTCGCCGCAGTCCGCACTCTTCAAAGCAGCCTCTGAGCCAGACCTAACCATGCTCCCCGATCTATTCCTCGACTACCCTGCTGTCCCGTCCCCATCACCTCTGGCAGGCATGGACCTTCACTTAATGACCGCAGATGCCGACGCTTACAACATCTCGATCTCAAACGATCCAATTAGTATCCGCCCTTCCCCAACCGGAAGTGCTCCAACTTCTCCAGGACGCTCTAGTCCTACAACCATTCCTAATTCATCGCCACAACATCCCGCTTCCTCCCCCACACGTCCCTACCCTTCCCCAGAAAATCCTGCCGTCTCGTTCAGTGAGTATGTTGCCTCGGAGCTTGCCCGTGATCAAACGCGCAGTGATCGCTATGGTGTGTCCTTCGTCCCAGCGTCCAAGTCTTCAGCACCTGTCGCCTCATCTCCATTTGAATCTTCCGTCGCATCTGTAGATCAGCTTGCACCAGAACATGCCCATGAAGCTCCCCAAGTGTTGGAAACGCCGCGTCGAGCTGATTTTTCTGATATTATCCGCTCTGATACCGACCCTGTGTTTCCATCTTCTTCTGCAGATTTGTCACCAGTATTGAATGACGCCGATGCTTCCCTTGCAGATGCCGTCAATTCTGGTAGGGGAACTGATGATCTTACTAGCGTAAAATCTAAACAAACTCATGACGCATCAAATCCAATGACACACCCATCGAACACACTCCCAAATCATGAAAGCGATCACATGGGTTACACATCAAACCTTCCGAGCGGGCAAGATGCTGTGTTCCAAAACGGTAGTGCCGGTCGGTGGGGAAAGCTAGATTGTTTCCAACTGGACGACCGTGGAGAATTGTCAGAGAGGCAGTTGAGTCGAGCAGAAATTTTGCAAGAGGCACGTGAAACTCTAAACCAGTTCCAACCATCGCCCAAAGCTGTGGGACGATGGCTTTCCAACACTGCCCAAAGCCCATCGGCAGAAATAAGGGAATTAGCAGATGTGTGGGAACCTGGAACAGTCGAAGGCCGCAGAGCAGCCCAAAAAGTTTTGAGGGATTACCTGCGCAATTCACTACAAGCTCGAGACATCAGGCAGGTCGATCCTGCATTTATCGCCAAACCAGCATTATGGGTTCGCCATTCAGCTCTAGTTGTGTCATTAGAAGGACTGCGAGCAATTATTCTGCACAACAAAATGTTCTTGTTCGATCCGTATAAGGAACGCACGAAGCAACTTGTATTCATAGCCAGACAGAGTATTCGTGTGCGGCCAGATGCGGAGAATCCACAACCTTTTGAGTTTAAAGCGCTGGAAGGGATTTTGATTTTCCTGGCGATGCTGTTAGAACATGAGTTTGGACGACTTAAGCCTGAAATTGACGTCTATTTGCATCAGCTACCCAATGAACTGACTACAAAAATGCTGGAGGAGTTGCGATTGAAGAAGCAGCAACTAAATCATTTCCACTCGAGGGCAAATAATGTGAAGAACATTCTGGAGAATTTGTTGGATGAAGATGAAGACATGGCAAATATGTATTTAACAGAAAAGCACGCATCGCGTAATCAATGCCGAAGCTCGGTAGACCATAACGAGGTGGAAACTCTGCTCGAAGCGTACTTGCAGGTAATTGACGAACATGTTAATCATGCAGTATTATTGAATGATGCAATTGATGATACTGAAGATTTGGTGATGATTCATCTCGACACATTGCGAAATCGCTTGCTTTCTGTCGAATTGGCGCTTAGTGTCGTGAGCATGACGTTCGGGATTGGTGGAGTGATTGCCGGGATGTTTGGTATGAATATGCAAATTCCAATGTTTGAGTCATCGGCCAGTGAAGTTTGGTTCTTCGCTGTAGTTGTATTCATTCTAGCCACAATTATTGTTTCTTCATGGTTTATTTTATTAGCATTACGGCGACGCGGCCTCTATAGCCCTCTGTAAAGTCTCCGCAAGGACGCGATCAAGATTTTTGAGCAAGGATTATGAGAGGTATCCAGCCACAGATGTTTGTCAACAACAGTTGGGTATTATTACAGCAGCTGCGGCACGTATTACTGACTATCATCGAGGCGTTTCATACGCACTACAAATAACTGCACCTCGACTCATCCCAAAGCAAGCACTTTATAAAAATCCCATTTGCTACCTAAAGACATCCAATATCCTATCCTCTAAAATTATTCTTTCGCTCACGAAGGTTGCGCATAACCGATACGGGATCATTCTCATCTGCGTCAACGGCAGCAGCAAGTGCAGGGATATTCGTCCTCATGAACGGATTAAACGATATTTCATCCCCAATACTACTCGGAACAGTCGGTAAACCTTGTTCAACCCTTTCTTTCGCCCATGCTAGCTTCTTTTTCAAAACCTCATTACCCTTATCCACACTAACCGCGAAAAGCAGATTCGACACCGTATATTCATGCCCACAGAAAACTGTGGTATGGCCTGGCAGACTTGCCAAAGTTTCATTTAAAGACTTTTGCATGTCCGCGGCATCCCCTTCGAAAAATTTGCCACAACCTCCCACAAAAAGGGTATCACCCGTAAAAACAGCCGGTTGCTGTGTATGCAGATTGAAGCACAGATGACCCTGTGTGTGACACGGAGTATTCATCGCCGTGTATTGTAATTGGGATCCATGCACATTCCTTATCTCACCTGTTTTCATACGAACCGTTACACCATCTGCAGTTTCATAGGCAGAGCCTACTATCTCCACATCAGGTACCAATGATGCGAGCTCGATGTTGCCGCCGGCGTGGTCCCAATGATGGTGCGTTACTAGTGCGGACGTCACACGCGCTCCCAGAGTCTCCGCAAGATATAGCAGCTTTGGGGGTTCGACAGGGTCGACGACGGCGGCAACTTGCGCTGACTTGTCGTGGATGAGATAGGAGAAATTGTCGGAAAGAACGGGCACTATGTGAACGTCGACTGAAGGGCCTAATGGAAATGCGGGAGGCGTTTGGCGCATAGTGGCACGGGTGCAGACTGAACGCGTTCTGGAGAGAAGAGTTGCGGCACGCCGCTTGAGAATTGGGATGGTTGGAAGAAAGGCCATGTTGGATGGGAGTATGGGCGCCTGACTGGATCAGAAACGAGAGTTGAGGTTGTGCGGTTTTTGAGATATAATTTTGAAATTGTGCAGATGATTAACACTTGAGGGTAATGAGACTGCAGATTTAAACTTAGTATCTTGGTGCAGATTAAACTTATTTGCGAAGAAGACGATCCATCTCGTGGTTGCTCATTGCTTTGACGATATTAAGGAGTGCAATAAACGTTATATGGATGATGGTAGTAATATTCGATTCCACGTCTGGTTTTCTCTTCCAGGTCCTGTTTTTTAAATCATGCATCAAATTTGTCTAATTTTCCCGACAGATCATTAGATAGTCATTCCATCAACTCTTGCTGCGCACTTCAACGCAGTCTGACGATTTATGCCACTCTGCACACTAGATATTATCTCCACCCTCCATCTCCACCCCATCCACCGAGCCAGTAATGGCGCCCCGTAACCGGCCACAGCGTTCCAGGAACCCCCTGCTTGTCGCCGCAGCCGCTGTTTCCCGCGCAATAGACCCCAAGCAACCGACCCGCATCGTCGTCATCCGACTGTTAGGAGACGCCCTACACGCCCTGCAAGAATCTCAGCTGCAAGTCGATGCCGTTCGCGCGCGCGCGCTCGCCTACACAGCTCGCAGCAGTACTGCCGCCGCCGCACTTGCCACACGCGCCCAACTCGACGCTGACAATCGGCTCAAAGCTGCGCATGAACATGGCGCACGAGCGTTATTCGCAACGACAATCAGCGCCCTCATCAAACTTCCATGCCGGGCAGGCCCGCTTCGACGTCGTGCAATAGATCTGCTCCGCGTCGCCGGTCGCGCCGCCGGACCTGCTATCGTCATGCAGGGCGCTGATACCCTCCGCGCCCATATCGCCTCCCTGAAGCGTCTCTCATGGACCGATACCGAAGTGGGCGATTTTGAGGTCGTTTGCGCAATCCTTACGCTGGCCGACGTGTCCTCTTGTGCTATTGCAGGACGTGAAGTGGCACGTGAGTCGATTTTATTCCTGCTCAGTCAGCGCGTACGCCAGAAATGTAAGAGGGGTGATCTGTGTTATGCGATTGCTCAAATTGTTCAATCATTTCCGCCTCATGCGCCACCAGATGATCGATTGGTTGATGCAATGCTCGAGTGTTGCTTGACCTCGCCCGTTGTTAAACAAGGCTCGGCTGGACAGGGTTCCGCTTTACTTACTGCTCTAATTGTTCCACATATGGTATCTCGCGGACCGTTACCTTCGGATGATATTGTCACCACCTGCGCCCGCGCCATGCGTTCAGCCCCAACAAGCCCCGAGAAGGCTATGTGGGCACTTGCAGTCGCCCGAGCCTCCCTTACTGCCCGCAGATCGACGACTTTTCAAGTGCGCAAGTATGGCACTACTGATGGTTCTAAATTTCCCCAAAAACGCGCACCTGTTACAGGTGGTGCACAGCGCTTCAATGCAGACCCAGACGACACCAATCCATCCGTTTGGTTATCGGATCAGATCTTTGAACAGACTGTGCTCCAAGTCGCAAAGGTAACAGGCTTGTTTGATGGGTGTCTGGACTCCACAGTAGCAATTGCAGCCGTGTGTCGCATGTGGAGTAACATACTCCCAGATAGCATACCCGTTATTGTGCCACGTACTTTTGATATGCTGTTGCCTCATGTGGTGTCTGTTCCTGCCGCGTCTGCTCTGCTAGATGGGCTTTGGCTAGGATTACTAAAGAATTTGAAGCCATCCTTGTCTGCCCTAGTCTTTGAAAACGTCCTTCCGGCACTGGAGTCCACAGAACTCTCACTTACAGTCGCCCTCCATGTGTGCAGCATTCTACTTGCTAAGTTTGGAAGGGAATGCCTCCGCGAAAGTGGACTCTCTGTTGATTATAACGATCTCACTACGCAATTAATGAACGTCACGCACACCGCACTGCAAACTAACTTTGGACCAGTTCGACTTGCTGGTGTTCGAATGATGCTCTCTGTCATTCACGCACTACCTCGAACATGCTCTCAATTTCTCACGGCGATTCTGCAGAATCTACGCATTTCTGACTTGGCACTTGCTACAACTCCAGCTCCAAGCGGGGGTCTACTTAGCTTTGAAGATCTAAGCAGTATCGGTGCTGAACTGTCATCTATTCTGGGAAACGCTGCAGCACTGTCTGTACTTATTGCACAAGTTTCCTCCGGTCAGCGCCGAGTGCCTGCTGCCCTTGTCCGTCAATGTGCTATTGATAGCATTGCATTACTACGACCACACCATGCCAGTCAAAAGGTGAACGAGCATGGTCCGATTGTTGCTTGTATAAGACGTAGAGCAGGATGGGGACTTATTGCGGCATTGGCATCAGCAAAGCGGAAAGATCTATTTGAGGAAGATGGACTAATAGAGCTTATATCGCATTGGAAAGAGGAGCTGGGTTATGCTGCTCAGAGGCAGCCAAAAGGAGGAAATGCTGGTGCATCCAACAATCTGATGAGTCCAATACCCGCAGAAGGAACCGGGGAACAACCGCAAATTGGGCTTGATGAATCTTTGGCTCAAGCGTCCACACGATCTTCTGCATTACATGCTCTTTTGTGTTCATTACGCAACTTTCCAAGCTTGCAGCTCGAAAAGTGCGCTAAAGCCCTTATAGGTGCATGTGCAGCCAGAATCGTAAACCTGCAGGCAACTTTGGGTGGTTCTCAGCTGGGAAGCTTTGGAGGATCGTCTGTGGGAATGGATATTCCTAAGACAGACACAGCACAAGGCTCAAATGGGAAGAAGCGTAATTCCTCCCATCTTGCCAGATTGCTCATTTCAGAGTCATCACAACTGCTTCAATGTGTCAGTATTGTTCCTCCAACAGGTGCGTCGGCGGAACTATGCTACTACATTGCAATGCATCTCGGAGAGGAAGCTCAACATACCCTCGGTGAAGTGGACGCAAATCAAGCCATAGCCTCTAGCCTCCCTTATAACTCGTCCGTAGCAGAGAAAAGCTTGGTATCCGATAGTACGATGTGCAATCATAGGCTCTCATTGAACAGGTTGCGCGAATGCGTCAGTGATGATAGCTCTTCTTTTATAGAAAAGCTCCCATCTGTACATATCGGAGAAAATAAGGAGATGGAGAAAGAGCAACGGGATCTTTTAAGAGACGTCGATAGAAGTTGGATTTTTAGCACAGAAGGAACCGAAGTTGCCTTGGCTGAGAACTCCCTCGCTTATGCTGCACAGGCGATT
Organism: Asparagopsis taxiformis; assembly: GCA_030407315.1. Lineage (NCBI taxonomy): Eukaryota > Rhodophyta > Florideophyceae > Bonnemaisoniales > Bonnemaisoniaceae > Asparagopsis > Asparagopsis taxiformis. The sequence goes on along the minus strand of JALQPE010000083.1, from coordinate 351,699 downwards.
GCTGCTGTAGTTGCACAAGATCTGATCACTTCTGGGTCCCTCATCGAATCGCTCTCAGCTGCAAAGTGTTCGTCTCCTCTTAGCGCTGCTATTGCACTCGAATTGGCAAGACGTCTGTCACGTTCGGATCTCGCGGAAATAAACAGGACTCTTGCCATGTTGCAAGTTCTGGTTCGGCTTTCGCTAGGTATCCCAGAGGGATGTCTAAAGGCGCTTTCGGCGCAGAACAAAAGTGGGAGATTGTACTCACCCAACTCTTTGGGTGATGGTATCAGTCTTGTCCACGGGGAGGTTCCGGGGTCCGCGCTCAGTAGAATGGCAACACCACAAAGATGGTCTAACTGGTCTCGAAAGCTATCTGATGAAGGCAATCTGGATAATACTATGATTCACAACTTCCATTCAAGAGCAATGTGTCTTATGTATGCAACACGGCGGGTTGCAGCGGAAGCCCATAAGGAGTTGAGCAAGACAGGAGGACCTATCCTTTGGATGGGGCTTACTCGTAAGGTCATCTCCATTGTGAGGGAAAATTTTGACAGTTCATCACCGTCTCAATCTATAACTGTTGCAAACGCAATAGCATCCCTGGGAGCATTACTTGAAGCAACACCAAACAGCGATGACGATATCATCGGGAAACCAGATAGTTCCCTGAACGGTGTCGGAGATTCTAGTGCCGTTGAACTGGATGAATTATTCGACGAAGTCATTGACGTCCTCGCAGATGCCATTGAAAAAGGAAAAGCTAACGTGAGAACAGCTGCAGCCCTGGCGTTGAGCAATTGCTCATCTCGAATTGCAACACGTTCAGATAAGCTTTTAGCTGCTTTAGTTCGAGCATGGGCGCAGGACAAAGGTGATTTCAACTCTTTAGGCCATTTCGGGAGACTCACAACAGAAACAGGTATATGGGCAACCTGCTTCGCTAATACATGGAACGACATTGGAATCAAAAGCAATGGCGAGAGGAAATTGTTCTTTTGTCAAGACTCGTGTGGAATAGGAAGTAACTCGCCTGCTTTAGCAATCGGAGCAGCAGCAGTATTGTCATCTTGCAGATTGCAATGGTGGGAATTGAATGATTCCGCAGCGTTCTCCGCTACAGAGCTGCTCACAGAAGTAATACAATGGACAGGGGCATCTGCTCTCAATGCTCGTGCTGCAGGACTGTATGGGATATCTACGCTGTGGGCATCGAAGATTGATCTTGCTCGTGCGAATATTCTATCTCAGGATAATGGGCTATTGACAACTGCAAACGGAACAACTTCCCGAATTTCTGCAGAGCAATACAAGGATGGTGTCGTACCCATTCAATCGTTTTCACTGAAGGAAGCGATACGAATTCATAGTGCAGTAGGTCCTTTCTTGGATGAAGTTGTATACGATTCTCTGGCACCTATCGAAGTGACCATGGATTTTGAGGAACTCAAAGTTGCGGCCATTGCCGCAGTACTAGAAGTGCTCAGAGGCGCAGGCACAGCAGAAACGTGTACTCATCTTCCAAAACTCCCTGAAGTCCTTCTTGCAGCAGCAGACAGTGGTATCACTGAGGCAAGCACTTTACTTCACATCTTATTACCCTATGATGTGACTAAACGCCCAAAGTACTGGTTTGGTTTATGCCGAGCTGTATGCTTGGGTGGGGAGCGGTTGAACTACGGAAGTAGTAAGGCAACATGGGATGTTTCCCTGGCCACGAAGGGTCTTGCGTTGAAAGTGGCAGTTGAGTCTGTTGATCGCTCTTTGGATTCATGTTCATGCCTCCCTTCTGTAGGGCAGGGGGTTTCTCAGGAATGCGCTATGGATTTTCTCCCGAAGATTGTCGACTTCATACAACAGTTATTTCAAACTGATAAACATGGAGTGGAGACGAGTGGGGAAGCCTGCAAGTTTTTTCAGCGAATTTCGGCGAGAATTAGCTGTCCAGAAACAAACTGGAAGTCCAATGAAAAGGCAATGGAGGCCTTTACAAATCTTTGGAGTCCAAATGCAAGACAAATAAGTAGACTTGTATCGGATGAAGTTCCGCACAGTGTTGCAAATATGGCTACGATGGCGATGACAGAAATGTTGGTAGCATCGCTTAGACTGAGAACCGAAGCACTAATAGAACAATCGGAAGATGCTCTGTTATCATTTCTCAGCAAAGGAACACCAGGAGACTTGCGAAAGCGTTTCTTATACTCCGATCAAGGGGAGGAAGTAGGCCTCCATGCAACATTGGCTCTTGTGTCTAGCTATGGACGCCTCATATCCTCATTCCTTGTTTCCTCGGATTACAGAATTCATTGCGGACAACCTCAATCTGCTCTGTGGATGAAATGTTTGGAAAAGGTAGGAACGATTAAGGGTCTATTGTTTGCAGTTTGTGGGGACTTCGTTTCAACTTTGAGGGTTAACGAACTGAAAATGATAGCTAGAGATGGTGGTTCTCTAACAGCAGCATCAGTTCCTGAATCTCAACTTGAAGCTGCTATAAGCCTATATATTACTCCAGTTGTCCTTGGAGCATTATCATGTATTGGATCTACATCCACATACCCAACATCTCAGGATCTCAATCGTTGGCTGAATGTGCTATCACCAGGAATTAGGATGGCTCAGAACTGTAGTCAATACGAATCTGTTGTCCTTGCGTCATATGTGTGGTTGATGAAGCATGAGCATGAGGATGCGGCTTCTGAATTCCGGAAGCAAGCATTCATGACCCAGAACCAAGAAGCTCTTACGTGTTTCTTGAACTCAGGAAAGGAGATTGACAACCAAATAAGAGAAGTATTGGTTGCTTTCGCACAGTGCAAGAAGTCCGAGTTCCTGCTGTATAGTTACAGATTATCCTGTTTGCAGAATTTCGACATGAGCATTGGAATTTGTGTACTCGAACTAATACTTTCAATCCTAATGGTGGGCGTGGTGGACAGCTTTAGATCACTGCAAGGAAACATGAAGTCCATTGGAGTTGGACTGAAGGGTTTGAGCAAATTGGTTGATCACCTCGGTAGATCGCGGAGAGATTTACTCAAACCATACCTTGCTCATTGCATGGATGCAGTGTTTCTGGTCGTTGAACAGAAAGGATCACGAATCTCATCCCTGGCCTGCGACACAAGCTTTCAACAATGTGTCTGTAGTTTGGTGAAGACGGCTATTCTATCACCAGGAGCGGATACTGACTTTATCAAACTATGCTTCGCCAAGACTCAACGGATATTCAATGATGCCGCTATGGAACAGTGCATGTCTGTAATCAAATTGTGTACATCGATTGGAGCCACCTTGGCTACGATTGCTCCTGAAATTTGCTCGAAGCCATATGCAGATATGTTGGTTTCTCGAAAAATCAGAACAGACGACGATGTAGAAGATGTTGCTGCCTTGGTGCTGTGCCTATCATGTTACGGTGTGGAAGACTACGTAACCAATACAATTTGTGAATTATCAATCGATGTGGGAGAAGAATGTCATGCAGCTGCCAAAGTACTTGCACACGAACTGGCGCATATTGGAGCTTCAAAACATGGTGAGAAATGTGCACACTTCGGTCTGAAATGTGCAATCGCAGCTATTAGTGATGACGGCGAAAACTGCACTGTTACAAATCGACTAGGCCTTGTCCTCTACTCACTATTCCTACCGCTGCTTGTTGGGACGTTACCGGATGTAGATTCCTCAGAGAAGATCCCACTAAGCAGTCTTGATGAAAATGGCAAGTACATGGCAGGGCTTGCCAAAGAGGAGATGTTATTGTTGGGAAGCTTTGCAGCTTCATTGCAAAAGAATGAAAGGTTGAAGGTGGAGAGATTTCTAGTAGGACTGGACAATGCAACTGAAAGCAATGTAGAATAGCTCTAACTATAATCTAGACGACACATTAACACAATGAAGAACAATACTGACAACACCACCTTTCAGTTTACATCAGCTTTTACGCAAAATCAACCGAAAACGAGTCGCCATCGCACAGAACGACACCAACCAACTACTAGACGCGCTTGCAGCACGCCTCGGAGAACTCTATGAACAACTTACGGCAAGCAGCGCATCACAATGAATGGTCGGATCGAACGACAAGAGCGGTGGTCTAGACGACTCAGCAGGCATTCGCATCGCAAGAAGTGCAGTCAAAGAATGAGTTTTGATTAGATAGTACTGGGATAGAGCATGACGCGTAATCCCTTTCCGATCGAAGTCGCTGGGAGATTGGTACGGAACTTGGCGCGCACATGGCCGTTATTTCCGTGTGGTGCGGTGATACGACCCCAGATGACACGATATTTGCTCATGACACCTTCTGCATTCTTCCTTTCTGTTGGCGCCTTGTACACATAGGCGACGCGCTTGCCCATGTAAAACTGCGTGTCTTTGCGATCCTGCACACCCTCGATCTGTAGACGCGATTGGCCGCAGTGCTGGTTGCGACGATTGCGCTTGTAGCCCATGTGCACTGCTTTGATATGCAACCGGATAGATTTGACCATTTTTGTGTTGAGAAGGAGCTCGCGTATCGCTTCACCCAGAACTCCAATGTGCTCAAGACGACCTTGATCGTTAGATGGAGACCGAGCAGGCCGCAGGTATGGTAAAGGACACCGTCGATTAGACCTGCTTGGTTACGTCCATCACGGTGATTTAGGGTATTTGAAATTTTTATAATATTACTCCTCGTTGATCCGCCGGATGAATTTGTTTGTCACCTTTGAAAATATTTTCACATTTGTTAGAATTTGTACAAAACCATACTTGAATTGTCAATAAATTTTGATTGTCACCGCCGGCGTCTGGCGAAAAGGCTGTGTCGACTTGTCATCATACCTGTCCTATCTCACCTCCATTCCCATCATCTTTTAATCCAACACTCTCTCCCCACCTTTCCCCCTTCCCAGTCGTAGTTCGGTGTGGTCAGTAACAATGTCGCGCAAGGTCAGGGCAGAGCAGGAGCCGGTCAAGCTAGGCCCCACGCTTCGCGAGGGCGAGAATTGCTTCGGTGTCTGCCATCTTTTTGCGTCGTTCAATGACACTTTCATCCATGTGACCGATCTGTCCGGTCGCGAAACGTTGGTCCGTCGCACAGGAGGAATGGAAGTGAAGGCCGATCGTGATGAGAGTTCTCCATATGCTGCTATGATGGCAGCACAGAAAGTCGCGGAGCGTCTCAAGGAATTGGGTGTGACTGCTATTCACATCAAGCTTCGCGCAACTGGTGGTAACACTACCAAGACACCTGGTCCGGGAGCGCAGTCTGCTATGCGTGCGCTCGCTCGTTCCGGCCTGAAGATTGGTCGAATTGAGGATGTCACCCCCATTCCCACCGATTCAACCAGGAAGAAGGGCGGTCGCCGCGGTCGTCGTTTGTAGTGTGTTTGCCTGGCCTCTATGTTGCGACGCATTGGTTGTGTTGCATATTTTTGCACTGTTCAGTAGCTTGACGAAATTCAACTTTTGTAGCTCACTCGATAAATGCATTAAACTCGCGGAGGCTGGCTTTTGGTGTTCAGGTATCAATTTGTAGCTGATTTGCATAGGTTTAGGGTGCTGCAAGTAGTTTAAGACTAGAAATAATAGTGACGCATTATGATGGTTACGGCGTTTTGTAGATCGAGCTTCGAACACGTCTCTGGGCATAGATTATCAAACTACGTGCATAGTAATGTAATGGAGAAATACTGTAGGAATCGAGGAGACCCAAATGTGTGAATTACAACGAATGGGAACTACGTGAATCCGATCTAATCTTGCCTAGGACTTTGCACGCGAACTATGGTACAATTCAGAGGAAGATCGAGACGCAGTACGCGTCCCGAAAGCCATCTCCTTCACAAGGAAGACCGCTACAGAACACAGAGCGGGAACTGACCGAGCAACAAGAACGCTGTCCAGGCTAGTGCACATGACAAAACCTCACAGATTAAAAGAGTAGCAAAGATTGTTCCAAAGTGTCGCGAATATTTCTTTACACCACGAACTGCTGTCAAACTGTACTGATAGAGTTAGAGGCCGGCAAACAATTTCTTGCCATCCGCGGATGGAGCAGCGCGATTGATTTTGAGAACCGCAAAACGCTTCGTCTTGGAGGTCGGGCGATTCTGGCCGATGGTTACCTGATCACCTTCGCGGAGACGGAAGCATGGGGAGGCGTGCGCTGGAATGTTGCGATGGCGCTTTTCGAATCGCTTGTATTTTCTGATCCAATGCAAATAATCGCGACGAACAATGACCGTTTTCTTCATCTTGGTCGACACGACTACGCCTCGGAACAGACGACCGCGAATGGACACGTCTCCTGTGAAGGGACACTTCTTGTCGACATAGGTACCCTCAATTGCTTCGCGAGGAGTCTTGATACCGAGACCGACGTTACGGTACCATCTGCCGCTCTTGCGACCGACGCGACCCACCAGGGAGACGGCTGATTGCTTGGGGAAGGACTTTTCGTGGATGATTTCAGCCATGTTGAGATGAGCTGGATGGTTGCACTCAGATCTATGCCTCCGGGATTGCAATGGTGTAGTCTTGGATAGTCGAGACTTGGCGCCTATGGTTGGCTACTGAAACGATCGCTGCCATGTCGTCGACGACGACGGAATTGGACAGCTGTCGTTCATTGGGGGAAATATGGAAAGTGGAAAAGAAATGGTGAAAGTTTTTGTTTGGGGTGGGGAAAAAGTGGATCGGGGATCCATTGCATGAGACGGAATGATTGGACGGAACGTAGAATGATTGAGCGCGGGATTGGACCGATGACATAAGCGGGGTGTGTACAGCGGCAGTGATTGGACAAAGGCACAGTGAACGGAATTTTCTGGAGTATGAAATGTGTCGAGCGGTCCAAGAAAGTGGACCTACAGTCGGGTAGATCTTTCGGTGGGGCAGAGATTTGCAAATTGGAGGATGTAGAACAACACACACAGCCATTCAACTGGAAGGAATCGGCGACGGCGGCTCCAGCACCGACGGCGGCGCGCCGGTGGCCAGTTGCGCTTCGAACGTTTTTCTGCCGATGCCGACGATGTTTCGCTGTGAAAGTTACGTTGGGAAACTAGTATTTCAATTATTTTCAGGGCACCACAGTAAGCAACGCTGGCGATCGGTACTTTTGGTATCATGTTTATAAACGGAATAATTTTTTCGCCCCCGCCGCTCGCGACCGTCTCCGTTTGTAGAATTGCCTCACAACTGAAGTTCAGGGTCGCCGTCCGTCGCTACTCTCTACTTTCCACCCAAGCGCACGACGTAAGCGTAGCAACAGTCTACTTTCTCCTCACTCACACTCTATCACCATGACGGAAGGAAAGAAGCACGTTTCCATCGTTATCTGCGGTCATGTCGATGCCGGTAAGTCTACCACCACCGGTCGACTCATCTTCGAACTGGGTGGCATCTCCGATCGTGAGATGCAGAAGCTCAAGGATGAGGCAAAGGCCCTCGGTAAGGATTCTTTTGCCTTTGCCTTCTACATGGACAAGTCCAAGGAAGAGCGTGCCCGTGGTGTGACCATCGCCTGTACTACCAAAGAGTTCTTCACCGATTCCTACCATTACACCATCATTGACGCCCCTGGCCATCGTGATTTCATCAAGAACATGATTTCTGGTGCATCCCAGGCTGATGTCGGTCTACTCATGGTTCCCGCCGACGGTAACTTCATTACCTCTATCGCCAAGGGTGACCACAAGGCCGGTCAGGTCCAGGGCCAGACCCGTCAGCACGCTCGTCTCCTCAACTTGCTTGGTGTCAAGCAGCTCATTGTTGGTGTCAACAAGATGGATTGTGACGTCGCCAAGTACGGTAAGGACCGATTCACTGAGATCAAGAACGAGGTCACAGGCATGCTTGTGAAGGTCGGATGGAAGAAGGACTTTGTTGCTAAGAGCTTGCCAGTTATCCCCATTTCCGGATGGATGGGTGACAACCTTATCACCAAGTCCACTAACATGGACTGGTGGAAGGGTGTCGACATTGCCGTCGGAAAGGAGAAGGTGCACATCGATACCCTGGCTGATGCCCTTGAGAAGATGGTCAAGATCCCGGAGCGTCCCTCCGAGGCCAAGCTTCGAATGCCCGTTTCTGGTGTCTACAAGATCAAGGGTGTCGGAGATGTTATCACTGGTCGTGTGGAGCAGGGCCTCATCAAGCCTGAAGATTTGGTTCTCTTCTTGCCGACCCATACCTCCTCCACGCCGTGCGCCGGTAAGGTGTTCTCAGTCGAAATGCATCACAAGTCTGTCCCGCAGGCTGGACCAGGTGACAACGTCGGTCTCAACGTGAAGAATCTTGACAAGATTAACATGCCGCGTGTTGGTGACGTCATGATCCTCCAGAAGGATACTTCCCTCAAGAGATGCGGCCAGTTCACTGCCCAGGTTCAGATTCTGGACCATCCTGGACAGCTCAAGGTTGGTTACGCCCCAGTTGCCTTCGTCCGTACCGGCCGATCAGCATGCAAAATCAAGTCTATCAACTGGAAGATGGGCAAGGAAACTGGTGGTGCCAAGGTCGAGCACCCAGAATACATTAAGGCTAACGAAGTCGCCGAAATTGTCTTCGAACCGCAACAGCCATTCGTTGTTGAGGGCTTCAAGTCTTGCGAGGGTCTTGGCCGTGTCGCCATCATGGAGGGTAACACTGTTGTCATGCTTGGGAAGGCTATCAAGGTCGAGTTTGCTGCCGATAAGTAGAGTTTTCTTAAGGTACTCGTTTAGTATGCGGTATTGCGTTCAAGTACAATTCTAATCGGCGTGGAAAGTGGACACTTTTGTATTGGATGGTTTCTTTCATATTGGTACGGGATGTCGTAATGATAGATGTAGAGGTCCTAACTGAGCGATACAGCAAAACTGAACTTTGCCTTTGCAGCATCTGTCGTAACAATGTGGTTGATTGCCAAATTCTGTACTAAACTTTCTAGTCCGCTTCGGATCAATTGTAGCATTTAATTCCTATGTATATCCAACTGCGAACGGCCCTTGTACGTAAGGCTACCGGATCCAACTCTGTACATTCCAGGTAGACAAATGTGGTAGTTAAGACTTTCATTACTATCCCACTTATTGCAGCCATCAGTGAAAGCACATAGAATGCCCTTATCAATTTCAAGACGCTGGAACCAGCAGTCATGGTCACCAACCATTTTCATTAGGACGGACCGCCAAGTCTTATATCCACTAGCTTCGTCAGCGTAATTGACGTAGCATTTTCTCCATGATGGGTCGCGACGAAACGACAATTCAACAAACCTATCCTTTGGATGTTTCGCACGAAGACAATCGCTTATCTGTGCATCTGAAACTCGTCGACACCCATTCCCACTCTCGAGGACATATCTTCCCGGTTCGTTGACGATGTAATTCATTCCAGAATTGGAATCCACGACTAAGGGCGGTGAACTTGCAAGGCGAAACTCCAAACGTTTCGCTTCAATTCGAAATACCCTGAAGCCGGGTCGAATATCTGAGGCATCGATCAACTGGCACACGGGAGAGTCAATCTTCGGATAAGTATCTAGCATCGGTTCGGAACATGGCGGACTGGCAACGACTTACTTGGAAGCGACCAAAAGGTACCCATTCTTCATCATCCTTCCGATACGATATCTGCGAAACAGCCCAGCTTGGTCGCGAGTGGAATACTTCTATCCAGTTGTTTGGTCCCAGCAGGTGGAAGGCGGAATTTGGACCGTCATGGGGTACATGCATGTCGAAACGTGCGAGAGATTTTGAAAGGTGCTGTCAGGTTTGATGTGGAAACGATTCGTTTTCTGTTTCCGCACGAAGATTTTACGCGTTACTACCTCTTGATACGTGCAATCTTGGCGCGTATCATGCTAGCAATGCGGCGTGCTCTCGTAATACGTGCGCTGGTTGATGATGCGTACGATTCGAGATTACGTTGTCGCGATTCACGACTCGAGAACGATGGGAAGCAGTCGAGCTAGATTTCACACGTGTACAATTGTGTCATACTGATACTGAAGTGTTATGATGAGTTGAAACGTGTCCAGTGCTGTGGTTTGCTTTCGGATCACCGGCAATAAGCAGCGGCATTCTGTGCGAAAATACGATTGGCTTCGGTCATTGGGAGCAGGCGGCGTAACTACGGGGATCCGCTGCGCCGTTGGTCCCCGTCTGCATTTGGCGAATTGTTTTGTTTCAGACTTTTACCAAGTTGCTCGCAGAGCTTCCCTCTATCAGCGACCCGTATCATTGCATCGTTTCGGTACACATGTGTCTATCCGATGCTGTCACGAGCAAGACTTGGCTCTGCCATATGGCGAGCCACATCTTCGAGACTCGCGCGACCGACGAATCCCTGTCGTGCATTCGGCTCGGATAGGAGCAATAATTCCATCACCAATTATGGCGGTCTGGAGCTCACATTTCTAGGTACCAGTTCCCAGGGAGGTGCCAGACGATATCCGAGTTGCATGGCAATGCGATTGCGCGGAACTGCTCGCTCTGAAGTGTGGCTCTTTGATGTTGGTGAGGGCTCTATATCCCAATTGCAGCGTTCTTCATTGCGCACCAGTCTTGTTCGTAATATTTTTATTACCCACTTGCATGGCGACCATTTGTACGGCCTTCCTGGGCTGGTTTTGTCCATTCTGGCGACAGAGCAGACTGCTTCTGCGACACCAGCTGCTTCTGTGGTGCAGAGTGATCCACCTGACATACAGCTCAATGTATACGGACCACAGGGTATTCGTGCATTTCTGAGAATGTCGCTTGGTGTGTCGGGCTGTAGGATTCCAAGACGAAATTGCTTGCGCATTCATGAGCTGGTTTGGCCGAATGAGTTTGGGACTTCCGTTCTCAATGCCAAGCATCGACTTACGAAACCATATCGGAGTTCGACGATGAAACGACTGTCATATGAGGCTTCTAGTCGCGAAATTAGACCAGACAAATGTGAACGTTCAGGAAAGTACATATACACGTTGATTGAAGAACCTCCCAGTGTTGAAGATAAACAGTCGCCCAAAATGGCTCCGAAGAAGGAGAGAGATTGTATCTTTTCACGTGGTCCCGCAGCCGTCGTTGCCGCACCGGTATTGCATACAGTGCCTTCGTATGCATATACAGTGACAGAGAATGTTGTGCAGCGCCGGTTCGATAAAGCTAAGCTGAAGGAATTGGGCATTGTTACTGATGGCCGACATGAAGTTCGTAGTTTGTTTAAATCATGGCTGGTGGGAAGGCCGGGAATCTGGGAGGGAAAGGCTATTCCGTATCAAGACGTGATGCAACCTGGAAGGAAACCGCGTAAAGTTTGTGTAGTGGGCGATACATACGATGCTGATGGTGCGTCGCATATTGCTGAAAATGTCGACGTTTTGGTGCACGAGGCGACTAATGTGGCAGCGCAAACACAGCAAGCGCGTACAAGAGGCCATTCTTCCACTGTGGGCGCAACAGCATTTGCGAAGAAAGTCGGTGCTAAGAGATTGATTTTGAACCATGCAAGTGTTTCATATAGTGAGATGAAGATTCGTGGAATGGAAAGTGAGGCGAGAGCTATGTTTGGTGGGGATCGCACATTTGTTGCACGGGATTTAAGTGTGTTCAGTGTTCCTACTTGTGAGGAGGATGGGAAAGACTTTGTGTTTAGACAATTTGCCGGTTATGTCGATTCTACAGATTACAGAGGTCAGAAGGATGTCGAGACTGACAATCCTTTCAGTAGTGGTTTTGAAGTGGATGATGTTCCTTTCCCGACTGAGAGGAATTTGGACAAAGGCAAGGCAGACAATTCTCCGGATCGTTTGGTTGAGGACTGGGCAGATTTGTCGGGGATGGTGCCGGCGGAAGACGGAAACTGATGCGTGGTGTTGAAGCGGTGACGTTGCAGACGGCAAGTGCAAGCTTGCACACGTGGATCGCGATCCATTTGTGTGAATCACGATATGAAAATCGTTGTTAATTTTTGTAAATATTTGTCTCCATCTCGCAACCAGGCGCAACTCTTCAATAGCTTGTAATTGTGACAAGCAGAACACTCCGTCGGGAGATCTGCCGCATCGCGGTATTTTAGTGTAGCCGCACCACGTCAACAAACCAGTCGGTCATCAACGCGTGCGTCCATTCATCTGCACCGCGCACGACACCGCACCGCACTGCGTCCCCGTCTCCCGCAGCAATCATCCAAACCGCGCACAGCTGCGCTGGCGTCCAACAACCCGCAACACAACCATCTGTATCAGCACGGTCGGGCCGTCGACGGCCAATCCGAAACGCCATCACCTCGCATCGCTGCAATTCGCATCCAGCATCATCTGTCCACCGCCATGAGCTCACGGCCCGCATTTGCCGCACCGGCGCTGCTGCCAGCGCGAGCGCGCACACGTGTGCCCGAGCTGTGCGCACGCCGACCGGCGCCGAGCGCGCTGAGCGTGCACAGCATGGCGGACATCGGCAAGAGCCGACCAAACATCGGCGGATCGAAGCGCGGGCCCGAATTTGGCGCCGCGGACAAGGGCGGTGGCGTGGCAGTCATCACCAAACCCGGTACAAAGCAGAAAACAAAGCGCAAATCAAAGACGGAGAAGGAGCCGTCGTGGCGCGTACTACTGCATAACGATGATGTGCACACATTTGATTACGTCACAGGCGCGATTGTCAAGGTAGGTCGAGATGCGATTTGGCGCGTGTTGGGCGCACGCCATGATGAGATGCTAACTTTTCTTGTGCTCTGTTTGTTGCGACAGGTGGTGCGTACCGTTTCGAGAAAGAAGGCCCATCGCATTACGATGCAGGCACATGCGTCGGGTGTGGCCACTGTTACTACTACATGGAAAGTTCAGGCGGAGGAGTATTGCAAGGGTTTGCAGATGCAGGGACTGACAAGTTCTATTGCGCCAGATTCATCGTTTACTCACTAGAGATAAAGCATTGAGGCTTGCAATTTAGGTAACTGTGGTGGTGCTGCGTTTTGTCTTTGCTATCAGCTTATTTATGGCGGGTGATATGCGTGTGGTAGAGTTTGCGCTTTCAAATGAGTCCAAATGCTGCCACTAAGCTCTCAGCGTAAACGAGGCAGCACAACGGCAGATGTTGAGCGTCGGTGAAAGCATCTATGAGATTGGGCGATGTCCATATGTGCATTTTGTTTGAGTGAGATAGAAAGGTAGTGCTTGATCTAGCGAGGCGTTGGGTAAGCTCCGTTGTCCTCTGGGGCGTTATCCAATTGAATGTAGACACTTGTTTAGTTGTTAGGTCTGATCACACGTGGAAACTTGTCCCCTCCCTTGATGCCTACTCCGCCACAACTTGATTTGTGAGCACTTGCGATGCATCCTCTCTGTGCATAAACTCGATCATGTTCTGAATCGTAGTAGACCATATATTCATCATAGCAGTATCCGTACAAAACGCCAGATGTGGTGTAATCAAAACGTTTGGAAACGCCATCAGTCTCACAAACTTTTCATCCTCCAAAATCTCTCCCGAATGATCATCGAAGAACAAAGCAGCCTCACCCTCCACAACATCCATACCACACGAACCAATCGTCTTATTCTGCAGCCCCTCAATCAGCGCATCCATATCAACCAATTCCCCCCTCGAAGTATTAATCAAAACCACACCTTTCTTCATCTTCCCAATCGCCTCCCCATCAATCATATGCCTCGTCGACGGCAGCAACGGACAATGCAAACTAATAATATCCGACACGCGCAGTAACTCATCCATGGACACATACTCGACGCCCAGATCCCTAGCCGCCTGACTGGGATAGATATCATACGCAACAATGCGCACCCCAAATCCGCGCATGATCGACGCGAACAAACGGCCAATCTTCCCCGTGCCACAAATACCGACCGTTTTGCCGTGCACATCAAACCCCATCAGTCCGGCGAGCGAAAAGTTGCTCTCGCGCGTCCGGTTGTATGCCTTGTGCGTCTTGCGCGCCACGGTGAGTAGCAACGCGCATGCAAACTCCGCAACCGCATACGGCGAATAGGCCGGCACGCGCAGCACCGTCACGCCGAGGCGTTTGGCCGCGACGAGATCGACCTGGTTGAAACCGGCGCAGCGTAGCAGCACGCATTTGGTGCCGGACGCAGAGATTACCTGCAGTGTCTTGGCGTCGATGTTGTCGTTCACAAAGGCGCATACAGCATCCGCGCCTGCCGCATGGTGCGCAGACGCAGAGTCGAGACGCGCGGCAATGTAATCGAAGCACACGGTGGACGCGTCTTTGGTCAACTGCGGGTTGGATGAGAGAAAGTCCCTCTCGTAGCGTTTGGAACTGAAGATGGCGATGCGGACTGGTTTGGACATGGTTGCTGTTTGGTTGCGGGATGTGGTGGGATCTGTGGTGGCGGGAGAATGGATGATGTGTCGAGTGGTTTTGTATGTTTGTGTCGGAATGAAATGCGATGTGGTGTGAGATCGTTGCTATAATGTGATTGGCTGTGATGGAGGTTCTTTGTTCGTTGCTGAATTGATTACTGCTGTTTTATTCGCAGTTTACTGGTGATTTTGGCACAAGCGTACACGAGTTGTGCAGCCGAGTCATGTTTTTGACACGTGTACCGACCAAGTTGGCTTGGATGATGCCAGCTCAACTTGTTATCGAAAGCTTGTGCAGATTGCTTTTGACATGATTGTTACAAACCGACGAGTGTTGATTGGTAGGAATGGCGGTAGAGGCATTGGTGCAAACGCTGTGAGGAATCCTGTGAATCTTGCAGGGGGTTCAACGTAGTTTCGCTGCGGGCTAACTTGGCGCAACTGCCGTGCGTACTGATGTGTTTGACCCGCGTGAATAGCTCAACTAAGGCACGACTCCAGTACATGCATTTACTAAACCCAATTTCTTCACTAACACTCACTAGTTGAAAATAAGATCAGGCACGACCAGAGTACAAATCAGTGTCGATGCAAGCGCAATCACTGCACCTTGGCAATGTGGTGGATGATATCCACGACGCGGTTCGAGTAGCCCCACTCGTTGTCATACCAGGCAACAAGCTTGAAAAACCTGCTGTTAAGCATGATACCAGCAGAGGCATCGAACACACATGAGGCATCATCATGAATAAAGTCAGTACTGACAACAGCATCCTCAGTGTACTTCATGATGCCGACCATAGTATCTTCAGCCGCAGCCTTCATCGTGGCCTTGATGTCCTCATACGTCGTTTCCGAAGACAGACGAACGGTGAGATCGACAACCGAGACGTCGGGGGTGGGAACACGGAACGCCATTCCTGTAAGCTTTCCATTCAATTCAGGGATAACCTTTCCGACAGCCTTTGCTGCACCAGTGCTGGACGGAATGATATTGGCACCAGCACCACGTCCGCCGCGCCAGTCCTTCTGCGACGGGCCGTCGACGGTCTTCTGTGTGGCCGTAGTGGCATGCACGGTGGTCATGAGCGCTTCCTCAATACCATACTTCTCGTGGATGACCTTGACAAGCGGGGCGAGGCAGTTAGTAGTGCACGAAGCGTTGGAAATTACGTTGAGATCCGGCGTATACTTGTCCTGGTTGACACCACAGACAAACATGGGCGCATCCTTGGACGGCGCTGAAATGATCACCTTTTTGGCACCGCCCTTGAAATGCATCTCTGCCTTTTCCTTGAGCGTGAAGACACCGGTGGATTCGACGATGTACTCGGCTCCTGCGGCGGCCCAGGGGATTTCAGAGGGGTCGCGATGCTCGTAGATGGAGATGTGGTTGCCATCGACGACGAGCTTGCCGTCCTTGACCGACACATCGCCAGCGTAGCGACCGTGCGTCGAGTCGTATTTGAACATGTAGGCCATGTACTCAATGTTGATGAAGGGGTCATTGATGGCCACAACATTGCATGTCCCCTTTTCGAGGGCGGCACGGAGGACGAGACGGCCACTGCGGCATGGATGGAGATTGCAATGTCAGATGGTGCGGGACGGCGCAGCGCGGTGCGGTGGGATCGCGGTTGAATAGTTGACGTGACGTACATTCGGCCAAAGCCGTTGATTCCAACTTGTGGGGAAGACATTTTTGATGCGCGAGTCAGAGAATGGCGTAGACGATCGGATCGGATTGGGGAGCGGGGCGGTGCACTGGTGATGATGCAAGGAGAGTTGATGATGTTGAAATGAATGAATGCCAACGGTCGATCGCGGACGGTTGGGCCACCTGGCCGATTTGTGACAATTATCATTGATTTTTGTTGCACGGCGAGATTTTACACGGCAATTACTCGGAAAATTTGTCTACGTAAACGGAAATGATGGATTGGCGCGATCGCTATTGTGATTGGTCAGCGTGGATTCGTTGCTGAGCCAACAAGATCATCGCCCGCTTTGCTCGTCTGTCTTCTGCCGCATGCACCAAGTGTCCCTCCTCCTGCCATCACACCGTCCGCAACCAATCTGGCCGCCATGCCCTGCCATGCCATGCCATTGCACAAGCGCCAATACCAGCATCGTCATTGAGCGGGCAGGCGAGCGAGCATGAACATGGTCAAAGTAGCCAACACCGCCGTGCGGTCTGTCGTCGTGCCGTCCCGGTCGGTTTCGAAATAATCTAGTTAAATGGCAATCAAAATGTACGCTTGCCTCTCCCCTGTGCATCTGAGCGTCATCGTCCGTCCGCAATTAGTGCATGCGTCCAGTGCGTGCGCCAGTGCAGGACGCGACATGGCAACGGTCGTTGTCGTTGCAATGCAGGGTCGCGCACGCACGGCAATGACTGTGGTGTCAATGGTGCGCGCGGGGCCGGAAGATGTCCAAGGGGCGCGGGTGAGTCAATGCATATATACAAACGGGTGTGTTTACAGCGAGTAGGGCGGGCGCTGCGGGTGGCGCGCACGCCGTTTTGGAAGCGTCAATGAGTGTGTACGGGACAGATGAATGAAAAGTGTAAAGATGGTTTGGAAACGAATGCGCGCCGCTGGCTTGCTTTGAGCATGGCGCAGGTATCGATTGGTGCACGCCATACATGTTGCCAACGGCGGCATGTCACGCCTCGACTCGCTGTTGTATCGTACGTATGGTAGTAGTAGTGTAGCGGCGCGGCGCGGCGCGCGCTTCAACGTCGGTAGCACACAACGCTCGCGAGAGTCGACTCATTCCGTCATGCTGCTGCCACTATCGAGTAGAGTAGTGCAGTGCAATTCGGTTGCGAAAGAAGGCCAAACTCATGTATCGGGGCCACGTGGCCGCGCCTCAACGCCGCAGCATGCGGTGCAGTGCGGCAGTCCACAACATATTTTTAAATTTTCAAAACCGGCCGTTGCGACCGCTACGTGGTCAAATCACTGTACTACACAACTCACTACTGTAATACCAACTCAACCTTGACTTTAGGGAAAGCATCCATGCATCTCATCCGATATGAAAGAGTTTGAGTGCGCACTCTCGCACGCACACCCATCCATCCGCCCGACCACCCGTCCGCCGCGTGCTTATTGCGTGCGCATAGATGCAACCGAATCGCTCATCGCGAGACGCAACATCACCAAGATATTGTGCACCAGCCGCAAGCGTCGCAACGCATTGCGTCCGCGAATCAACATACAGTGCCGTTGATCGAGTCCGGCACGTGGACGCCATCCTCAGACATTGCCGCCGACACCAGTCCAACGCATGTACCGCGCTCGGTTCGATTCACGTGCTGCACATGTGCAACTCGTCGCACTGACATCACAACACAGCGGTTACAAATCATGCACATAGCATGAATTGATGCACGAGCGCTCGCTGAACACTCTGCCGTTCGCCCGCAACGTGTCACGACTCGCTCGTGTGAACAATGCATGCACGACTGTGACCCGCACATCTTTTCGCTCGTTTGTTGGACGTCGTGCAAGACGCCTGCGTTGTATCCGGTTACGTTATGCTTGTATAGACGTGGTGGAACGATTAGACTGTATGGACATACAGCGTGAAACATGTCACAAAGTGACATGTGCACGAATAGGGTGGATTGTTGCTTCGTGTCGCAATTTGGCTTGCTGTGCTTGCTGGTTGACACCGGTCGCAAGTTTAGTTGCCCGTTGTGATGATCATCTAAATTAGTTTGCTATGCTCAAGGCGGTACGACTGCTGGAACAGAACGCAACGCAACGCAACGGAGCGGAGCGGAGCGGTGTGCTACATTTTGCATACCATTGCGCTAGTTTGCATGAATCATCATCATCCTACAGTTGAATCAACGAAGGATTAGGGTTGGTCGTTACCGTTGGCGTGTTGAAATTTTAGTCGCTTTTGAATAAAGTCAAGGCGCTGCACTGCGCGGCGGCGAGTAGTAGCGATTCAACTTTACCGAAATTTATCTTATCATTGTGTGGATCAAACGAGCGACGGTACGACAAGACACGACACGACACGCACGCAAAGTGGCCGTGCGATGCCTGATCAGGGCAAGCCAGGTCAGGTCGGACCAGTACACTCCACTCGACTATCAAGCTGCGAGGTAGAAAGCTACCGCGGCGCGGCGAGATGGCGGCAGAGTCCATTGCATGAATGAGGCGAGGGAAGGGCAAACAGCCAAACAACGCGCTCCAAAATTAAATTTACGATTACAGTCACTACTGTGTGTTGTGCCGCCCACTGCCTTTCAATTTGTCCAAGCAATGAGGGCGAGGACGGCATATGATTGGGTGGACGCGTGGTAGTGGACCAATGGAATGAGACGCATGTTGGACGGCCATCTGACGTGTCTGTTTGAAAGTGCATGCATGCGCGATATTTTGTACTGGTAGTTACAATTTCTCTACCCGCGTATCACTACGTAGCACGCCTTCATTTCGATGTGCGTCGCCGACGGGCGCAGGTCTGCTGTGCGCGCATGGGCGGGCGGCATCGACTGGACGGTGGTCCGACCGACGGTCGCGCGCGGACACACGTCGCCGCTGCTGTCAACCGGGGCGGGGCGGGGCGCAACGCGGAATGAAATTACAATTTATTTACCGTGAAATTGACAATGAAATGTCAAATGACAGAGTGTTTGTGCTAATTTAGTGTCAAGGAATGTAAAGAATCAATGCAAATTGCAGTGTCGAGCGCACTTGGAACGTTAAAAATAACATGGAAATTGGACAATCAATTCAATTCGACGCATGCCCAAACACAACGCGGACAGACATTTATAATAATTTTATTTCCAAACTACAACGCACTTTGTCGAGCACATTCCCGGACCGTGAACCGTTATGTCTGGCTGAAACGACGATACATGACGTGGGCACGGAGCATACAGGAGCCCTTCCTGCGCCGTGTGTGCATTTATTTATTCCACCGCGCACCGGTCACGCCCGAAAAAATGGGGCCGCGTTCCAGAACGAAGCGCGATTCCATTGGCCAGACGAAAACGCATATGCGACAGGCGGGTCTATAGCATCGCCACGCTGCTGCAATTTCGAGCGCTACAACGCGCCGTGACATGTCGTGGCGCCGCTCGCGTATCTCGCTGACGTGTTTGCCATCGAGAAACGCAGCCAGCACGCCCGTCTGCCAGCCATCAGTGCGCTCGCTCAGTCAGTCGCCGCGCCAGTCTGTTGGCCAACAAGCGAGTGTAGTGCAATCCAATCCAATCCGAAGCGATTCGATTCGATGCAATGCTATGCCCCAAACTACACTACTCTTCTGTCGTCCGATCGTGTCAGTGCACATCGTAGCCCATTCAATCACATTTTTCACAAAATTCTAATCTCTTCCTCTCCCTTTCCTTCCGCACACCGCGTGCCGCCATTCTTATACAGCTCCTGTGCCACCTTTCCCACCCGCCTCGCCGCAACCCATCCCTTACCTACCTCCCTTCCAACTCATCTCCACCTCCCTCATCCATCATCTAATATTCACAATGGTCGTCGCCTCTCTTCAAAGCCCCTCCGCGAAGCACTCCCCGCAATTGCGCTACACACACGCCGATACCCTTACAGGCACCATCGGCGTAAAGTCAAAGCTCTTCGGTGTCCGCCGCAGGCTCCTTCGTCTCGACAGAGGCGTACTCTCCATCTATCCCCAGGGCGACGACTGTGGTCACCCCCTAGCCTATGCCCGTCTCTCCGATGCCATGGAGGTGTCTGTCAACACCTCGCGCGCATGCATCTACGTGCGCACCTCCACAAAGCTCGGAATTACTCTAGTTTTTAAGAAACATGACTATTCCCTCATCCAGCTCTGGGCCAATGCTCTCAGGCGCGCTCACGCCGCTCGCCTAGACACTTACTACAAGATCTGCGGCGAGATCGGCAGTGGTCATTACGCTAAAGTTTACGAAGCTGTCGATCGCAATACTGGTGAAAAGGTGGCTGTCAAAGCTGTTCCCAAGCGTCACGATGACCCAAAGGTCGTTCAATATGTTCGCCGTGAAGCAGATATCGTTCGCTCTATTTCCCACTCCAACGTTGTACGCACAATAGATGTTTTTGAAACCTCGGACACGCTCTACATTGTCATGGAGTACATCGAACAGGGCAACCTTCTCGATTTCCTGGCTGGCGGTAAGAACCGAGTTAACGAAAAGAACGCCCTACGCATCGCCAAGCAACTCCTCGAGGCTATTGCATTCCTACACGACTCGAATATTATTCATAGAGATATCAAGCCCGAGAACATTCTCATCTCGGCAGGTGGTGTCATCAAACTAGCAGATTTCGGACTAGCGCGTATTCTAGATGGTGTCTGTTCGGACGAGTACTGTCTCTCGAGCATCCTCGGCACGCCCGCCTATTGCAGCCCAGAAGTTGTTTCCAAGTCGCAATATGGCAAGCCGGTCGATCTGTTCGGCTGTGGTGTGCTGTTGTACATTGCGCTCTCCGGCGCCCTTCCATTCCGCGGAAGAACGCCCGAGCAAGTTTTTTCTAACATTCTTAAGGGACGCGTCGCATTCCCCGCCGCACGATGGTCGTTGGTTTCATTGGAAGCACGCGATCTCGTGCAGAAATTGTTGTCGTTCAACCCAGAGGACCGACCCACCGCTCGCCAAGCCTTGTCGCACCCTTGGCTAAGTCCGCTCAGTGACCGCGACAGCGAGGAACGTCCGCTCTCGCCTGCTCCCTTCTTGCGCAACACTTCGGCGCGCAATCCGCCTAATGGCAAGCCGTCTCGAATGCCGCGCGTCACGTCGACCAGATCTTTTCGACGCTCCCAGTCTGGTAGCTTGACACAGCTCACACTGGAAAAGCAACGACAGAAACGCTCTGGCTATTCGTTTACTCATTGATCTTACTGTAGTTAACATCCTATGCTCGTACGCCTCATCAGCTACTTGTAACCGTGCTCGCCTGCACTCATGTGGGTGGGCGGTGTGTATTTTTCGACCTGTTTCGCGCGCAGCTTAAGTATTGTAATACTGTACCCGGTGACCAATCCCGAATTTGTGAATATAAAGATGCAATCCATCAGTTGAACAAACTACATTCGCGTACACTGAACTAGTTTGGTGCCAACTCTACTAACTACGCCAAAAAAACACTTGTACTGGCACGTCACTTTACTGCTCAACTATCCATCATGGCGACTAATTTGCGTCTTGTCATTCCACCGGCTTTGATAGCAGCTGGCAGGTCTTCGAATTTCACCCTTTGCAGCCAAGCCGTCAATCGTCCCTCATCGATCATACTGCACAGTCTATTCACCATCGCTTCAACATCGGCGCGCTGACTATTAGCCAGCCAGTTTGGTAGTGAAAATGATGCTGCAGATGCCTTGGCCGCGATCGCACCATTGTTGGCAGTACCAGGACAATACGTTACAACAGTGGCACCTTTGCCAACAAGCTCTGCGACCAATGCACACGACGCAGCATCCGATCCATTAATGCCGAGCTTGGGCGCTGGCATGTCTTTCATTACTTCCTGAAAACCGTGTGTGTTTACATAGGACTCACCAATGACAACATCGCCGCCCATCAACTTGAGACGCTCCACAGTTGGTGCATAGTCTTTCAATGTTTCGCGGACGAGCGAGACAGTTTTGAGTCCCATTGCATTGGCGATCTGGACAACCGCAGTGCCAACCGCTGAGGAGCCTGCATTTTGCACAATTACATCGCCAGGCGAGAGCGAGCCATAGTCGGATAGAAGCCGCAGTGCAGTAAATGGGCTTGTGGAGAGCGTTGCTGCAAGTTCAACGCGTATTGTATTGGGGACAGGAATAACTTGAGATTCATTCAAAATGGCGGATTCACACCATGTTCCAATCGCTGCCTATACTCCCAAGCGTATTGATTAACAGGTCAGAAGCGGAAGATGAGACGTTGGATTGGCAAGAGAACGGGACGACATACCTTGATTGGAACAACGTGGTCTCCAGTCTTAATGGCGGTAACATTAGGTCCGACAGCTTGCACCCTTGCTACACCCTCTGTGCCTGCCACGGCTGGCAGGGCGGGGGGTACGAATGAGGCCGCTGATGGTTCTCCGCGTGCTGCTGCTAGATCGACGGGATCAACACCTGCTGCAAGCCATTTGACGATGATGTTATTGGAAGTAGCGGAAGATGGGGTGTGCACGGTTTCCTTGGCCAGTACGGAGGAAATGTCGCCGTGAGCAGTCAATGTGTATGCAGCTGTAGAGAGTGAGCGCGTCGGGCGATGTGCATGACGCAATGAACGCGCGGCGAGACGAAGAGAGGCCATGGATTGTGGCGGTTGATCGGTTCACTAGAAGCGGATGATGAAGGAGATGCGATGGGCAGAATTCCAGTGTTTGGATGATTGCACATTTCATAACATGACCAAAGCACTTGGCGGAAAATGAGTGGGCGGTCAGCTACAGTAGATAATAAATTCGTAATTTCTGCCGATCGGCAGTGGATTATCATCATTGTCACGGCGGGCTGGTGAGCCGCTGTTGCTTGGAACAAGACGTGCCAGCAGGTTTGAATCGCCCTTGCAATTCGAGTACCCTTGGTTCGGTATCTCCATTCTCGCGAGAAATGACGCCAGCCTCTCTATACAAGCGAACGTATCGAGCAGCCCGTCCGCTTTCCTGTCAGTCCATGCGCCCCACCCATGCCGGCCAGCACTCCGAGGTCAAGGGATGAAGACCTGCTGATGTCGGACCAAGACGATGGTCGCACTGCGCACAAGTTGAGTATGCAAGCCATTACGTCTCCGGGCACCCCGGCCGATGCCAGTCAGTCCGCTCCCGAATTCGATCATGTACCCCGCCCGCGAAACCACCCCGCCGCTGATGATATTGCCTTGCAAAAGACTGGCTGGCTCGTCTTGCGTTCGACAGCACCCAATTTGAACGCCGTACTCACCAATGCAGGCGTCAAGGGTCTCAAGCTTCGCCAGCTGTACAGCTGCGAGCCCCCAACTGCTCATCGCATCCATGCGCTCATTTTGCTCTACAAGTGGTCGCCTGACAGGGGTGATCGCGTCAAGTGGAATCCCGAAAATTCAGCTTCGATGTTTGCCAACCCTGCCCCCCATCATATGCAGGATGACTCCGCGCCTATGCCGAGTGAAGAGATTATGTTTTGTAATCAAACGCTGGACAATGCATCCGCCACCCAGGCGTTGATTACTGCTGTTGTGAATATTGTCGATGGAAAAGGAAACCATCGTGTCAAGTCTAAAGATGAAGATGAAGCCGCCCTCGCTGCATTTGATCTGGGTGATCGAATTTCTCATCTCAAGAGCTTCCTCAAGCCTCTGGATCCTATCCTACGCAGTGCTGTCATATGTAGCTCGCAAGTTGTAAGGTCGGCCCACAATGACGCTGCTCGTGCTC
The DNA here is from genome assembly GCA_030407315.1 of Asparagopsis taxiformis. Taxonomy (NCBI): domain Eukaryota; phylum Rhodophyta; class Florideophyceae; order Bonnemaisoniales; family Bonnemaisoniaceae; genus Asparagopsis; species Asparagopsis taxiformis. The sequence goes on along the minus strand of JALQPE010000083.1, from coordinate 328,013 downwards.
AGTCAGGTGGACATCCTGAGCTACTCGATGAAGATGGCAGGATGCAAAACAGTTCTTTTTCGGACGAGCTGTGGATGTATACGATTTATTTGCCCGGTATAGGTGACAAGTGGGTCTATGAAATGGAAGGTATTGCAGACAGTGCCTCCGTGGTAGGCCCCTGTGACCCAGAGCTGGGTGAGCGCTGGATTGACTTGCCGTTTGTGAGGATTGAAGACAAGGTTGATCTCTTCCGAGAGCATAAAACTCCGTTCATGCTCTTCTCCCTGACGAACGATTCAAATCGGTCACCTTCACCAAAGATTCCGCGGAAAGGAAGGGAGCGAAACTCTTCAACTTCGGGATCTAAGGAACGGGAGATGAACTGGGGTGACGCATCGGATCGAGCAAAGAGTGAAGCATCTGTAGATGAGGCTGTAACCTCCGGAGATGGAATGGACGAAGATGATACCCCGAAACATGTAGAAGGTACGTCAATGTCGAGTGATGAAGTTGAAAGGGTCCGCGCAATGCATAACTATGATGCATTTTTTGTGGAAATGATGAAGTTGATGGCCAGTCGTGGAGATATAAATGAATTAATTCGTGAAAGAAGCTACACCGAGGAGGAAGACGAAGAGGAGGAAGAAGAAGAATACATGTATTGAAACGAGCAAAGTGAATGGTTTAAAATGTGTCCTATACCCATTCTGAACGCCCTACGAACATCTACTGCTAATGCGTACGTTTAGTTTGCAATTCAACTTGGGCATCATCTGTGAGAATAAAGAGTAGAAGTGTGAACAGGTTGAATATTGCGAACGTTGTCACGTGAGTGGTTCGCGGAAATCTAATCTCATGCTTTATACACTCATGTACATCACTTGCTTTTGGCGACTACCATACTAATGTGACAAAAGGAAGTATACGACGCTATCACGCTTGTTCAAAGATCTTTGCGAGAACAGCCAAGCCCTCAGCCTTCTTGACGAATTCGGGTGATTTCACCTTTTCGCCCTTCTCCAGAACAGTGGAAACAACACTCCTCAAAGTTGTCTCAATATCTACAACTGACGCAAGCCAAACTGCGCCAAGTGTACTAACCGCCTCACGGCGTGCAGCTTCGTCGAGTGATTCGCCTTCCTCACCAGTCTCAGCAGAAGCCGTCATCGCTTTTACGCCACCCTCAAGCGCGCGAATCTGTGTTCGCAAACGATGCGCCTTGTCACCTAGGTCGTCAAACATGCCGGTGACGCCCTTGAACGGGCCGTGACCAAGAGCCTTTGCGGCCTTTTTGTTGTAAATATAACCAACGGTGTGCAACAAATCACGCCCGAAAGGTTCCGCCCGCATGGCAAGAACCTCGTGTTTTGCATGTGAGATGAACGCCTCTTCATCTGTGATCCATACGGCCAGACGACGGTTGAGTAGCTCAACGAGGCGTGCTTCGCGCACTTTCTGAAACTCTTTTCTCTTTTGAACACGTGCCTCCTGCGCTGCAGTGCTTCCGGCTTCAGTTGTTTCGGAAGCTTCGCCGGCCTCACCAATCGTGGAGAGGATGGTTGCGGTTGCGAGATCGCCAACTATATGCTCGAAATCCGAGAACATGAGGGCGAACAGTGCCTTTGGATCCATCATGCCATCGTTTGTGGCGGCGCTTGCGCCGATACGGTGATATTCTTCACGTTTAACGGGGTCGGACAGTACTCTGATTAGTGAAACAAATGGAGACAACAGTGGTTAGAAACATGCAACAGATAAATAACATGGGCCTCAAAAGTGAAGAGGGAAAATGTCTACATACTGGTAGGCGTCGCTAATAGCCTGGAACTTTTCCTTGGCTTGCGGGTCGTCGGGATGCTTGTCGGGGTGATATTTTTGCGCCATGCGATAGTAGGCCTTTCGAATTTGGGAAGGGGTTGCATCTGGTGCGACACCGAGCACTTCGTAAAACGCATTCTCAACGGGCGGCTGCAAAGAGGCAGCATCAGCAGCGGCACTGGCACTGGCATGTTCCGCAAGTAGTTCACCATAAAGTGCCTGTTTCTCCTGGAGATACAAACCTGCCGCAACGTCGCTATCTGTGATACCGTAGCGAGAATCGGTCTTGGAAGGTTTGGAAATCTTATCGGCAGTTTTCGAGGCACCTTGAGCAAATTTGGTAACGCCAGATACGATACCAATTGTAGCCGAGGTAACGCCAACAGCAAGTCCACCCAAGGCACCTTCCAGAATTCCCTTTGCTCCGCGCTCCTTAAAACCCTGCACGGGACCCATAACGACAGCAGCGGCGCCTAGAGCGGCGCCACCGAGGGAATCGCTCACAAGCCCCACAGCGCCCTGGCCCACATTCTGTGGTCTGCGCTTCTCACGTTCCTCCTCATCGCGTCGCAGTTGAGCGGCGGCCTGCACGAGAAGCTCTTTGTGCGGATTTTCGTCCTCCTGTGTTGCGTTTGATTGTGTGGGCATTTTGGATGTGTTGTTGTGGATGATGCACGCGCTGTGTGGCAATGCGTATTTATCAAGGTATAGTGTCGGGCGGTACAGCAGTGCGCGCTTCCTCGCTTGGGTTAGATGGCAATTGGGGATCAATGGACTCTGGTGGGCGGCTGGAGCGAGGGGAGCACAGGGAGTGGTCGGTGATGAAGTTAGATCAAGTGTTTGGAGGCTTGCTGGATGCGCGAAGTTTCAGCTTTGAATTTGGAGAATTGCTGGATGTGTTCGTATGTGTCATGCAATGAATTTTGCCATGATGTTTTCCGTTGGCAATATCAGGTCGGTGGACTTGATGGGAAAGAATCTAGATTCATCTGGAGGGCGCAATCGAGATGATGCACTAGATTGTACGAGTAGATCCGAGATGCGAAAGATTTCATGATCTGATCTGTTCTGATTTTGGATGAAATATTTTATATATTTCACATGTTTAAACATTTATGAGTCATGGTCACCATGATCATGCGGGGAGAAAACTCTTACTAATTTTGTTCAGCCCTAAATCGAATCGTATTGTACTGTAATGGGGGTCGTAAGTCGTGAGGAAAACGACTTTTGTACCGTACTAAGGAGTAATACGTTTAAAATATATATATTAAAGTTGAAATGACGCGGCCTAACTCGGGCAAAGGAACGCAGCTTACATTACATGAGAAGAGAATGAACAAGATATACAAATATGAGATGTAAAAAAGAAGTAAAACTATGTGGGCCCAAAATCGACAAGTGACGAGAAGGCAACCATCCAGGGCACTTGTCTAAACAACATTGGTGGAGCAGTACAATAAGTGATTGAAGGATGAAGTACAGGAGGCTCAACGTCATACAAGCATCGTATTTAGCAACAGGAACTTATTTGCATTGCTGGAAAAATACAGCTGCAATCGTCAACTTTGTCGCCATTGGGTACATCTCACATGCTCGCGTCGCATTGGTCGGAGTACAATCTTATGCACTGCCTCCCATTCAACAACAAGGACGACCATCAAACAGGTTGGTGCCTCTCGGCCCAACACTCGCGCAAGCAGACAGGCACCCCTTGGCGACGAGTTCGTAAAAGCCTGTCACCTCTCGAGGCTCAAGTTGGTGCTGTTGAGGGTAGATTACCAACAATCCACCACAATACCACTACCATACTCAACTGCTCTCGTGCCCATGCCTTGATATGGCGCCCAGCTCTCCCGCCCTTCCCTCGAACGCATCTATCTCTTCCTCCCCCTCCTCGCTTGCCCCGCCTTCCGCAACCGTCATCGACGAGTCCCGTCTCAAGTATGACTTTTCAGATCCAAAGTCCCGCATAGGCGTCGGAACTTACGGCGCCGTTTACGTCGGCCGCTACTACGGCGCCCTTGTAGCGATTAAGCGAGTTATCGTCCCACAATATTCTGCGACTTCTTCAACCCCCAAAGCGCAGCGTCGTAGAGAGGAGGCCATCCGTCAATTCGCCCGCGAAATTCGAAGATATGAGCGCATTTCACACCCCGGCATTGTGGGTTTCCTCGGCGTCACCCTTCCCGCCGACTCCAGCGCTCTCCTGGTCACACAGCTCATGCACGGCGGCAGTCTCGGCGAAGCACTCGCTACTCTCCGTGCCGCCCATATTCCTTTCCATCGCCCTTCCATATTTACAATCGCTCAGCAGGCCTCCTCCGGTCTCTCAGCACTTCATGCCCACGGTTGCACATGGGGTGACGCAAAGCCCGAAAACATTCTGCTCTCCGCTCCCCTAGACGAATCCGGCCAGTTCCCTCCAAATGCAGAAGCTCGTATTGCAGACTTTGGTCTTTCCCGCTCTGTGGGCCAATCCCTGCTCGCTGAAACTACTCTTGCAGGCACCGGTGAAATTGCAGGAACATACAACTACATGGCTCCGGAATCTCTCACTGCTGGTAACTATGACAACCCCGAGCTCGCTAAAGCAGCAGATGTGTACGCATTTGGACTCGTTATGTATGAAATGCTCACACTTCGAACCCCTTGGAAAGGGCTACCACTCACGCAAGTTTACGAAGCTGTTCGCAGCGGTGTTCGTCCCAAATGGCCCGTTTCATCTGATGATGACTACTACGATGCGCCCATTCCAGAGGACTTGCGAACCCTCGTCGAGCGCTGCTGGCATCCCTCTCCTGAGAAGCGCCCCACTTCTGAAGAGCTCTGCACTCAACTTAGTTTGTGCCGTGATACCTTTGCCGACTCCAATGGGGAGCGTCGCGTTAGTGACATTACGTCGGGTACACCTTCAGGTACTGAACTACCAATGCCTCGCGTCATTTCCGCGCGATCGACAGCTTCTACTGCGGTTGCTCTTCTCGACGGCTCGGTAGACTTGTCCAGTACTGCCGATAGTGTTCCTGCTCCGCGTATGGGCAGCTCAAACCAAGACAGTAATAATATCTTCAACAGTATTACCAGCCCACGGCAGTTCCAAAACCAAGCTGTTGCTGGCGTCAGTCCTGTTACTTCACCAGAAGTTCGATCGTCGAAGAATATTCCTGACCATCCGGTCCCGGAGTTGGGACAGATAAATTCGGCAGGTGGTGCAAATGGTGCTTCAAATCGACTTCCTCCTTCTGGCCCTTCTTCAGGACGTCTTGTTGGGGGTGGAGGTTCAATTGGACCGTATGAGACGATCCATACAGTTGCAAGGAATGACTCCATGAATGATGAGGACATTAGTTCTCCAGTCATCCTTAGCCATCGTTCATCGAATGGCAGCAATATGTCCCATCAATACTCACATGCGACTCAACCCAATAGTGATTCAAATGTGAAAGAATCACCTGTTCGGAACCAGACATCCAAAGCAGTCAACTCTACAACTGGTCATGCTTCTAAACCACGAAAGCGTCATGAAGACTCTCTGCTCAATTCGACTGTTGATGGCACGGTAACTGATCTCATCAATTCCAATGGTTCCCTTTCTCTCCACCATCTGCGATCCAAACGTCTTCAGAGCATTATTGAACATGCAACAAAGGCATTCCTAGAGGAAAATCGCAGACAAGAGATGGCCAGCAGAATGCCACCCAGGCTTCGAAGAGAGGCTGCAGACCGAAAAGCTGCTGAAGAAGCGAGAAAGGTAGAAGAGGCAGAGGCTCTACAAACAATGGAAAGAGCAAGAGTGAATTACGATTTCTCTACGGTCATAGCTGTCATGAAAAGGCATCAAGATCTCCTGGCCGTGGTCAAGGCTGGTTGCAACATTCTCGTCGATTATTGCTCCAAGAAATCTATCTTTGCCGACTTGTGCGATGAAGGTGCTGTTGAAGAGCTTCTGTCAGCTGCAACACTGTTCGGCAAAACTGATGTTGCTCTGTCTGTCACGTTCTGTCGTGCAATCACATCCTTATCACTCCATTATGATGACAGAACGGGCCATATAATTCGGGCAGATGGAGTGCCATCTATGGTGATCGAGATCATGGAGTACCACAAGAATGAAGTTTCTGTTCAGATTGCTGGTTCCAACTGTCTTGCATCAATCGCAGGTGCCAGCGAACTTTCTCGTTCTGCTGTTGCAACTTTAGGTGGCCCTCGTGCAGTCTATATTGCGATGACCAGGAACAATTCAAGCTTTAAAGATGTCCCACTAGCAAAAGCAACTTTGGATGCTGTTCGCCAAATTGCTCAGGACAATGAATTGGCTGCTGAGTACCTTGTGCAAGTTGCCGCCCTCGATTGTGTTTCCAAGTCTGCCGAAGTCTTTACAGATGACGGTCTAGAATCTGATATCCTTGCAGCGTTGAGAGCATTTGCGTTCTACAATGGTGGTCGTAGGAATATTATCCTGAGCTCTGGATTGAAGGCACTTACTGCAATCATGTTGAGAAATCGCGAGCCGGATTTCCTCGTGCAGTGCTGCACATTCATTCGTTCCATTGCCAGGTGGAGAGATGTAGAATGTGAAAAGGCAATGCTGGAGTCATGTATCGCAGAACGCATCACATCATTAATGCAAGATTCAAATGATATTCCTGGTGAGGAGGGTGCCCGAGTAGCGTGGTATTCATCTCATGCATGTACGTTCTTGGCTTCATTTGGTTCAAAGTCGCGACAGAGATTACGCCGAGTACATGCTATCGAGACGGCAATCATGGTGCTTAATCATCGCATTGCAAATGTTAGGGTTGTGCACTCTAGTACAGATGCGTTGGCTGAGCTTGTCAAAGGTGAGCCTGAATCTAGGTTACACGCAGAGAAGTGCAATGCAATTCCAACTTTACAACGAGCATTGGAACGTCATTCCACTGTGTTGCGGGTGCGCAAGGCTCTGCAATGGACAATAGATTATTTGTCATCAACTCCAGGAACAAATCCAAACCTTGGTCCTGCACTCGGGTCCAGAGTGTACCAAGAGTTGATGGAAGACATTTCTCCACAGCAGAATACCACGCTTAATCCGAAGAACCGCAGATTCCTGGGCTTCAAATGGAATCGGTAGCTTATGAAGTCGACCTGTGGGGCTTAAACAGCCGTCTTGTATCTACCATTGCTTTCTGATGGAGTGTAGAAGATTATTACTGTGTTCATCAGTTATGGAAGAAAATTGCTCTTAGTTGATTGTGTGCAACATTATTTCATGTAGCCCTCTTAAGAAATTGACACGCAAGAAGTTATGCTCTGTAAAGAATTTCGGGGGTAGGCTTTCAGTGTGAGCAACATTCTTTTATCCGTTTTAAAGAATGGCTTTTCGAAAGAGCTAACGCGGTTCCGCCACCATTGGACTTCTTCACTGGGCAAAACGTTGGTAGGACGATTCGGAGTGGACCTGGAGTCCTCTCGACCCGAAAACAGCATGAATGCAAATTCTGCTCTTGATGTTACCAGGAACATATCTCAGAGTGATCCTGCCCACCCAAATGCAGACGAGTATACACTATCGCAGGACGGCCGCACGGCACCAAACAGGGGTGGTATGGCAGCGGCATGTTCCAATGCGAAAGAAGAAGATGAGCGTTTTGCAGATGTCAGCACATCATTTGCAGCAATGCAAAGTTCAGACATGGAAGAAGATGAGAGCAATCCCCAGCGAAAAGGCAAAGCATCAATTCCTCTGTTCTCTCCAATATCCACCGGGACGAGCGTAAGAATAGTCAACACCAATGTTTCTAAGCTGCAAAAACCACAGGCAAGTCTCTTTTCTCCGCTTTCCGTTGAGTTGCGCCAAATCAGTAATGATTTCACAAACGAAAGTCAGGGGGAAATAATGGCTGTTGGTCAGTCTACTGGTTTTTCTATACCTAAAGAGGAATCTGATCAAATCTCGCCACTTAGTATAAAGGAAGATACCCAAGACATTGGATTGAAAGCTAGAGTTCGCAAAAAGCCGGAAAATGGTTCTACTCAAAATGCAAAATATCAACTAACTCCCGACCGCAATGCCCAGGGACGCATTCATCGTGTCAGTGTTTTGATCTCCACCAAAGTTCGAAATGGCTTTGTTTCATGTCGGCAGGTCACAGTGAGCATTTATCAAAGCACCTCACGACAGCTAACTACAATTAGATACTACATAACTTCTCTGACAATTTTGTCTATCATGATTACCGCATGTTTCTTCCGGTTTATGTTTAACCTTCCAGTTCGTTTTATAACATATGTCCGACAACAAATCCCAAAACGAACTGGTATACGAGACATTCAAGAATTCCAAGACAATGAAACATGTATTGCTACCGAACAAAACAGGGGACCGAAGGAAAGCTGTAAGGAGAATGATCATGAGGCAAATACAGCAGATTCAAATGAGAACAGTATTCTCTCTGGTTCGGAACGTGTATCTCAGAGTGTAGTCGAAGCAGACGCAACTCATATTCAAAACGAATCAGCTCAGAAACAAAATGAAATGTTTACAATAGAAGATGCCGAAAAGGCCGCCGGGATCAACGTAGAAACAGGGAGTGAATCTGACTGTTTCGATCAATGCATCCCATCATCTAGTGGACAAAACTCTTCAGGAACATCACAATCGAATGGTCCGCGTGGGGACAGAATGACGGAAAGCGTTGATACAACAAAAATTGCAATCGAAGAGAAGAATTTGGAGATACTGATGAGTCCCATGCGGCAGACCAAATCACCATTTCTCGACTCGACACACGAGTCAGACGGAAGCGACATAGGTCAAGACGTGAATCGTTACGAATCATCTTCTTCTGCGTACACGAGCCACGAAGGCTCGGACAAATCAGGAAGACTTGAGAGCCGGAGGAAGCTGGGCTCTGGTTTTCGCGTTTTGAGCGATGTCAAAAGCGTGAAGGGGTCTATTAAACGCGCGCTAAATCGAGGGAAAATGGAGCCTGAAACACGGTTTGCGAGCCCGCGATCGGCGCGAAAGACGATGACCATCATCGCTGATTTACTCGTGAAAGAGTATTTATGCGACGTTGCCGTACGAAAGGTCGGCTCGTTGAAACTGAGAGCGGAGAAGACAATGGCGTCTGGACATGCTCTACGCATTCGTGTGTGTTTTCAGGAACTGGATGCATATTCGTGTAATGTGATGATTTCTCGCTCAAAGGAGGATGACATTGAGGTTTCGACATATGAGTACGTCAACTTTATTGCTGATTTGCAGCGTTCGTTTTCCGACATGGTGACTCCAGAACGAAAGTAACGCGCATGGCGCGAAATGCATTTGAGCTAGTGTATTTGTAGCTGTTGTGGAAAAGATGGATCTAGGCGTCGGCTGCGTCTTTCAGGCCTTGCTGGTAGTGGCTAATGTTCTTCTTCCGCCGAACCTTTATTGGTTGAATCACAGCCATTTTCATGCTGCCAGGTTGGAGGACTTGCGCGCATTTGAGCTTCGGTCGTTTGGTTTTGCAAGCTTTGTTGCGGTACTTTCATTATAATCGCATAGATGGCTTGTTCTAGTATACATACCATATCATCAAAAGTTTGAGCTCCAAGGTGCTGCATACATGTGATCTCTTCGTAAACGCATCACGAAAGTAGAAATGAAACGTCAGAATCATGAGGCAGCGAGCAACACAGCGGGTACAATTAGACACAGTTTGCGTACTGTTCATTACATCCGATGAGGCAGACACAATAGTTGCAAGACTTTCAGCAATATTACGTGCCGCCAACTTGAGCGCGGCATTCTCTTCTGGTATGCGATCATTGTCCATGGTCGCGACAGTTGCGAAAGGAGTGCGATGAAGTATGTTTCAGTTTATAAGGAATGATAATATACACAGAAAATTGATAAAGCTTTCGTTTCAAACAGCTCTGCCATCAACTTCTCACATGTCCCAACAACTGCGCCAAGCCGCCAGCCTGTTCAATCTCTTCCGCCGCCAGTTTCTCAACCTGACTCGAAACATCTTCCCAGCTCTCCAAAGGCGTTGAATCAATTTCCTCCCCCACGGCTTCCTTGGCCGCCGAGACCAGACGGTCCATAACAGTGACAGCGAATGCCTGATTTTCCGCGGATGATTGATAGCGATTGCACGAGATCTTGACCATATTGTCCTTCAATCTCGGGCCGGCCAAAATCTCTAGCGCCATTCGCGCGGGCCGCGACAGTTGGAGCGCGTCCAGATCGATGTGCGCGACGACCTTCTTCGAGAGCGGGTACGGGTACACGTCGGACGCGGCGGCCTGAACATGGTTGGTCGTGATACGACTAGCCTTGAGTACAGAGATTGTATGCGGCGTAATTGCAGACAGCAATCCACCATGTGATGATTTTCTTTCCGCATGCGACTTTGTGGCCGCTTCTACCATCTTCGCTACCAGCTCGGATGCCAGTTCAGGTGTCATGTCTTTTCCTACGCCCGACAGTTCTGTCATCGTTTGTTCGATGTCTTCGACCTTGTCGTCGTCCGTTATGAATCCATCTAATCCAAACTCGTCGTCATCGCCGCCACCGGAATTGGAATTGCCGCCTGTGCCCGATGTCGCGATGTGGCGTGTTGGCGAAATTTTCGCGCGGCCAGATTGCTGTGACCGGCGTAATGCTGTGCATGAGAGTCGAGCGATGGTAGAGATTGCGCAGCGCATTGTGCTGAGATCGAACAGATGTAGACGGACGGATCAAAGGATATTGGTTGATGGGCGCCGAGACGGTAATGTTGGTACAAGGAATTTTATCATATATTTTTGCCGAATTGAGCTGCATCCGTCTGCAGTTTTCTCTTTGTCAAGTGCTAAGGTTATAATCTTTAACAATCAAAGCTATTCTATCGCAAATACAACTCGACGTTTCTTTACATACATAATCAGCATCATCACAAACAAAAACAACTCACTACTCGCAGTAAGACATGCCGGTTAGCTCACATTAGCTGCTCGTCATTGTCTTCAACAACAGCAAGACTCAGCACATCGACAGTTCCTTCACCCCTCGTCTCTTCACGTACGACTTCGTCCACTATGCGGAAACTTCCCGGATCGACCAGAATGATTGCCTGAAAATCTGGATCCCAATTCTCCTCCTCCCATGCTTCAACATGTGACTTAATTTTCTCCTTCAACACCTTTCCTTTCGAAGAGGGAATACTTAGTTCAAGCCGCATTTGCGCCCTGCTGATGCTCATATGCTCCTGAAGTTGTTTGATAACTGTCTGCGCTTGAACCTGGTCGATTGTAACACAATTCACGACAAGGGATGGAAAACGGGTTAGTACTACAAACATAATAGGACGATGTGACCTATATCAAATGATCTGCAACCAACCTTTGCTGATTTGTTCGGCAATACCGCGTAGTGAAGAGTATCACGCATAGCTCTTTCAATAATTCCGATGCTGAACGGACGCTTTGTATTAGGATCGACGCATTTCTCTGATACAATCACGGCGATTTCATTGAACAGATTCTCACTCTGATACTGCCGTTCTTTTTCAGAAACTTGCAGCTCGCCTTTTCGCAGAATTTCTAGTACAATCTCTTCCTCCTTGTCAGTCTTGAAAGCATCCTTCAAGTCCTTCGACTTGGCCAGTACGCCCTTCGATACGTTGGTGAAGATACTAGATGTTTGCAGAACTTCATCCAAATCTTGTTCGTTTCCCTGCCGCCAGGAAACAACTTTATTCTTGTAGCAAGCCAACTCAAAGCGTTTTCCGCGACGCTTTAATCGCACAACTGCAACATTAGTCAGCCGAACCTGATTTACGGGTTGTTTCAAACTCATCGCTCTTTACGGTACAAGTCTCTTCCCAATCCCACTTGGGACAATTTCAGCCTAACTTCAAATTCTTCCTGTGCTGGCAGCAGTTGTATTGCTATAGTCTTTCTCCACAAAAGTTGAGACTCACACGCGGGGAACTCAACTTACCCAGCACTGCGTACAATGCAACGCTGGTAAATGGAGGTGCACTTTTTGGTGCCAATGTCGTCAGACTACGTGGGCTACTTGGAGGCGATTATTTCGTACATGCCTCAAAAATTAATTCCTAGAAATAAATTTTTGCACTTGTTTGGTGCCAGTAACCCCAACATCCAATGTGCACTTCTCCGCCGCCGCCTTCAGACATAAGGTCTCAGACAGAGAAATCATCGACTTTTGGTGCTTTGGACGTCACAATCCATCCTTTCTCCAAAAATGGGCAAGCACTATGAACACACTCACATTGTAAATGCTGCGAAAACAGCACTGGGGAGGCGCGTTTTGCGCGACCAAATGCCCAAGATTCTAGAGAATCCCAAACAATTACTAGCCCTCAAAGGACACGCTACATCCGCGATCTCCGTTGCAGTCCTCGAAGATATTTGTTTGTTGAAGAAGCCTCTGTGCAGAAAATTGCAACGCAAGAATGATCTACTTCCGTTTGAAGCCGGTGGTGATACCCACTTGGAGAATCTCGCCCGGCTCAACAATTGCTCCTTGTTTGCCCTCGTCAACAGCACCAAGAAGCGCCCGGACAATCTCGTGCTTGGTAGAACCTTTGGATTTCGCGTTTTGGACATGATAGAGTTTGGAATCAGCAACTATTTACCGATGGCATCCTTTGGGAAAAATAAGTGTGTCCCAGGTGCTAAACCGCTTCTCCTTTTTAATGGTGATGACTTTGAGGCTAATGAGAGCACGCGTGCGGTCAAATCACTACTTTTAGATGTGTTTCGTGGTCCAGATGATGTAACTTCACTGAATTTGGGCGGTATTGACCGTGTAATCGTGTTTTCTCTCAAGGGTGAATCCAAGGTTCAGTTCAGGCAATATAGTATTGAACTGCGCAAGCAAACAGATTCTAGCCTGCCAAAGACAGCCCTGAAGGAGGTCGGACCGCAATTTGATCTCGAGGTGAGACGAAGTCAATTGGCGCCAGATAGTTTACTCAAGGAAGCCATGAAGAAACCAAAGGATCCGAGGATTGGACACAAGACGAAGAACGTCACTACAGATGGCATGGGCGATAAGATGGGACGAATTCATCTTGGAAAGCAGGATCTCACTGGTCTTGCATTGGCGAGGATGAAGGGATTGCAGAAGAAGCGTGGCGCGGAGGATGGAGAGGCTGATGCAGGGGATTCTGACTCGAATGCTGAAGAGGCTGATGTGGAAATGGAAGATGTTCCATCATCGACTTCCCGGAGAAGCGACGGAAGGTCGAGGCCGTGGATAGTTAATTATGGGGCCGTCTACCTATATGGAATTGTACATTGAGATATGTAAACGAATATCCCAATAAGTGATACTTGAAACAGATCACTTGCTGGTATCAAACTGCTCGAACAATGTTCGTAGTGCACTCATTGTGTGCACACAGACTAGATTCTTGGTTACCACCATTACAAAATTACCGCTGTACAAACTTCAGCGCTTCGCGTCCCTCATTTGTCTCCGCCATTCCCAAGGCTCTGTAAAACTGGTAGCCCACACTCCACAATGATTTGCTCTAGCTTGCTTCTCCGCCGCGACGTAGCGGCTTCCAAATTGCCGATAAGCAAGCGCATAACCGTCCCTTACCATCACATGGCCGACATCGACACCATCCGCGTAGCATACGGCAACAGCCCTACCATATCTATCGGTGTTCAAAATGTCGCACGTAACAACGCCGGAAGAGCGTGCAATAATGCGCTGCAGCTGAACCTTGGCCTCTATGCCGCATTGCAACACACGTCCAGAAGGGAGACGGCACGTCTGCTTGAGCTCCGGCGCGTCCAATTGGGCGAGCCTGATGCGCGTCTTGGATATCACCAAAGTGTCGCCATCTATCACGCGCGGAACGCCGGATATTGTACGTTGGTCCGTGGCGGAGTGTGTCGGCGCGCTGTGCAACAGAATGGCGGCCGAAGCTAGCGCGAGTAGAATCGTCGCTGGTCGCAGCGGCACGCGCTTGGGCGCCGGTTCTATCGCGCAGACGGGCGCGTATGGACGGCTGAGTCGCTGACGTTGGGGACGGGCAGCTGGGGGGACGAAAGTTACTGCGGTGTTGCGGCGGGAGAGATTGCAGTGAGTGGAGATGGACATTGTTGGTGGAATTTCGTGTGATGAGATTTTAATGGTGGTGATCGTATGGTTATGTCGTGTTGTCAACAGTGTGTTGAGAGGGTGAAGTAGATGTGGGTAACACGAATGTGGTAACGCAAGGGCAACTTTGGTCGAGAGAATTTGCGTGACGGACATTTACCTACGATTACAGTCCGGATTTGTGCAGGGAGCGGACATCGACTATGAAATTGATCCCTACGTTTGCTTCAATTCGTGGCTCTGCAGTTTGACTTGTTTCGTCGAGCCAGTTCAAACTTGTAATGCGCTACTGCTCGCCTCAGGACGACACAATTCAGAAAAAAAATTGTGCGATTCGTTCGCTATCTCATATATCGCGCACTCCAATTACAGCTGGACATGATCTGCCATGAATTCACAGCGTGTAACGTGAGTGACGATCAGCTTGTCCGTGCGAAACATACTTGCATCTCCCATCACCAATCTCGTACAAACTTCAAAATAGACAGCGCACTCGCCCATACTATCCCATACATCCAGCCCGTATTAATCCAAATCGCACCAACCTCAACAACAGCTTCCGCTGAACCGAATCTCAATGGGCCTGAGTCAACATTCGCTCAGCCCGCGCCGTCCGTCACGGCTTCCGCGCCGACGCCCATCATTGGCATACACGCCGCCGCGCCAATCTGAGCCGCGGTTGAAGAATCGATTGGAGGCACTCCTAGAATGGTTACAGCGATTTGGGAACAACGACAAGCACGACGCTGCGTCCGATCAGTCTTTACCCGACGACGGCCCGCTGCGCATCCTGCAGTTCTGGCGGCGCAATAGTGCTGATATTGACGCAACAGGAGCGAAGATTCAACAGACCGGTCGGGACATCGCTAAGGGCGATTTGCAGAACGCCAAAGAGAACGCCTTGGGGATCGATTTGTCCTGGTTGCTGGGCAATGGTGGTAGTTTGAAAAATGTGCAACTTGATCCGGATACGACAGTCATGAAACGAGTGGAGAATACTATAGATTTTCTTCTTGATTCTTTGACGCCTTGGGATTTTGATCGCCATGATTTCGGTTTTACTTTTGCAAACGTGTGGGAAGATGTCGATACGGGATCGGATGATGATTTACTAGGACCTGTGAAGATGACTTCGACAATCAAACCGTTAGAGAAGGAATGGAAATTGAGCGCTCGCACAAAGATTTTAGATCTGGGTGAAGGAGGTGTCTTGTTTGGTAAAGCCGGGTTATATCTCGCGGGTAAGGGCACCCCATATATTGGAGTGGAAGCAGATAAGGTATGGGACATTCCAGGACTATCGGGGACAAAAGCGTTTGTCAATGTGAATTATCGTAGCTCTCGCATGCCAGACACAGACCCGGTACTATCTTCAGTTGGGGTTGAGCTTGATTTTCCGTTGTTGGCTGATGTGGTACTATGCCTTCGCATTGGTGTGAATCCGCTGGAGAGAAAAAAGATAGTAGTCACTCCCATTCCTAACGGGTCTTACTTTTAATGTGCAAGTTAATCGGGTGATCACGTGTCATTGACCGACTGAATACTAAAAGGTTGCAATCTGCTGTATTGATGGTAACAATGTCAGAGGCGTGTCATCGCTAAAACAGAAGTTAGTTTTTTTGTTTGCATACAACGATGATGATGAAAGGATCCTCCCAATCACAACATCTTAATCAGCTCAGTTGACATATGTTGTACAAATATATATATTTGTTCTAACGGATGCAAATCACTATCCTTTCGAGAACGTTGGTGCCTGTCCGTACCAGATTGGGTTGGCGGGAACGAACTGAGTATTCGGATCTGCATATCTCAGAGGAGCCAGCAACGGTACACTGGAAGGTGGTGCAGCCTGAAACTGCACATTTTGTTGTGGTATCATAACACTCGTATCTGTCGGAGCTGGATAAACGTATGTAGGATACATGCCCTGATGAACTTGTGGTACCATTTCAGGCGTTTGGAATACATCCGATTTCATCATTGCACTCGCCTTTGGCGCTGGAGAAGCTGCTGGATTCGGTGTGCTCGCTTCAAACTGCTGCGCATGCGATTCCGTGGAAGGCTTGTTGCCAGTTGTCGATCCCACGGCTGATGGATCTTGACTATTGGGTGTTTTGTGAGCATCATGTTCAGCAGCTCGGCTATCTTCAGTTTGCTTGAATGTAGATGGAGTGGTCGCAACAATACTATCTCTTCGCACGGTATTGTTGTTATACGTTCTGTTTGGGTCGTCTTGACGAGGCGTACTTTGCAGAAACGGGGAGCGTGGAAAGGGAGGAACTAGACCGTTGACAGTGGTAGACTCCTGTGAGCGAAACCACTCTGTAAGAGCTTCTTGTGGTCTGTTAAGCACTTGCGCGAGTCTCGCAATAGCGTCTAGTGGCGGGTTGGGCGATATGGCGTGGGCGCCGCGCAGGGCCATAATTTCCATTTCCGAGAAGGGGATTGTCGAAGTCATGACGACTGGAGGGCTCTTGTAATAATAGGCGGGGTGCAAGGCGTAGTGTTGGGTGGATATCACCGCGGGGTGCTGCATGTTGGGCGGCACGGCTGGAGCAGGTAAGATTCCGGCTGCAGGCCATTCATGTCTTTGAAAACGCTTTTGATCTAGCGGATTTTCGTGGTACATCTTTGCTAAAGGTAGTGGGATTGGCAATGAGGGTTGCGGAGAGGAGGTTTGGGATCTTGATCGCTTCTGCACCTGCTTCCTTCTATGCTTAAACCAGAGCTTTATTTGCTTGGCGGTGACGCCGGTGAGCTGTGATTCGAGCTGTGCGAGTTTCTCAGCGTTTGGATAGCGATCTGCGTTGAAAGCGGACTGGAGCACGTCGAGTTGTTCGGGAGTTCTTCGTGTGCGATTGTACTGTGCTTTGAACTGTCCGAGGCGTGTGAGGGATTCGCGTCGGTGTTGAAACCACTTTGAGATTTGTGTGGTGGTGACGCCGAGCTGGCGCGAGAGGATGTTCTTCTTCTGGAGCTCTGGATAGGCGTCCTCTTCAAAGGCGGCGAGGAGGGCCTCTTTCTGCTGCGGGGTGACGCGCCACTTGGGCTGAGAAACGGGGGTGATGGGAGTGACGGGCTGCTGCACGGGGCCGGGGGCGAGGAGATTGGGGGTGGGCACTTGGCGCGGGGAGTCGAGATTGGGCGACGGCAGCGTTGTGGTACCGGTGAGGGCGGGCGAGTTGTCTGGTGGTGGCAGGGGGCGATTGTGATGGAGAGGCGGAGTGTATTGCGACATGGCTAGTCGGTCATGGTCAATGTATGGGAATGGGACGAAGGGGAGGAATGTGCTGTAGATGATTTGCAGAGAAGCGGGACGGAAGGGAAATGTGATGGCATATCTCGGGGATGGTGCGGGATATAAATCTGTGTGGAGCGCGCGTGTGATTGGAGGAGAGAAAAATATCGAGATACGTAGTGTGTGAAGAGGCGCGCTGAGCGGAAACGAGATATATTATGACGAGCGGGCGATGATGGAGAGTCATTCGTGCGGGTGCATGTGGCCATGATGCAAATTTGCTGTGTGAAAATTGTCGGTTTGGAAATGTGTCACGCTATCGCCGTGCTGCCGAGACCATCGATGCGCTGTTCTGCGCTGTGATTGGTCCGTATGGCAAATATCATCAAAATATCGCGAAATATCCATGAAATGTTTTCATGTTTCTGTCGCGCACGTCTATTTATGACTCACATCTCACGATCTGCAGCAGCAAAAATACGACAGTTGTCCCACATATTGCCCGCCTATTGGTTGGTATTGCATGAGATTCGATGGCTCTCATCTTCCACTTGATACGAGCGCTCCGTAACGCGTGCAATAAAACTATCAATTTCCGCCAGGTGCCCCCAATTCCTTTCGTCATCATTGTTGCGGCCTTCCACCGGCTCAAACGCTTTCTAGTGTACACATACACTCCTCTGTCGCGCTACTGTAATAGATTTCAAACTTGCTAGCGGTTGCCCGCCAGCACAGTTGCATCGCACCGCACGCCATGGCGGGCGACAAGCAGCCGGAGCACACGTTCCAGATGGACGACCTGTCTCGTCTGCAAAAGAAATTGGACGACCTCGGCGTCATGTTCTACACTTACATAGGCATCCTGCAGCGCGATGCACCGCCCATTACGCGCGCGCCCGACGAGACAGACGAGCTGCCGGCCGACGCCAAAATGCACGACCAACTATCCAAAAAGGCGCCGGAATACGCGGCCGACATTGTCACGTGCAGTCGGGAAATCGATCAAGTCATCTCTGAAATAGATGCCAAGATGTTGCAACAGGACGGCAAGGAGCGTACTTTATTGGATAATGCTAATTATGAGTCGGTACAGGCTGGCGAGGAGATGACCGAAGCCGTTGACGATGCGCAAAAATTACTCGCCAGCGTGCGCGATATTATTACCGCCAGGGAGGGCGAGGCGTAGATCGTTTTGCGCCACCAATTGTTGATGATATTTTCGCTATATGCACCATGAACGGCGGCGACGCGATCATATGCAAACAAAACTGTTATACTCTATTCTACATATCCACTAAACATTTGGTTGTGCAAGCATTGCTACAAATTATTCCATCCGAGTGCGGTGCGTAAGTTCTCATACGTAAGCACAGTGAGCAACGTATGTGGTCCAAGTCTGGCATAGTTGGCAGTCCAACCTCGCATAAACCCTGCAATGCCCTCTTGTCGCATCACGCGTGCAGCGCATTCGACGGGGCTCAGTTTTGGTTTTGAATTCATCACAATAGATTTGACGAGGTCGGCCGGTGTCGAAACGGTTGTCGTAAAGATTCCAGCGGTCATAGCTGCTCCAAAATGGGCTGTGATACCCTCTTCAACTCGTGTATACCGCTTGAGCATCATTTTACTATCAAAGGCACGAATCACTGGTGAGAAAGCGTTTGCGAGAAGACATACACAGATTATTCGATACAACACACATACCATTGATCATATGTTGCGAGTTGCGATGATGTAAGTAATGCCGCTCGCAACGCCGCCGGCATAGTGCCATTCCACAAGGCGTAAACGCCTTCATGGCGCCAAATCTGTGCAATTCCATCCAGCGCATGTTTGTATTGATGCTGCTGTCCCTGCTGCATCCGAACTTTGACGAGCTCGCAAGGGTTGCCAACCACGGCGCCTGCATACACGTGCCTTGCACAATTGGTCAGATTATGATGTCTCTCAGTCGCCACCGCGTGTCATAACCACAATACACATCTCTCACCTAAAGCGCCAGAACAAACCGCCGCCGATATTTTAATAGCAAACCCCGGCTCTGTCGCGCCTGAACGCTGCGTAAACAACGTACGCAGCGGCTCGTACATACCGAGTCGCGTCGCGCTGTAGGTAGCGGCGCGAAGAATCGCGGGCGACAACCCCTGATACAACGCAACAAAGCCTTCATCGCGTGTCACCTGCGCCATTCCGGACAGAAAGCCCGAATATCTCGGCTGCATCTCGCAAGCATACGCGCCCTGCAGCTGCAGACGCAGCTTGATGGTGTCAATGGGGTGCGTAAACGTCGTCGCTGAACACAAAAGCAGCACGGTCAGCAGACGGATTACAGCGACGTAGCGCGACATGACCACGCGACTTACCAATAGCACATGAGGAGCCGCCGAGCGCCAATTGCTGCCACAGCGGGTGCTTGTCGAGGCGCTGCTGCGACACCGAGCGCTGGTACTTGGCAAAGGCGCTGTTGGACGGTGGCGGTGGCGGCGTCATTGCGCGGACGGGAGGTTGGAGTGGAGGTGATCAATTGTAGCGCACGCGGTGCACATAGGTCGTGTCGACGGTCGTCGGTTGCGCACGCCAAGCATGCGCCCGTAATGCAGTGCGGCATGACGTGGATGCAGTTCACGTCGCATGCGCAAAATTTCACATACAGTGCGTGCGCAAACCCTCCGCCTTCCATGCGTAGCCCGTTGCGACTTGACGATCGAAAACGTAATGGCAGGCCGTTGTTGCGCATTCTTTCATGATGTTGCAAATATCGCTTCCGCGCGCGCACGCATTGTTTCATACTCGCTCTGAAACAAGTCAACATGCAATGCAATGCTGTGCTGTGCTGCGCCGCGCCGCGCCGCGCTGCTGTAAACTTTGTACTGTATATTGTGCGTCAAGTTCAAACGCGTGTAGCTGCTGCTCATCATGCGATTATTGCCACCGCTCTTTTTCTCGGAAACACTGTATCTTGTTCTACTATACACAGTGCTGTGCCGCAGTCAGTTCTAAATTAGCACCGTGCTTGTATCGCTATACATCTTCACCATCAATATACGTCTCTATGTCATTCAATTTACATACCCGCTCAACCTAATGAAAAGTCAAACCAGCGCACACAACTATGTTACAGACTGCTCTCAACAGCCTTTGCACGAATCTTTGCCATAGTCGTCGCTTGCTTCTCAGCCTTGAGAGCGAAAGCTAGTTCAGACCCAATCTCCGCGTCTTCAGCATGCAACGGTGGGATATTGTCCAGCCATTCTCGCAATGCGTTCGCATCGTCCTTCGAAGATCGTATCCATTCGTGTTCCAGCATTTCTCTCGCCTGCGGTCTTTTCGCCGGGTCCACATCCGTGCACAACCGAATAAAGTCCAGAAGCTCGCTCGACACAACGTCCTCTACCAGTGACGATGGATTTGACGTCGAAGCACTCACGACGTCAAAATACACCGCCGGTTTGTCGAACGGGAATCGTCCCATCACACATTCCAGAATTGAAATCCCCAGACTCCATATATCACTTGCATATGTGTACCCGCTCCCATGCAACCGTTCCGGTGACATGTACCCTAGAGTTCCTACAAACGTGTCCGTCCACGACGAGCCCTGCTCCAAGTTGCGCGCCAGTCCAAAATCGCTTAGCTTTGCGCGACACAGTTTCCTCGAAAGGAGAATGTTACCAGTTTTGATATCCCGATGCAGAATATGGTTGTCGTGCAGAAAACATAGGCCTCGCAAGCAGTGTTCCGCAATCTTACAAATCACAGCATGCGGCACCGGCCCACTTTGCTGAATAATGTCCGCCAAAGAGCCGCGATCCATATACTCCAACGTGACGCTGACGACTCCGGCACCATCGTAGAATGCCCCAAATGACCTCACTAGGAATCGACTCTGATGACTGATCAGCGTCTCTAATTCCTTTGTTAGCTGGTTGCGCTTGTCCTTATCATATACATTAATCTCTTTGACCGCAATCTTCCTTCCAGTCGGCTTGTGCACTGCCAGCGAAACGCGTCCGGCTGCTCCTCTGCCGAGAGTTGATGAGCCCTCACTAGAGTTGTCCTTGAAAGTGAACCCTTTGCGAAACTCATCCAGTGATCTCACAAAAATTAAATGATTGCTCGAAGTTGGCACCCCCTCTACCGCGAGCCCATCCGAGTTCTTCCGGAGCACACTCTCCGGCGCCTCGACCATACCATGACTGGAAATGATGAAGCCGCAATCATTGTACGATCCGTCTGTTCCAAACACAAAGTGATCTTCAGTGACAGACGCGAGTTCCTGTTGACGTTCCATAGGAATAATACCATTCTTAGCAGCAACCCTACTGGGTGTCTCTGTGTCACCAAACGAAGACTGGCTAGCTTCTTCGAAGAAAAACACCTCGTCGTCCTTCTGGGAGGCGACACTGGAACGTGTTGCCGGATTTGCTTTTGAATCACGATCAAGCTGGGGGTCCCACGGCTGCAACGGGGCGGCGGGAGTTTCATTACGCTCCTGGCCAATAGGGCTCGGTTCCCTATCTGTAAGATCTGAGTCAAGGGTAACGGCAGAAATGTTAACACCATATTGCTTCTCGCGTTCAATACTTTCACGGCCCAATGGAACGATTTTCATACCACTTGAATCTGCGCCGACGCCACAGGCGAAACCGGTTGCGCCACCGACAGGAGTGATGAGAGGTGGGGGTCGATTTCGGTGAGCGCGTTTGGCGGTGAAGGAGCGGTTTGAGGATGCGGCGGGGTTGGATTGGGAGCGAGTGAACGGAGTGGTGAGGCTAGGAACTGGTCTATTAGGAAATGAGGCATCTGTTGAAAATCTCATTGGAGGTGCAACGGCTTCGGGGTCTGCGAAAGTGCGTTTTGGAAATTGGGCGAGGGGCTGAACAGTGTCCGGGAGCTTTGTGGTGAGTGGAGAAGGTTGGGTTGGAGGAGGAACGGGGTGGGGTTTGGGTGGAAGCGAGGATTTTCTGCGTGAATTGAAAGAGCGTGGAACAGCGGAATCTGCGGATTCGCGACGAATGAAATACTCGAGACTGGAGCGAATACGTCCGTGACGACGAGGGGGCAGTTTGTCGGAAGGGGGAATTGGGTCGGGAGTTCGGTTTGAGGAGAAGAAACGTTTGAAACTGGAAGAAGACTGTTCGTGAGCGGGATCGTCAAAGGGGGTAGCGCGACGTGGGGAGGGAGGAATTTTGAAATCAGGCTCGAACATGTCGGTGGGGGGGATTTGTTTAGCGGGTGAATTTTGATCAGCTTGAGGCTTGTTAACGGTAGCGGTCGAGACGGCTGCTTTGTGTGTTCGCTGATGAAAGGTATGAAAAGTGCTTTCGAGGTTACTTGCGGCGCGAGATTGGGAGCGACGATTACGCCAGCCGATGCGACGGCGCGAGGTGGAGTGGGTGTCGTCATTGGGGGAGGCGGTCACGGTGGTGGTGGTGGTAGTGGTGGTGATGCTGTAGGGCTTGAGTGGGTCGGACCATTGTGCGTCGGGGGCGGGATAGCGACGGAGTTTGTTGGAGCGTCTGGAGAGGTGTGCGGTCGAACGGGAGGCGAATTCGTCCTCGAAATCGGCCGGGGGGAGCGCGTAATCATCCTCTTCAAACTTGGAGGGCGGGGTCGACACGGGGGCGCGCGTGTTGTCGAGGGAGGAACGATGGTGGGTACGCGGGCGAATGCGCTCGAAAGAGCGGTCGCGCAGACGCGATGGTCGGTCGTGACGTTGGCGCGTTTGGAGGTTGCGTCGACGGCGCGGCGGGGAGTTGGCGTGATGCGACGGCGGCGGTACGGGCGGGTCGGGGCGTGGACGCACGTGAAGTACGTTGCCGAAAAAGGAGGAAATACCCATTTCGGGGATCTGCGAGGTGAGTTTGAAGCGACGGCTGGCGAACGCGTTGCCGTGAGTTGATAGATATGCTTGAGCGTGGGTACGGCACGGCACGGTACGGCACACGCAGTGCCCTGCACTGCACTGGACTGCTCGGCACTGCACTGTGTTGTGCTATACAGTTGTGCTGCCAATGGCACTTGCTGTACCAGTGGCAGTGGCAGTGGTAGCAGTGCATTTCTTGTGTAAGCAGCAACTAGGGCTTGGCAACGATTACAGTGAGTACGGTCCGTATCATGTCGGACAACTCTCAACTGTCAATCACAACATAATCATGTAATGTTGATGCCGTCCCACACGACGCGACAACATGCGATCTTGAATTTACACATTCATCCTCGACCAATCCTCTCCCGCCATTACTACCTGCTTACCCACGCCGACTGCCGTGCCGCCCACTGATCTCAGCCACTCGCAGCCCGGCAGGCCGGACATGCTCACAATGACATGATCCATTTCGCTCTCATCCCCCCGCTGTCCTCTCTATTACACTTCCACCCAATGTCCCCGATTGCAGTTGCACATTCCCCTCTTCCCTCGTCGCCCCTGCTACGCGCCGCCCAGCAGGCAGCCGCCCTTCACGACCATCCCATCCACTTCATCCCCCCCACCCAATCCCTCACCGACCTCCTCCACCGTGCCCTCGCTTCGACTCCTCCTCCTCCATCCCATTACATCGCAGATCTCTCAACAGTCGCCCGTCAACTCGCCCTCTTCCGAACCCACCTTCCCACCGTCACACCCTTCTACGCTGTCAAGTGCCGACCAGATCCACTCCTCCTTTCCTTCCTCGCCCATCTCGGCACCTCCTTCGACTGCGCCTCTCATCAAGAGCTTCAACTCGTATCCGATGTCTTCGCCACCCCAGATCTCCGCAACCGCTCCCTCGCACACCATGTCATTTTCGCAAATGCTGTCAAAATCCCCAGAGATCTCACTTATGCCGCCCAGCTGGGTGTTTCCCTCATGACCTTTGACAATCTTGACGAACTCGTCAAAATCAAACGTCTCCATCCAAAAGCCAAGCTCCTCCTCCGTGTCGCAGTGGACGACTCCACCTCCGTCTGTCCGCTCAGTTCAAAATTCGGAATCATTCTAGAAGAACTCCCGCAAATTTTACAAACAATCAAATCACTAAACCTCAATCTCGTCGGCGTAGCCTTCCACGCTGGTTCAGGCTCCACCTCGGTCGCACCGTACGAGCAGGGAATCGACCTCGCCGCCCAAATCTTTCGAGACGTCCAAGCAGCCGGTCTCCCACCCCTATCAATCCTCGATATCGGAGGCGGTTTCCCAGGCCATGACGACGAATCGCCCGTATCTTTTGTGCAAATCGCCGCGACTATCCGCCGTCATCTCCAGAAACTACCCTCCGACGTGCGTGTAATTGCCGAGCCAGGAAGACTCTTCGTTGCATCCGCTTTCACCCTGGCAACCCGCGTTGTTCTAGAGAGAAGCGATGTACACAAGCGTACCTATCATCTTGCGGAAGGTGTTTTTACTTCTTTTAAAGATGCCCATATCTTGAATATAGACTTCCCACCTAAAGTTCTGTCGCTCAAGGATGATATAATGTACGACGATGTGCAAGATACTGATTTGCGTGGGCCCAGTCGAACATCCGTCGATGTCATTGCTAGAAATGTGCCATTGCCCCGTTTGAGTGTCGGAGACTGGCTCTACTTTGAAAACATGGGTGCCTACACAGCGACACTGGCTTCTAGAAACGCTGGCATTCCTGCTTCAACGAGTTACTACTTGCGCGTATCACAGGAGGACTGAGAGAATGAATCGGCCTCACTCGACGTTTCTGAAGCCTGTTGTGTTTCGACACCCTTTAATGTGAATTTCTCCAAGTGGTAATCTTTGTGTGCAATCAATATTCAACACATTCTACAGATACTGCGATATCGTACAGTGATAACATGATTCTCACCAGCTGTACAACGAGTCGTGTAACTAGATAAGCTCACACCCACGGTCCAATGATACCAGCATTTAGAAGCAACATAGCGTAATGGAATTCAATTCCTAAGAACTATTGACTGATCTTGTAGCATATTATGCCCCGCAAACTGATTTCGCATGTTCCAGTTTCCCGGAAACTCACGCATAAATACACACCCTGAGAGTCTCTTGTAAGATTATATAATCGGAGCAAGATAGGCGTATATTTTACGGGACACAAGTTTGTATCATCTATTACCTCTGGTATCCCGCAATACCCAACGTTCTATCCTTGACCAGGATTCCTGGCAAACGGGCGAATTTGTTCCGTTCGCTTTTAAATTTTCCCGAGTAATCGACTTTTCCATAATTCCAAGATCTACTCAAACTCGATCGCTTCCGTGAGATATTGGGCTGCTATTTCAACCCTTCCGAACGGGATTGAAGTGCGCCTAACCTCTCCGAATCCCCTACGGCTATATGAGATCACTTACCCCCCATTGAGTATTTCGGTTTCACTATTACGATCTCCATCAAACCGCATCTATACTCGAGCACTATTCGCACAGTTTCACCCTTTGAAGCGATTGAATCGTATGAGGATGACCGACATAAACTCTACACCAGTGGTATGCTTCGCAGTACAACCATCTACAGCGATTGTATCCCGCCATGCCCATGCCTTTCGATCCATCCTACCAAGACGTTCAATTGCACCGAAAGCAACCCGCAGTTTTGTCCGATCGTGCACCAATGCCCCTAAAACAACACAAGCGGGCCATTATCTGGAAAAAGCTGCAGAGTCAGGAGGTCTAGACAGTTGTCAGATAACAACGCTACTCCACCTGACAGATCTCCTTCTCGAAGTAAACAAGCAGTTCAATCTAACAGCCATTCGCACGCGAGACGCCGTAATTCAAAAACATATCATAGATGGTTTAAGTCTGCTCCCATTCATCGACGCCGAAAACGCGACCAGAATAATTGACGTAGGCACAGGTGCCGGTTTCCCGGGTCTTGTTCTCGCCATAGCGCGCCCGCATTTGCAGCTGACACTTTTGGATTCGATTCGGAAAAAGACGCGTTTCCATAATCTGGCATGCGAGAAACTTGAATTGACAAACGTCAGCTCCGTGTGGGCCAGGGCGGAAGAAGCCGGTCAGGATGCCATGCATAGAGAGCAATATCAGGTGACCGTTGCACGCTCCGTTGCTGAGATGCGTGTTCTGTCCGAACTCTGCATGCCGTTTGTTTCGATCGGCGGCTGTCTCATTGCGCAGAAATCCGTTGACGCTTCGCGTGCCGAGATCAAAGCTGCGAAGGGGGCTATGAGATTGGTGGGTGGAGATCTGGAGTCTATTTCCACAGACTTGGTGGATGTGGGGCAGGAAACTGACCGGGACGGAAGGGAGAAGGCTGTTATTATTGTGCGGAAGAAGCGTGGGACGCCAAGGCGATATCCAAGATTGTCTGGTACGCCAAAGAAGACTCCTTTGTAGAAATTCGAGATTGGATCGTACTGTTGCATAGATGATGGAAAGAATTGTCCAAACGCTGAGCATTGGCAATTTATTGAATCGCTGACATCTCAAAACGAAATGCATCGGTTCGCTCCGAATCACAAAAAGAGTTGACCTCTGACTATACCGACGCCCGTTCGCTTCGATGCCCAGATCGGATATCCGCAACATATCTAACTTATCGATTTAAGGATCACTTCTTGCAGCTTTCGCAGCTCGGTACGGGTAGACAAATCCATAAAGCGATCCCCAACTTGAATCGTCAACCCACCTATCAAATCTTCATCAATCGCAGTCTCCATCGTAAGCTCCGCATCAGGCATGTGCGAGAAGAAACGCTGCTTGATTTTCTTTTTCAAAAGCGCCAACTCCCACTCTGACAGCGGATCAGTGGTCGTGATCTTCACAATAACCTCACCCTTGAGCAGCGCGATGATTTCCTGGAAGGCCTTGAAGACCTTTGCCGATTCTGCGGTGCGTCCATTTTCAGCCAGAACAAGCATGAACTGCGAAAAAGTCTTGGAGAAACCCGATTTGCCGACAATGGTATTCAAGGTATCAACCTTTGCACTGCGCGGGAGGGTGGGGTTCTTCAAGAATGCGTCCAAGGTCGAATTGGTCGATTGCATTGTCTGCATCGCGTCCACGTCCGCGGCCACTGCATCGACGGAATTGGTCTTCAACGCGGCTGAATACAATGCGTTGGCATAGCGGCCAGGGGAATCGATGGCTTTGGGCAGTTCGACTTCGGCGGCCGCTGTCGAAAGGGCTCTGGAATGGGTCCTGGAAAGGGAGCGGAGGGCGGAAAGTGCACCGATTCGTAGCATTGTGCGAATGTGAACGGAAAGGTGTGGACGTCGGGAGCAGATTGATCGAAGATGGCGATGCTCAACACGGATAGCTGCAAGATGAGAATGGGACAAGTTGAAAATATTTCAACAATTTGCAAGTTTGCGCATTTGTCGGTGGACTGTAATTTAAGCAGTTGGCAATTTTACTCGTTCGATCCATCAAGTCAAATGCTTTAATCGATGTGTTAGATATTCGTCCGGCCAGTTGTGACCATCAATGTTAGATAAGAACGAAGGACTCCAAGCTGTTCGCACGAAAATCTTTACAACCTCTGCAAATGCATCCACCACTCCAATTGCGATTCACTCCTATCTAAAAGTATACTTCGATTTGCCGATCCTGCGTCAGCCGTTGTAACATATCCGATATCTTTCGGCAAGGCAGTTTGGATACATCCAGGCAGGTCAGATTGGGACAGTGATTAATGAGCCTCTCGACGTACTGGTCTTCCACATTGAGACAGCTCGCGAGATTTAAAGAAGTTAGCCGCTTGCTGCAATGTCGAATGACACTCTCCACCCCATCATTAGAAATACTTATACATCGCGCCAAATGAAGCGCTCCCAACTTGTGACAACTTCTTGTTAGTTCAGTGATACCAACGTCAGTGACTCGCGTTTCCGATAATCCAACATCGCGCAAGTTTGGCATGCTCGATGCAATTTTTGATATAGACCTGTCCGACACTTTGCTGCACCACGATATATCCAGTACTTCTAGACGGGGACACCCTTTCGCAACGTCAATGATGCCCTCATCAGTAACATTCCTTCCGTTCGCAATGTTCAGCACTCGTAGATATGGACAGTTTTGTCCGATTACTTGCAGCAACGAATCCCGCACGCCACTGATACAATTCATGTCCAATACTTCCAGCCGCGGACACCTCACCGCTAGAATACGAACACTGCGACGTGAAACTTGTCGACAATGCGAAAGCCGAAGCTCGCGCAATCCCGGGCATCGCGAAAACTCGACAACACTCTTGTCGCTTGCACCGCTGCACCACGATAAATCAACGGATTCAAGTGTCGCTGCGCACTTTGTCCGTGGAATTGCCCGAACTGCATTGTCGTTTACGCCATGCACTCGCGCCAGAGAAAGTTTTCTGAGATTTCTGAGCGACGGAGTATTTTTGCACAGCGCTGTTAGATTCACAGATGTAACATGTTCCTGACCGTCAAAAGATAGTTGCGACCACAATCGCGGGTTGCACGACAACCGGTACCAGCGCTTGCAAACCTGTCGCACACGCAAAAGGTAGGGAAGCGTCGCGAGATGTCTAAACACTTCAACCAGAAGGTCATCCGTGAGCACGTCGAGTTGATTTGGTTTTGGAGGACGGGTTGGCGAAATGTCTTGCCGCGAAACTATACCAGATCTCAGACGGCGAGTTGGGGGCTCGTCGTTTTGGCATGAACTGATTGTTGCAAAGAAAAAATAGCATGCGACGAAATGGACCGACGAGGTTAGTAAAGCACAGCGGCACACACAAGGCGGTCAGGAAAAATAAGAAAAATGTGGAAAACTTACGTTGGTCGCTTACGCTTAAGCACGGGAATTACAGAATCAAAAGGGTTGGGAAGGGAGTGGTCCTGGGATTTCCAGTAGTGCATTAGTTGCTCACGGAGGCGAGCAATTTCGTCCTCCTGTTCGGGATCAATGATAGATATCTCTGGCTCCTCTGCATCACACAGATTAAGAGCCTTGCCGTTCACCAACGTGTGCGCCATGAATGGGGACAAAAGAGCGAAAAGACGCCGGGGGCGCAGGAACAATGACGACAGAGCGTCTATTTGCGGGAAGGGCCGCGTCGGCAGCTCTGCGCGTGTGTCGCAGTCGACTTAGGCGCCGAAAGAAACGGGAGAGAGATGGGCGACTGTTCGCAAGTCGCAAGTCAGGAGGCACGCAGGAAGGTAGCGAAAACACGGAGCGAGCGCTCGGGAGATGTGAGGGTTATTCAGGGAAGTAGTCGGACGCGGTCGGGAAGTGATGTGTGGACGTTGGTCAAGAGGGAGTTGGGGCTACTTGTCATTGAAAATATATGGATGTTGTCGTCGGAAGCAGGTGGGGACAAACTACGAATTGTTGGGAGGACGTCGCAGGACACGGTATGAAATGAACAGTGTGGCAGTGCGAGTTGCTCACCAGTCGCATTGCAATGTGAGCAACGACACTGCTCATTTGAGAGCAGTCAGCCAACATAGGTACTTGGCATGTGTGCATTGGCTGAGTGCCCAGCAATGCCATCTGAGATGAAATGTAATCTAAAATTTTGAATAATGGCTAAAAGAAATGATTCTCGGGATGATGACGTTGTGTTTGCAATTATTCCTTCAGAAATTGGGCATGGTTAAATGTAATTGCAACCGGTTGAGGATAAACTTTTGTCGACTTTTCAGTTTATGCCAATATTTTTATTTTCTTGGATGAAGCTTCCTTCAGGAGCACGATTCAAATCTGTTGTAATGCATTGTTGCACAGGTGTCCTCTATTTAGCTGAGCGGGCTTAATACCGACGAGTCGTTGGGGCCTCAATCTGGGGCCGGCTCATTGAATGCTCCGTTGCGCAAAAATCATTTTTTTTTCTGTAAGCCACGGGACGCTTTCGAGATGGAATGAATTTCTGGGGCAACAGACTGGATCTAAACGGTATAAGTCGTCAACTGAGACAGCTGTCTTTTATTGGAATGGCGTCATCATCATGACACCGTGCGATGCCAAGCGGGCTGGTCGCACTGTTACTGATTGAAAGTATGCTCTTGTAATTATTATTCTCAACATCTTGGTTGGGTGGAAGCAAATTCAGTTCGTGGAACCACCGCAGCCATGTCCTCGGTGATCTAACGTGAGCTGGGAACGAGATGTGTATCAAATTATGATGCACAGTGAAAGTGGTTACCTGGATTACTGGTTTAAACTTTTGTTAATCATCGTCAACGCGCGGCACAGGAAAATCGACGTTTCCGTAGACGCGTTGTTCAGCACTATCCAACACGAACGGATTTCGAAATAGGGTCTCGCTCACGCTGAACAATCCGTGACATGCTAATCACTACGGACTGGTATGTACTTGTAGAACATAACGAATCGTCGAATTGAGCGCATTATCCAGGCCGACAAGGCCAATGGGATAGATATTGGACATCAATTTCCACTACATACGCAGCCAACTGCTAAATGGCCGTGTTGTGTTGCGTCGCGTCCAATTACCAGTTGGACATGTACAGGAGATAGCATCCCGATACAAGTATATGCATGTGGGTTTTCTAAACGTCATCACAGATGCGTTGGAGCTCTTTTTCGCACTGATGCCAATTAATGGGATTGTCTTACGCGAGAAACCGTTGGCGGGGGAGAATAGTCGTAAGGAATAGCGCTAGGCTACCAATTTGATTGCGGGGTGAGCTGGATTGATAATGCGGGCAGCAAGGCTGTTGGCGGCCACAGATACAGAGACTCGTGTGGATGGACAAAGTTGTATGACGTTGTGACACGGTACGTGTCTCACGCTGTGATGTTTCTAGAATTTTCAACGTGGCGAGGACAGGTTGTCCGACAGGGCGCTACTGAGAGGTGGTACTGCGACTATCTGCACAAATCTTTTATCACTCAAAACGGCTACTCTCAGAGTGTCATTCTATGGCGTTCTCCAACTAAGCAATACACATCGCGCACACTCATTGGTCCAATAACAATGGCCGCCAATTTCTTTCACTGTCGGCACGTTGCATTCGTACTGTAACCGCCGTCTGCCACACGTCGCGCAGCCTCAATTCACGCTGCAGCACTCCCATTAGCGTGTCCTTGGTGAACCGATGCTCCTTGCCAGCCAGGAACGTTCTTTCAATGCATTGATCTCGTCCAGAAATGAACGCTCCAGGATATGTAGCACCAACCGCATCACCAGACGACGACATCTCTTCCGCGATAGAACTCTTTCGGAATAGCTTGTCAAATACAACTGGTACCTGCACATCATTCGTAAAGATAGCAGTACCGTCAACAATAGCACCTCGACGATTCTCAATCGCACAGTTGAATCCTCCTTCCAGAACTCCATATCCATCGCATACATACAGCGCGACGCACGTAGCCCACGCCTCAGCAATGTTCTCCTCCTCGGCCGACGCAGAGTACATAGTTCCACCCTCCTCGTCATACTCGGCATGTAGATACGTGATGTCTCTGCACAACGCCAAAACTACCTCTGACGTGCTCGCCATCCTCCTGATCACCGCCCTCTTCCCAACGCTCTTCCCGTTTCGTTCCTTTTCGTCACTGATCAGCAGACTCAGGAACAGACTCTTGTGCCGGATCTCCGTCTGCGTCGCGTTCACTCGATACGCTAGGCCGTCATACACAACGAGTAGCTCATCGCCTTCCATGATGTGGTTCGTTCTCGTCCCCGTAGTGCCATGCTTCAGAAAGTTCTTCAAGTACATGAAATAGCCTCGAGCAGCAGAAAGCGTATCCACCTTGACGGCGGAGTTTCGCGACTTGTGTGCTAGACAGTGATATACCAATCGGCAAACTTCAGTGGAATCCGCAATCCCATACGATTCCAATCGGTGTTTCAGACTCGGCAAGTCATGAGGTCTCATAGCATCAGCATTCGGCGGCGGATGAACGTATCCAAACCATTCTGGAGCCTCGTATTCCTCCCATACATTCACCGACACGGCACAGCTCAGTCGGAAACGATCCTTTCGGCCTATTCGTCTAGTCATGAACAGGTCCTCGCCGATAATGTCATCACCGCACCGGACAGGCCTACCAGGCGCATCGGGCAGCACATCGATTCTGACTAGCGTACACGTCTCGCCTTCACGTTCACCAATGTAGCAGTTGCCCAGCCCATCAACATGTACGTACCTTCGGTAGAAGTTCTGTTCGTAGATGTCTGTATTCGTCATCATGCAGAGCACCCGTGTAGTGTAAAAATCTGCGCGATTGATTCGGATCCCCGGAATATCGAGACCACCTGAGTTGAGCTCATCGATACCATCCTTCTCCTCTGAGGCGCGGTAGAACTTGATGCTAGAGAGTATGGCTTGAAGATCATCGGTATCTGCCTGTGGGGAGGATTCTAGCATGGCCTTGAGGATGAGGTCTACGGACGTTTCTTCTTCAGCAGTAGTGTCAAACTGGACGCCTTCATAGATTAGAGACGCAACGCCATCCCTCTGGAAGATGAATAGGACACCTGCACCGTTGGTGATGATTGTGACAGTGGACTCGGGACCGAAAAGCGTGATACCCATTGCCTTGAGGCGCTCTGCCTTGAGGTGTGCCATGGCGGCATCGTTGGTGCGCAGGGTACCCACAACGCTTTGGACTTCACAGGCGATCTCGAAGAGGCGTGCGAAACGGGGGTACTCGCCGGAGTGACATCCATCGAGTCTGTCGCGTAAGTCCGGGACGCATCGGACAGATAGCTCGCGAAGCAGCACTTTCTGACGGTCGGGGTCGGCGACACCATTCGCCTCTGCAGCGAGTCTATTGCGAGCGCAAGTCTCACAGGGCTGGGGGAAGTACTTGTAACCTTTATACTTTGGCGGAGTATCCGGGGGTGCACCGCCGCCGGAGAGGAGCCTACGGACGGCGGACATGGTCGGTACGGTGCGAGGCTTTTCAAGCGCGGGGGCAATGACGGCAGTGGAAGGGGCGGATGTAGTGGAAGGGAGGACGGGCAATGGGGAAGTTGCCGAGGTGTTGCTAGTATGGGAGGCGGTGTCACGGTCTCTGCGACGACGGCGTCGGTCGTTTTCGGCCGTGATAGAGGGACGGGCGGTACTGCCCATTTGGCGACGTCGAAATGGAGGGACGCAAGTGCGCTGTGAATGTTCAGCGTATGTGAAGCGGGTGCCTGTGGGTGCAGTACTGAAAGAGGAGGTCGTGTGGGGAGTAGTTGAGGTCGTAATGAGCGTTTGCGGGGGAGAATAGGGAGAGGGTGTGTGGAGATTTTTTGGATATAAATTGGGCATTAATGCGGATGATTGAGTACATACACTGCTATTTTTAACGGGGATTGGCACATGTATGTGAGAGTTGGTGGCAGCGGATGGCAGAGAGTTGGCGCGCGTGCTGGGTGACGTCTGAAAGCGCAGCAACGGTCGGTCAGTGGCGGCGGCTGCCACTGCGCCAGCGTGTGCTTGCGGTAGTGCGGTACACAGAGGCTTCATTTTGAGGAGCATAGCGCGGGTGGTGGGTGTAGGATGTTGCCCGGTAGCGATGAGATTCTTTGTTGAGTTTCCGCCGTGCATATGATGCCGCTGCACAGTAGAGGTGCTGTGGAGGGTGGAGCGCTGTGCGGTGCTCTACTGTGCGTTGTGTCCTTGTGGACAGAGCAATGCAGTGCGGTGCAGTCCAGTCGAGTGTGGTGCGGTGCGGCGATACCGATGGACGGAGGCCGGAGAAGATGCCACTACAGCTCTACTCTCCGTGTCCTAGTCTTTCTGCACCACGTTCTAAATAGTGTTCTGTCATCGCATTTGATTCTATCTGCACGTCGAAAGGCTGTGAGCTGCTTTGGGTAGTTGGACGCGGTAGCGCCGGCGGCGATCGGGCCTCCTAACGATCGATACCTATCGAGCTCAGCTCGATTCGCTGCTGCTGATACCCTAAAGAGCGACTTGAACAATGGTTATGATCTCTCTCTCCAATACAAATTGTCGATGGTAGTCGTGAGTTCAACTGTCCTTGTCGGTCTAGTGTTTGGTCTTGTCCCGCCTGTGGGTTGTGAGTCAGTGCTAATTCGCTGCTCTACTCGTCCGTCACACTCAAACGTTGTCGCCGCGTACAGTGGCGCAGCCGTGTGTGTGTGTCTCATCGGGACTAGATTTGTCAGGCGGCGACAGAAGACGCTCGGCACGGCGCGTGCGATTCGCTTATATGAATATATGTACCGTCATTTACCGCGGCTGAATGATACCGATTCAGCACGGTGCATGCATTGTCAATCAAAACGAATAAAAACTACATCATCACTTTGATAGTTCCAAGTTGGACTGACGGGCAATCATGAGCCGCCCCAGCAGAAAATTAAAGGAAAAGATGCTCGTTTACAGGCCGTCACGCAGCCTGCGTGCACACGCAGCACCCTAGTCAATCACAAAGGCTGCAGGAAGCGACCCAATTTAGCAACGTGGCTGTCGAGCTGACTGAATCGCTATATCCTGCAGCCAATCGATGCGATGCTAGCCAATCAAACAAATAGATACACTACTGTTCACGCCCGAATCGTCGCCCCGCCACCGGATATTCCAGATTACACGCCGACGCCACGATTCAGCGACCGCCAGCCGTAATTTCTGCCTATCGTCCAAGGGTGGCACACGATATTTTTTTTCATAGCCACAACCACAACCGCTAGCCACCGACTGCTGCCAACCATGGGAGAGGATGGGTTGACACTTCACTCCTGCAACAAGCAGTGCCACACAACGTGCGCATTATGTTGTGCTCCCTACCTCGACGCGTGCAAACAATCCCCACCTCGCCTCCCGAGACACCCCATTCCAACTATTCCAACTTCCGCCACCGCTCATCATCAACCCGTTTCTAAACATTGCGCACCAATGACCTCGACTCCGCTCACTGCCCCTCGACTACAGTAAGCCATATTAGCTGATATCCATCTCCCCATTGCGCCAACCCTTCGCCGCATAGCACACATGCAAAAGCCTCCAGTCCCGAATAGACTGCCCGCCATCAACTACTTACTGTTATCTTCGCCTTTGACCGACACGACAACAACACGCCATCCATATATCAACGTGGTGTTGTAGCCACCTCGCGCCCATTCATCTGTTGTATTCGCAATGATTACAGAACGTCTGTAATCTCAGTATGCTACCTAAACGCCCGCAAATACAATAATTGCGCTTGTCCCGCCCCCACAATGTTGCTTGCCTGCGGGCTAGCGTGCTGCACCACACTGTGCTCGTCCCTGTCCAACTCAGACGCGAACAACAACTAAACTGATCAAATTCAATTGCGCAAAATTCCTTTTACCTCAGCGAAGCTTGCGTCATGTGCAGCCTGATGTGTCTTCCTATGTGACCCGACCTTGTATAAACGTCGCTACTGCTATGGCGCAAAACGGTTCCATTTTGTCCTGCCGTATCTGAAGTGATGTCTGTCGTCCATCCATCCTTCCCAAATCTATATGCACCCAACATACAGAGTACTATGTGCTTGTACCAACCTACCAACATACATTGTACATGTTGAAAAGGTATCAAACTGTTCTATCAGCTATCTATAGATGTAAGCAGCACATACGTTGCTATGCTCGATGTCGTGTTCATTGAACACTGATCAATGAATTGGCATTACTCATGATGAGCAATAACGACGCAATGCAATGACGCTACATGACTGCGACCTTCCGAAAAACGAGCTTGGACGAACAACGAATGTGAAGCGCGGTGCGTCAAGACCGTTGATTGGTTCCGGCGTGCTGAGCACAACGAAGCGTACATCAAATTCACCGACACGTTGCATAATAAATTACACGGCGCCACGAATCCACGTGTACAAGTGAATTATTGTTGAAGCACAATGAGCGTATCGATCCCACTTATTGACTGTAAATCAGCTCACCGACCATCGCAGTTGGACCCACTCCCCGTTTTAGGGTATGCGTTGTCGCAGTTTCACACGCAAACCTTCTTCTCTCGTTGCGAGAATGCACACCCAACAATGCCAAACTGTTCACCGTCCGAGTCACTATGCACAACACCATGCCCTCTCGCTCGCTTCCGCGCGCTCCGTATCTTCCCCTGCCCTCTGTCCAGCGCCGTTTCCGTAGCGTCTCCCAATTTCAAGCTAGCGCATCGTCGACAGTCACGTCTCCCGACACGCCACTCTCGCCGACATCGCTAAAATCCATTCCCAGTCTCAACGTTGACTACAATCAAGTCGATGCTGAAGACCCGGATTTCACACTCAACTGGCTCCATTCCTTCCCGATATTCGGCTTCTCTGCGCGCTCTCCAGACGACCCACGTTATAAAGCGGTTGCAAAATTCAAAAAAGTTGTCTCGCAACACGATGTTGCCGACGTTGCCCCCTCAGATTTCATTCGCGCCCTCAGCGTTTATTCCTCCATGCTGGACCGACAGGCCAAGCAGCGCACATCCGACAGTTGTAAAACTTGCTCCAATGCTAGTCAACATTCACTCAGCTCTACCGCTGCACCCGACTCGCAGTCAGACACTGCAAGTTTGACGCCCACACGTCGTCGTCGCTCATTCGCCGATGTGCGGTCCGAAAGCTTGGAGTTGTCTGACTCTTCTTCACATCGCCGCCTGTCACTGCCGGAGCCCAACATGAAGCCACAAGAAATTCAGCATCAACTCACCGATGTACTCAGTTATTTTAAGCAACGTTCACCAAGCGACCCGCCACCTCATGTAGCTACATGGGAAACGTTGGGTAGCAGAACTAACATAATCACTCCCCCATTGTCACCCATCGAAGCGCAGTCCTTAAAACCTGTCAGTGCATCGCAAGTGCAACTCTTCTACCACATGCTTCGGCACGCCGAAAGCATATACGGGCTCCCGCTCAATGCTGCATCCGCCCCGGGAATCTCCATGACCAAACTAACAGACAAAGGTATTATTTGTCGACGCACCGGTATTTCTAGTCGCGACATCCTTACCTCACAATTCTCAGCTCTGGCATTCCTCCCTGCACACTACATTGCAATCGATAATCAGATAAACGCCATCGTCATCTGTATCAGGGGAACGGCCAATCTCATTGATTCTTTAACTGATGTTGCGGCAACGCATGATCCACTTGAGATTCGTCGCGAAAATGGCAATGGCGAAAACGATATTGTTCGTGGACATGGACACTCTGGTGTATTGCGCAGCGCTCGAAATTTGTTCGAGAAAATCCGAAGTCTCACATTACAGGCTGTGCGACAAAATCCCAATCACAACCTCATGATCACTGGACATTCTCTTGGAGCGGCTACAGCGTCAGTATTGTCCATGATCATGCGAGATGACCCTGAATTTCCGCGTGCAACAGCAGTGTGCATTGCGCCACCGCCATGTGTGACGTTGGAATTGGCAGAACAGGTGTCGTCGTCAACAGTAACTCTGGTAAACGGCCCCGATATTGTACCACGTTTGAGTGTGGCAGTGATGCTGCCCTATTTCGCAACAGCTAGATACGTTGCTGACCTAAAGCCCACGCAGAAAGCAATGGTGTCTGTTGGACTGAAGGGGGCGGTAATCGATTGGTCTGACCTATCGCAACACACCGTACAGAAAGTAGAGCAGTTGCGACGGCAGCATGAAGGGCGACGGTTGTACATCCCGGGAAAAGTGTTCCAGCTGGTGCGGAAGGAGGAGGTTTCACGGCGAGATGCTGTGAAGAATAAGTTGTTCCGGAAGGCGGACGTTGAGATTGTACCCGTGCATCGTTCGCATTTCCTCAAGGTTGGTGGAAGGGAGAAGGGTATGTTTCTGGCGCATGCGCCGTTCAGTTACAAGGCAAATTTGGTGCGGTTATTGAATAGCATGGGCTCCAAACCATTGAGAAAAACACGTAGTAGGACGTTGAGGAAGATTTCTCCAATGCCGCACAGACCAAAAGAGAATGTAATGCAGGGGCAGTTGACAAGCGAGTCGTTGGATTCTTTATTCTCGATCGATGAAGAAGATTATGCTCGGCATGTGTCGGCTTTAAAACAAATGGTCTGTGAGAAGGTGTAAAAGTTTGCAGGATTGTAAGCTTGTGATGCTCAATTTTATTTAAATGATTTGTAAGCGATGGAGGTTTGCCATGCACAGCTTGGTCACTTGTTGATCACTATTGACCAGCAGTGTAGCCGGCATTAAATTGCGTGCGTCTCTGTCAAGCATGTGAGACTTGAAAATTCAACACTTGAATCGTGTGATTTGCATGGTGGGCGCAAAGAGATCAGTCCATCGACGGCACAGCGAAAACGAGTCCTGGATTGTCGAAACTGACGCTGTAGCCAATTGTAAAATGCCAAGTATATAGTCTTAGCATCGGTAATCGCGTGGATAACGCGCTTGAGGTCGACATCGGCTGTTAGTTTGATCCTGTCGAGCTACGTCAAGGCAGGTGCTTCCACAAATTCAAGTCTGTCCTCGGAGGTACAGCAGGGAAGCATTGTTCTGTCTTGCAATTGTATTCTTAGCCCGGCTAATCACAAGCCGCGCCTTCAAAAATTTCTAGCATTGTTGGCCGCCACAAATACTCTTCCGCCGTCAACAAGGTACGTGACGAACACAATGTCTTCGCAAGCTCCCGTGAAGTTTGGCATTCTCTCCGCAGCATCCATTGCGCGAGAATTCCTCAATGGGCTTGAACCCGTTCCAAATGCTGTGTGCGAAGTCGTCGCATCAAGAGATATAGAAAAAGCTCGTCGTTTTGCTAAGGCTAGAAACATCCCGCGTACATGTACATACGAGCAGATTCTTGAGGAGCCTATTGATGCTGTTTATATCCCGCTTCCGACCGCTCTGACCACAGATTGGGCTATTCGATGCGCAAAGGCGGGCAAGCATATCATTGTTGACAAGCCTCTCAATGGTGCCAAGGACGTCCAGTCCATCATTGATGCTTGCCGCGATTCTGGCGTAGTTTTCCTGGATGGGACACACTTTGTACACTCGTCACGTGCTAAGATCATCCGAGACGTCATCAAGTCTCACGAGCTGGGAGATGTACTTCAGTTGAATACGACATTTTCGTTCCCAATTCCAGATTTCAAGAATGACATCCGGTCCAATCCGCAACTGGAACCGCAGGGCAGTTTGGGAGATCTCGGATGGTACACTTCACGCGCCGCTGTTACTTATCTGGGCGTGGATGTCGCCTCGAAGATATTATCAGTGACGTGCAAGGGGACGATGCATCCCGAATTGGCGGGAGTTCTCAATGCTGCACATGGTATTGTTGAATTTGGTGACTCTGAAGAGAACAAAATTATGATGTCCTTTGATGTCGATTTCAGAGGTCCGCTTCGCCAGTACACCGAGATTGTTTCTCAGAAAGGGTGCATTTATATCCCGGAATTTATCTTACCCTCTGATCAGACATTTGTATTCGCAGGGCTGAGGTCAACGGAAACGCGTTCGACAGACACCGAGTATGTAATTGAAAAGTCAGCTGGAATCGATGCGAATGGCGGACCCACCATAGTGTATCCGCAGAAGGAAGTTGTTGTCGTGAAGGAACCAAATGGTTCAACTCAACATTCCAACATGGTGTCAGAAATGTGTCGCATGATTCTGGAAAAGGATATGGAAAGTGCCCGAAAATGGGCTAATGAAACACTGGTTACGCAGAAACTTGTAGATGTTCTCTACGAAGCTGCTACGCAGTAGATAGTAGAGCAGTCAATTGGCATGAGTTTCATAGCAAACGGACAGGATATTTTTATTTCTATACTTTGAAGGCGGTTCACACGTTCAATGGTACAGATACCAGATAGTGTAAATTGGGTATCTGTATGTGGTCTACCAATACCTGTTCGTTATTGAAAGCTCTCCTCGTCCCATATGCCTGCATCAATAAGCTAATGTATCAAAATTTTGCCAGATGGTGGGAACATCATATCACCTCAATCTCAAGCTACCAAGTCACTTACAGTTGCGTAATTTCCTATGGTGAGTTAGTTCCTACCTACGAAGCAGTTTTCTGAAGCTGTCACCACTTTCTGTCTGAGCCAGGGAAACGCCAGCTCTTCTAAATTGTTTCTTCAACAACTGCCTGGGTATGCCGACAGTTACGTTATGAACTGCCGTAGGATGATGATGATGATAACATGGCAAGTCTCTTCATCGTTTTCCTTAGAGTCAATTCTTTTAAGACATTGGAGAGTCAGCAGCGCGACTCGTCTGAAACAAGTGGTTCCGAAAATGTGGAATGTTAATAGTGGTCGGGTCATGACATGATGCTTTGCTGGAGATGGTGCAGATATATGAAGTGGTGGGAACATACTCAGAGACGATCAATTACTACTAGAAAGACCACTTGAGCTAACCCGGAAAACATCACATTCCATTGGCTACAGACTCGTCTTCTTCGTCTAGTGCGGCTGCGTCTCGGATCAAGCTCATCACTCTTCCGTTCGTATGTTCCCAGAAGCGTTACGTCGTCAGATCGGTTACGAAATTACGGTGGATCAAGAGCTGCAGTACACAATTGACAACATCTAACTATCAAATGACAGGTGTGATGCCATCAAGTCCGAGGCTGAAATACGTGACCTCGAGGCATACATCCAAAAGTAATAGTTTAAACTTTTCCCAAAATAAATGCCAAATTTCATGCCCCGTACTCGGAGATGACCAAACTTGGGACCCGATAATTGGACCACAGGTGCCTATTTTAGGACAATCTTAAGCTTTAGCTCAAAGTGCGAGATTATCTCTCTCCCTCCTTTGTACACGAGTGCTCACACAGCCACCGAGCCCATCAATAGCTTTCCAGACACAATCCCCGCAACCCACCACCTCAACTGTTGTGCACACAAAAACTTTGGCCGATCTTTATCACCCAAATGGCGCCAACGTTTATCGCAGTGCCCAACGCCCGGCTGCCATTCCGGTCGCTCATCCGACCCAAACTATGTACTGCGAGACGCAATGCACTGATTGTCTCGCCGTCTGCGCTGTCATCCGCGATGCAGAAACCGCAAATGAACACCGCACCAAACGAAAGCGATGACATGTTGGAGGACGATGACGCGTCTATGGGGGCGGCGCAGCCCGCGCGACTCGGGCTGCAAGTCCCCGGTCTGACGCACGAGGAACGGGAATATCTGGACGCCGCCTCTTCGGATGTTGATTTAAGACAAAGAATTAGTTTCATTGCCAACCAGAAAGAGGCCAGGCGCGAAGAGGAAAAGAAGAGAAAGGGCATCGAATCTGCTGACGACTATATCGAGCATCTTTCGCGCAGTAGGCCTAAGACCCAAGACACATCTGCTCATGTCGAAAAAGACTTTCACAAAAATCCCAGTGATGATTACATGCACAGCTTGTCTGCCCAGAGGACACAGCAGGCGCAACCGGTAGAAGTTGAGCCACCGGAGCCGGTAGAGGCTTCTGTACCCGAGCCGGTGGAGGCCTCTGTACCCGAGCCGGTAGAGGACTCTGTACAGCAGCCCGAAGTGGAGGAAGGGCAGGATGAGGACGATGTTGAAGCACAGATTGCAGAGCTGGAAGCACAGCTGAAAGAGGCTGCTGCTGAGCTTGAGAGCGATTCTACTGCTGCAAAAAATCCAAGCGCACCGTCAGAAGCGATACCACAAGAAGGCGTATCGCCCGTTGAGTCTTCAGCCGCGTCGAGTACGGATGCCGGTACGGTAGATAAGCAGATTGAGTTTCTGGAAGCTTATCTTGAAAAGTTGCAGAGGGAGCAAGATGAAGAGAAGGAGGAAGAAAGTGACGAGGAAAAGGAGGAGAATGCAAATCGTTTTGATCAGGCTATGGAAACGTTGCAGAATTATGTTGCAACGCCTTTTGAAGAGATGGAAGACGCGGAGGATTCGGCGCCCGAGATTGAGGGATTGGAGGATACACCGGGTGAAATGAGCGCTGAGGATAAGAAGAAGTTTTTCATGATGATTCGGGAACAAGCACGCACGGGAACACAGGAATCGCCGTACGCTGATCCTTTAGCTGTGCCATTGCCGAGTAAGAAGGAGATGGTTGAGGAGAGCGATGAAGATGTGTACGAGGGAGAAGATTCGTATGAGAGTGTTGTTGAGGAGATTGAGGCTGAGATAGGGAATTATTTGGAGAATATGAAGGCGCAGGTGGTAAGGCATGAGATTCGAGTGAAGCAGTTGCTTACTAAGCTGCGAGAAATGATGTGAGTGCGTAGAGTATCAGAGCAGACTGCTCGGTCTGGCCCCATGCACAAGGTGCCTGCTTGGAACATGTATCGCACCGTGTAAAACGTTTCCACGTGGAGTGGAATGAATGGTTAGGTTTGTGAATGCAGCCAATCAGCGTAAGTGAGCGGCATTTGCATATATTATTATGTGCCAAAAGTCTTCTATGCGTTGCCCCCCTGGGCCATTCACCAACGGCGCATTTCCCTCAGTACCTCCTCATATTACCAAAAAAGTAAATTCCCGATGCAGACAGACGTTCTCGCAGGAATTGCATACCACCTCACAACAGCCAATCATTGCATCTTGCCACCGCCGACTCTTAATACCCTCATCGACCTCTCACGTGTCTATCAACTTCAATCCAGAGCGATCCATCATCTCCAAGCAATCTGCGACAAACAATCCAACTTCACCCATAATGACTCCCACCTTCATCCCCGCTCAACCTATCTTCCGCAAACCAGCCCACCACAATGTGCTCATTTGTTCCAACTCCCCGTTCTGCATGACAGCCACCCAACCCACACGGCCTGTCAACGAAAAGCTAACAGTCCCCAACACCGGAGATGAATGCCCCGTCTACTGCTATGTAGCCTGCTCTCCAACACGCTCGGACTATCTCGAGCGCGTCCTGACCTCCCGCGTCTATGACGTTGTCAAAAAAACTCCTCTTGAAACCGCGCAGCTCCTCTCTGACCGGCTCGAAAATACGCTCTGGCTCAAACGCGAAGATACAACAGATGTAAAGAGCTTCAAAGTTCGCGGTGCGTACAACATGATGGCCAATGCTCCTCCGTCGCAGATTACCCACGGTGTCGTCGCCGCTTCTGCCGGCAACCACGCGCAAGGCGTCGCGCTCGGCGCACAGGTCCTTGGCATTGAAGCTACAATTGTCATGCCAGCCGTCACCCCCGAAATCAAAGTCGATGCCGTCCGTCGTCGCGGCGCAACGGCCATTCTACATGGTGATAACTTTGACCAGGCGAAGGCCTTTGCATTGGAACTGGCCGAGAAGGAGGACAAGCTCTTCATCCCGCCTTTCGACCATCCCGACGTCATCGCCGGGCAGGGAACCATTGGTCTGGAGCTCATTACGCAACTCGGCCATTTCGATACCGTCTTCGTTCCCGTCGGCGGCGGTGGGCTCATTGCTGGCATTGCGACTGTGATCAAGAGGCTTCGACCGCAGGTAAAACTGATTGGTGTTGAACCAGAGGACGCCAATGCCATGTACCGCAGCCTTGCAGCTGGGGAAAGGGTCAAGTTGAATAGCGTTGGTACGTTTGCGGACGGTGTGGCTGTCATTGAAGTCGGTGAAGAACCATTTAGATTATGCAAAGACCTTGTGGATGAAGTCGTGCTCGTGAACACAGATGAGATATGTGCCGCCATTAAGGATATCTTTGAGGACACAAGGTCTATTCTTGAACCCGCTGGTGCATTGGCAGTTGCTGGAGCGAAGGCATATGTCGAGCGGGAGGGTATCAAGAATCAGCAACTTGTTGCCATCACTTCGGGCGCAAACACAAATTTTGATAGATTGCGCCATGTGAGCGAGCGTGCAGAGATTGGCGAGGGAAGGGAAGGAGTATTTGCAGTCACAATTCCGGAAAGGCCAGGCGCTTTTAAGGATCTCATTTCGGTGATTGGCCCGAATGTCAATGTTACTGAGTTCAATTATAGGTACAGTGGCGATACAGACGCACATGTTTTCGTCGGCACGCAAGTTCCATCTAAGAAGGCTGTGAAGGACTTGCTGAATCGCTTGAATAACAGTGGATTCGATACCATTGATCTCACAGATGATGAAATGGCAAAGCTGCACATTCGACATCTTGTTGGTGGGAACGCACCAACCCGCGACTTTGATGAAGCCGTTTTCCGCTTTGAATTTCCGGAAAGACCAGGCGCTCTTCTCCGGTTTCTTCAAGAGCTTCCTGCTGGGTTTAATATTACTATGTTCCATTACAGAAATCATGGTGCTGATGTTGGACGTGTGTTGGTTGCACTTGAACGGTCGAGAGGACAGGATAGGGCGCATCGGTCGCGTCTAATGGATCAGTT
Organism: Asparagopsis taxiformis; assembly: GCA_030407315.1. NCBI lineage: Eukaryota > Rhodophyta > Florideophyceae > Bonnemaisoniales > Bonnemaisoniaceae > Asparagopsis > Asparagopsis taxiformis. The sequence continues at coordinate 283,715 of JALQPE010000083.1, read as the reverse complement.
TGTTGAGCGTCTTGGTTATCAATGTATCAGGGAAGATGATAACATCGCATACAAATTCTTTTTGGGAAAGCGGGAGTAAAGGTGGAAACAGTCATTTTATAACTTTAGAGACAGATTTGTAAGTAGTTCATAATGGCAACTTGGTTAATCCAGTTGTCCTCGTTGAACTTTCAATTTTTGGAGTCACATATACACCAGTTGGTTGTTCTGGTGTTTCGAATACCCCTCGGGTTCATGTTAGCTGCGGAAAGATAACGCCGGGCATTACCACTTCGATAGCACGAGGAGCAATGATGCACAAATCGCGATCTGGGTACCAGCGAAATATACTTGTAATAACATGATTGGACTCGATTGCTCTGATGGGTTGGATATACCAATTACGTTGCATTGGTATTCTACCACCTGTACCATCATGGCGGTTATTAGAACTGCCCTGGATGCACCCTGAACCTGAAAGCATTGACAGATTGACGCAAACGAGCAAAATGGCAACACCGGCTTACCTAGCTATCGATGTTGGCACAGGAAGCGTCCGCACGGGCGTCTTTACTTCAAAAGGCACTAAACTTGCTTATGCCGCGTGCGATATTAAAACTCGAAACAATCAACCAAACTTTTATGAACAAAGCTCTACAGATATATGGGCAGCTACAATCCAATGTGTTCGTGCTGTTTCCAAGGACATGGAGGAACAACACGGCCAGCAATATGTCATTGCTGCGGTGGGTATTGACGCTACTTGTTCGTTGGTTGTGTGCACAGATGACGCTGAATATGCTTCTATCTCAGTCGTGGATGAACCACAATCATCTTCCGAGAATGATCAATTTAATATCTTACTATGGCTTGACCGGAGAGCTACAGAGGAGACTGAGTATATCAACTCTTCCGAAGAAGAGCACGTGCAATTGGTTCGTTCCCATTTTGGTAACGTTATCAGTCCGGAAAATGAACCACCGAAGCTACTTTGGCTTCAGAGACATAAACCTGAATGTATTGAGAAAGGAATTTTCTTTGATCTGGCTGACTGGCTGGCCTTTAAACTACATGGTAATCCTGCAGTCAGGTCCACATGCACAGTTGCCTGCAAATGGGGCTGGGGCAGCACGACTGGCGCTGATGGGAGACGAACATGGTCTGCGACATTCTGGGACAACTTGGGACTTTCAGAACTCGCTGCAAACGATTTCCACAAAATCGGAACAACTATTGTCGAACCAGGACGTCCTTTAGGTTGTTTGACTCAACAAGCAGCTGAACAACTGGGACTATCAACCGCATGTGTCGTAGCCTCCCCTATGATTGACGCACATGCCGGTTCTCTGTGGACGCTAGGCGCAAACAGTCAATACGTGCGTCAAGTGGCACCTGAATTTTGGCAGCGAGTTAGTGTCATCATGGGTACATCGACATGTATGATTATGCTTTCAGAACAGCCGCGGTTCGTTCCCGGCGTTTGGGGTCCATTTCCGGATGCCGTTCTTCCGTCGTTCTTTGTCACAGAGGGCGGCCAAAGCGTCACAGGCAAACTGCTCGAATATACGCTGAAGAGTCATCCTGCTTATGCTCAACTTTCTCATCGCGTTGGCAGTGAAAATGTTTACAATGAGCTCGCAAGCATGACCGAGAATATTATGCAGAAAACCGGCCAAGATCCCGCAGAACATATCCATTGTTTAGACTATCATGCTGGCAACCGAAGTCCGAGAGCCGACCCTTCTCTTCAAGGATGTATGACTGGCTTAACTTTGTCTACCGATGAGTACGACTTGGCGTGTAAATTTCGTGCCACGATACAGGCACTATGTTACGGAACAAAACATATTCTCGACGAAATGTCTCAAGCTGGGCATGATATTCACCTTATTACTGCATGTGGGGGCCTCTGCAAAAGCAGAATGCTTCTTACTGAATTAGCTGATTGTCTTGCTATTCCAATCGTTCTTTCATCTGAGCCAGATACCGTTCTGCTAGGAGCAGCAATTCTTGGACAGGCAGCTCATTCTTTACAGGCAGAAGAAGGGTGTGTGACACAGCGTCTGAAACAGTTTGCGTCAGATATGACGCATGTTGGAAAACGATAGTACCAAACGCGGCAAGATCAGAATATCACAGACGAAAATATACTGTGTACAAAGAAATGTATGCAGACTACGTCAAGTACAAACGAATCATGAGTACCGAAACCAATTGATGGGCTGCTATATTAGTGCTAACGTCTGCGCGATTTTCGAGAATTACGAATGATCCATGAAAGCAAAGGTAAGGGCGGAGGATGGCGTTTTAGTTCAACATCAGCAGACACACGAAGAAGCATGAGCGAGGTAATGAACTGAGTGAAGAAGACATGGTATAAGGAGTGAAGGATAAGCACGAATGCAACGGCAATCTGGATGTGCAAAACAGATGGGGCACTTAGTGCCATTTTAGGAATAAGGCGGGTAATAAGAGCTGCACTAGCAGTCAGGAGACCTTGTATTTGGATAGTAACAGCTTTCCAGGCGTCATATCTCAAGATAACGCTGATCCACATGAACTGTGCAACAAGTCCGAGACATTTTGCTGCTGTGCCTGCGACTAGGGTCGGGAACCATGGCCACGAGTACCACAAGGTGCGAGAGTAGGTCCACACCAATAAGCCAGTGTTTAGAAAATATAGGATGGCATAGAGCGGGCCCATTTGCGTAAAGATAATGAAAGTAGTACAAATTAAAGCATGATCGCTGTGCTGCAAACCCCACCTAGCAGCCATATAAATTGCTGGCAAGGGATAAAAGAGAAGAATAAAGGCATCGAGGCGCAGGATTCTACCGCAAAACCATAAGGCGGTTCCGACAGAAGCCATGAAGGCGGTCTCCACAGCAGGGAGTGAGCGGTATTGATTGGGATTTTGTTTGCCGACTGACACATTGGGTGGAAGGCGGGAGAGAGAAGGGTCTGTTTGAGAGTTTTGTTCAAATTCATTGATGAGATCATTCCAGTCGCTCGCAGAGTTTATGAGGTGGTGCAACGGCACAGTGTTGCAAGCTGTACGCAGTTTGTCGCTGGGATGCAGCGGATTTGTGGAGAGGAAGGTGCATGATGATGCGCTGTAAAAGGGAGGGCATGAAGCGAGGAAGGCTGCGCGAGAGTATCGCATGGGGAGGTGTGCGCTGTGCAAGGCAACGTCACGTTTCTGGGAGAGATCTGGAAGGAGGTATCGACGGGAGAGGAGTAAATATAGATCAGAATGGGGGTGTTCCACGATTTCTCAATTTATGTCACGCTTTTCACGATCCGAATGGATCACAAATGCAAGGCCGAATCAAAGTGTTTATTAACGGCAACGATTATATATTCATCCTCTCTCTCCCTAGGACGCGCGTTGAATTGGATTGCATTGTCGTCACCGCTGATATGTGTGCTCGTGAGATGTAACCACACAGGTGGGTTGTCATGTGTGGCGCACTTGTTGTAGTCGAGCACAGCTTTGCGCAATCCAATCACGGACGCTGGAAACATCAGTGAACACGCCAGAATCTTCGGACATACATTCGACATCACCGTAGCTGACAATTCCAACCTGAATGGCTTCAGTTGTGGTGCGTCGCGGTTCCACAATTTTGCGAGAAAACAATCCGCCACCAGAATCTCCTCTGCATGCGGAGGAACCAGTTTTTATTCCAGCTGTGCACAGCATGCCCTCGGGTGTTTTCAAGTTGTCTCCTGGTTTATCGCAGAAGGAGCGCTGTTTGATCTGCAGCGCTGTCTTTTGCAGTCTGCCAGACATGAGCGCAATGGGGCGTCCGACCTCCTCTACAGTGCCCAATGTCTGGATGCCATAGCCGACGACCCATGCTTGCTCGTTGTTGGCTGGAGTATCAGTGGCCAGCTTTACAGGTTGCACGTTTGAAGAGGTTTTGAGCAGTAGTAGCGCAACGTCATTGGGTGATCCGATTCCATTATATTGTGGATGCGGAATGCTGGCTATCACTGTGTGCGTCTGACTGGCGGCGTTCTCACGATGATTGTCTTCGAGCTCAATGCGACCCACCGTGGCATAGATCAGTGATGAACGGCGCTCGGAAATTACACAATGAGCTGCTGTCATTACTATGTTATGGCGTATAAGTGTACCGGTGCAGAATCTAGAAGTGGATATGGCGGTTTGGTCGGTGGACAAATCAACAACGAATGGATATTCGCTTTTCTCAGTTACTGGCACGCCGTTTACAACACGTGCAACGACTTGTGATACACTGGTGCGAATAGGCAGCGCCAATGATGTATAGATGCCAAGACAACAAATGCACAGATGAAGTAGATGCATGACGAGCGCAGATTTGGGTGCAACGTTATGGGATGCGATGTGCGATAGGATGGAGCAGTGGCGATGCACAGACGGTATATGAGTCGAGTTGGAAGTTGGGTTGCATTTAATTCGATAAACAGCACAGCAGTACAATTCGAAAGGATGGAGCGCTCAATTATCAACTCTAGTTGTGTAATCTGATAGTCAGGTGACGCGCAACACGAAATGTGCGCACTCAGCAGCAGCGATCTTGCGATATGCGCAATTAGTGTGACACATTCCACAACACAGTTTACATGAGATTGGCACGCTAGTATACTAAAGTGGGGTACGATTGACAATTAGTCGATACGTGATGAGCTAGCAGACCAACTATGACACCTTGCAAATTATTCGTCAGGTGGATGCTCAGCTTCAGGCGTTGCATCCGTCGATGACAGGTTAGTATCGGCAGCATCTTGTGGAGATGATGCATCGTCGGCGGACGCTTGCTGCGAAGGGTTATAGGAGCGCATGTTCGAGTTATGGTTAGTAATAAGGGAATCAAATTCGGGAGTCTTGCGGATCCAAATCTGAATCTTTGCTTTCGGAGCGGTGGTGTGACCCTCCGGATGCGGTTCTACTAGCGACGTCTGAATGTCTGCACAAAAGTGTGGTTAGCGACAATAGGGAGCGAGTGAGTGAGTGAGTGAGTGAGTGAGTGGATGAATGAATGAATGAATGAATGGTCACGTACGTTGGAGGTTAACAAGGCCATCCGACCTGAGAATTTCGGCAATGGTAACAACGGTGGTGACGGCAAGGCCCAGGCCACTCAATTCAATGACGGGGTCGGTAAGGAGAAACTTCTTGCTGAGGGTGACGAAAAAGTTGAGCGGACGTTTTTCGCGACTGACTTGAATTCTTCTGCATGTGGTATCGGGTTGATAGGATTCGGGGGGAGGAGTGGACTGGGCCATTTGAGCGAGTGGAAGGCACGGAGTATCCGGCCGGCCAAGACGCAAGAGGTGGAATGCAGCGGGCGCGACTGGTGCAGTTTTGCAAAGGTGGTGCGGTGCGGTGCGCAAGTGAGTGGGTGAGTGGGCGAATAAGGATGAATGGATGGGAGATGAATCACTAAACTATGCAGGTGGCCGGGCTGCGCTACGCTGGGCTGGGCTGCTCTGCTCGGGAATTGGTTAATGGATGAATGAATGAATGGTTGGAAGAAAACAGATATGTGGACAGATTACGTAGATGAGCGTAGCGCAGAGCAGCGGCGCGACAGTGGCGTTGCAATCCAAAGTGTATACAGTGGCAAATAGTTTGCGCCAAATTAAAATTGATGAGCCAATAAGAGCCATGCATGGCAAAGCTCGAAATATTTTGAAAATATTTCACAAATTGATTGATTGGCCTGGACAACAAGGCATAACAGCGATGCACTTCAACAAGACAAGAACAAGCGGTCGAATTCGGTACTGTAATGAGGCCAGCTTTCCTTTCCTTGGCGTGTCTCGGGACAGACAGCACAGGGGTAACCAAGCGATGGTTCCGAAGGGGTATAGCGCTACAGATGAGGATTTTCTCCACGTCACGTCGAAAAAAGCAGATGCAGTTGTGTCTCTCGCTGAACGGAAAAATTTTTGCGTGCAGCAATTTTAGCAAGTATTATGTATGACAAATAATATTGATCGTGTTCGCGGCAGAGGTTGTGGGAGCGCAATAATGAGATTGAGAAACGCGAGGCAGTGGTTGATGGATAGCTTGCAGTTACATGGTTAGCAACGCGCAACAGCTGCTTTCGATACAAGAGGCTGTTCCTACACAAACGAAAAACCATGAGTGCGCGTTGGCGATGCGCAGCGGGGGTGGGGGCATGTCCCAAGCACAACAGCACCGTACACTACTGTACAGTGCGTGCACTGTTTACAGATCTGTGACACTACACGTAAGCAATTCATGCACTTGATTAATGCATGCATAGCGTAATAATTGCGAGAATGATGATAGCATCTAACATCAGCGTCACCCTTACAATGCAATGCAATGCGTACACGTGCACCCTCAAGTCATCTGTCCCAAGCGCACAAAATGTTTCATTGGTTGCGCGCGTTGAGGCCATCAAAAAGGACGCGTCAGTCATTGGCATGTTTGTTAGCCAGTGGAATGCGAGTACATGCCATCGCAGATACGCTCAAACCTCTCGTCACGTGTGCAACTGTCTTCGACAAATCCATGTCGATACCATTCCAAAATCCATTTAATTCACTCCAATGGAAACACAAGTCGTCATCTTTAGCGCGTGACGCCTACAGTAGACTTACTGCCATGGAAACGTATCACCAACAGTAACGCCCGTGTGCGCATGCACGTGAGCTCTGTCCGGCATTTTGCCGACGTTTATAACGCGCACTGCACACAGTCGCTCGGTACTTTTGACCCCGCCTGCTCTGCTCTACTCTGCTCTGCCCACCACCCGACAATGACCAACGACCTCTACGCACCCGACACACCCAGCCGAAGCACCATGTCGCAATCCACACATCGAAGTTCCCACTCCAACTCCAAGAACCTCGATAGACAGAGGGAGAAACATTGGGCCACTGTGCTCGACTCGCCCAAGCACCTGTGCTCCAGACATGCCCTGCCCAACTGCTCCAGATGCTACGCCGCGCCCACCACCGCGCCCAGAGACGAAGACGTTGGGCTGCAGCAACAGCGCTATCCGTGCGGCACCGCCGGCTGCGACCAGACTTTTGCTCATCGCAGCTCGAGGAGTCGTCACAAGAAGAACTTTCATCATAATGGGGTCTAGTTTGCTTGACTAGTTGTGAGTAAATTGGTCGCAGATCACGATAATTTGACGCCAAAAGCGTTGCTGAGCGCGATCGCACGCTCTACTAAAAAGTAGCCCTACTGTAGACATGACATCCAGACCATATCTCCTTATTGGACAAAAAAGTGGTAATAATAAATGGGCCGCATCATCATGTTACACAATCATACATTCTACTCAGTCCTGGCGCATCATGTGGCTGGCACCTGTTTGTTGGAATTACACAGATATTATTTTCACGTGATGACAAACGCGCGCGCGCAGTAGAGCCGTGCAACACTACGCATAACATGGCATAGCATGGCATGGCATTACATGCCATGCCATGCCTCAACTAGCACAGGGTGCTGCCCGCGGTTTTCAGCTGCCTACAGTTGCAGCGCGCCGTACATGTTGTCTCGGCAGCCTGACAAACTGCGGATGAACGTTCTACAACCGCACATAAATGCATCACCATATTGGTTTGTCCCTACCGTGACATCATCGTCAGGACAAACATTCACAAACACTTTCTTCCATACGCTGCTTGGCTGACAATTCCACATCCGCTTCACTAGCGTATCGCCAGGTGGTCCAACAAATAATTCGCAACAGCAACGTGGCCACCTGTAGGCCAACCCCCAACTAATGGCACGCCACGGCGCGTATTTCGAACGACATACAATGCTTTGCAATCGCTCGTCGCTTCTCGCTGCCGATATCCATTATCATCACCAACTACTATGGACATGCACATGCACAATCAGCGAGTCACAGCCTCGCTTCGCCCCCATCTGCTGGCGCGATTTGTTTGCATCCTGTCTGCATCCACAATCATCGCTGCACTCCTCATGCGACACTTCATTCCCAACCGCTTTCGCATTCACCCCTATCCATATCTCAGCGACGCCGGGCTCCGAGACCCGGAGCGCTTTGTGCAAACCTTTGGACTCTCCCTCTCCGCCGCACTCTTCATACCTGTTGCCGCTGCGCTCTATCTCCTTCAAACCTATAAAATCCACTCATACCACAGCTCTTGTCCCAATCGTTATGCTCATTTGTCACTGCGTCTACGCCTCAAGTCGCGACCGATTCCCTGTCACAAACTGCCCGCTGTAGCGCTCACCGCCGCCTGCGGCTTGGCCTTTTCGCTCGCCTTGTTCTCCACCGTTCCCGGTTGGTTCTTTTTCCACCATATTGGCGCCGGTTCCTTCGCTGCTTGCTCCCTCGTCTGGTGTCTCTGTCATACGATGCTGTCGCACGCGTTGCTACAGGTGCAGCCCACTTGGCGCGGCCACATGCCCTTCCGAGTCAGATTCATGTATATTTTAACAACAATTCAGGCCCTCATCATTTTCCTCTTCGCTGTCGTTTGGGCATCCGTCAAAGCCGCTTTCCCCTTCAAGATGATCCCCAACAAAGACCCGCGTTTCATCATGCTCGCGCTCATGGAGTACCTGGGAACTGCCTCAATTATAACGTTTATTGCAATTATTTCAAGGGAACTGCAGAATGACTCCCTCGAGATAACCTTGCGGCCCGCGCGAAGGTCAATGACGAAAAACGATGTCGCCAACGCTGGGCTGGCGTGAAGCAATGCAGAGCCATACGGCCCGTCTTTTCCAGTGTTGATAGTAAACCCCATCACTACAACATGATGGTCACTACTATAGTACGTTATTACAAACATACAACCCACATCCGACCCAGCAGAAGCGAGGCCTCGTTCATCACACGGGCACACAATTGACGTGCCGTCGACGTGCACTGTGTACTTGGCAATGGGCAAGACGTGTAGGTACCAGATCTTAGAAGCACTTTGGTGAACAGCAATTTTTTCCGCACACAACGCCAATCGGCACAAAACTCATCCAATCATTGTTATGCACTCCGAGAATTTTACCACCACCAACAATGTAGATGACCATACGCTAACTCCGATAACCAAGACCGAGCAGCTAACGATATGGGTGGTAGCGGTCGTCTCTTCGCGATGAACGACGAGAGCCCGGACCACCCCCGCCGCTGCTTGTTGGACCGTTCCCATTTTGAGCATCACTAGGTCCTATGTCGCCACCACTGTACCTAGCAGAACCCCCACCACTGTTCTCGTATCCTGCTCATCATAAAAACACATCAATTCACAATCACCATACACGAGTAGAGTTAGATTTCTATCGAGCACACCTACATCTCATAATCGATCCCAAAGTGTATTCGTCACTTACCTCCTCCAGCATTACCAGCTGGAGCAGACGCTGTGTCTCCAGTTCCATTTGCGGGCATTCCAGCTGTTCCAGAGCTCCCATTTGCAGCTGAGGCGGCATTGCTCATATACGCTTGCAAATACTGCTGATAAGGATTGTACCCTTGAGGGTATGCATTGAAATTGTATCCCATAGCGGCATAATACTGTTGCCACTGCGGATTATTATAGTAAGCACCGTACTGTTCCGCTAATGAAGCTGCTGGATAATTGCTGTAGTAAGCCGCGGCAGCAGCAGCGGCGGCATTCGTGCCTCCACCGTTTGCAGCAGAGTTTGCTGGCACTGCCTCATTGTTCGACCCTGTACCAGTTCGCATTGCACCTCCACCACCGCCACTTACACCAGCATTATAACTTTCCCTGTTGGACCGTCTTTCATTCGACGCACCTTTTGGTTCTGCGCGCTTTACTTCCACGCACTTACCCATAATCTCGTGATCGGTGTTGGATTTTCCAGGACCGACGACGGTGTTAACGATAGCCTCGCTACCAAACGTAACAAAACCGAAACCACGGGAATTACCGGTGTTGTGGTCTATCATTACTTGCGCATCGACGACTTCACCAAACTGAGAAAAGTAGGCTCGAAACTCGTCGACACCGCAACTGGACGGCAATCCACCAACAAATACTTTACATTTTGTTGTATGATGCGCACGGTGACCACCAGGTTGAGTGGATGGCATACCACCTTGCGCAACATCGCCCGGAAAGGCTCTTTGTCCTTGGGCACGAGGTCCGGAACCAAATAAGTTTGTACCGCCGGACTGCGGTGCAGGCATACCAGTAGCGCCGCCGCCTCCCTCATTGCGCGGCACGGCTCGTTTAGCTTCTACTTGGCGCCCATCAAGATCATGACGACGAGACGCGGCTGTGCCGGCGGCCTCATCATCTGCAAATGTAACAAATCCGAAACCACGAGGGTGGCCTGTGTGTCTGTCGCGCATAATAACACAATCCAATACGGGACCTATCTGCTCAAAGTACCTGCGCAAAGAATCTTCGTCCGTCTCCCACGAGAGACCTCCAACAAAGATCTTGGAGCCAGTCGAAGCGGATGGGGAAGGGGCCGGGGGCTGATGGGGGGCGGCCTGCTGTTGCAAATACTGCTGCTGGGCGGCATACTGCATTTGTGCTTGTTGCTGCTGATAGAGGGCGGCGGCGGCAGCTACCGCTGGGTCGGGAGCAGACGCGGAGGAAGTTTGCGGGGGAGGTGTAAGAGAGGGCGTTTGTTCTGATGTAGAAGGTTGTTGGGGTGTTTGTTGTTTTGGGGATTGGGCGGATGGTGGAGCGGAATCTGATTGACCGTAGAGTGCTTCGTCCTCACCCTTTGTGTCTGCATGATCGGAGGCAGCAGGATCGCTCTGCCATTGATCGGCGTCGGCTTCGCGGGGCTCTCCGCCGTCGAGCGGGGCGGGGTGCAACGTCGCCATGGGAGGGGGGAGGAGGGAGTCGGGGCGTGCCCCGTGCGGGCACGGAGACGACGAGCCGTCTGCCTAAGTGTTGCGGACGGTTGCGACGACGCGGGGCGCAGTGGTGCGGGACGAACGGGAGCTCGACGAGACGAGATGGGATGGGACGTAATGTGATGTGATGCGGTTGTGGGTGGGTGGATGGATGGAGAAGACAGATTGCGCGGTGGTGGGAGTCGGGTCGGCGTGGTGGGTGAGATTCGCGTGGCGCGTGCAAGACCTGACAGCGGGCGCTACGTCCAAACCCTGGGCCGCGGGGCAAATGGTATAGCGTGTCGGGTGTGGACAAGTGGCGCGGCATGACCCTCCAGCGCAAAGGCTGTGAGCTATGCTCGCCACTTGGCAGGATTTGATTCGACGGTGCATCGTTAGCAAGTTTTTGGGCAGAAAAGTTAAATTACCATCATGTTTGCGTCACTGGCCACAGAAACAGCGGGAGATTCACTGTTTTGCAAGCCGATTTGCAGAAAACAAATGCATAGCTCTTCACGGTACCAGTTGTAGTGATCAAAGCAAAATCGCCAATTTAGTTTATCACACAATTATGATACCGCAATGCGCTATCTACAGTACACTAATTTCGAAAATGCAATTGCAATTATGCCGCCGATATTTCGTAGCGAGCTGCTCAACTTTCCCCGGTACTGCCACCGCAGTCAAAATGATGCTCGCCAACGGTCAAAGTCTCTCCGTGCGTGTGTGCAATTTTAGTGCATCCGTCATGCATGTCAAATGACAATTAAAGCGAGTAACCGAATGGAATGAACCAGTCCATTCGTATTCGTATACAGTGTGCCAATTCCTTCCCGAGCGTGCGATGAAATTACACACTTGCACGCCGGAAAGCATACGATCATTTCACCATGTGTCAACACTTGGTTGGTCGCAGCACAACAATTGGTTATTTCAATGTTTAATTTAGACCGTTCGGGGTACCCATGTGGACCCAAGAGGAATGAGCGTGCGGCACTATCTACCAAATGTGCAAATATCAAACCCAAGCGACGCGTATCGGCATAGATCCAAGATGATGCGATACATTGATATCGCTTCGATTGGGCATCGGTTTTTGTTGCGTGCAAGCTCTACATTCCATTTGCATGTCTGGTAAGAAAACATATTTCGTGTCACAACAACTACACGTAAGTGTGGCCCGCGCGGCACTCGTCCAATGAAATGTACTCGTTCCCGTCGGCGACCACCTGACGTGCCCTGCCTAAATTTATTTGATATTCTTAAACGTATGGACAAACTTGATCCTTTCATCTCAATCCCACCGCCACTTCACCAGCTCAATCCGCATCCCATGCTGCTTATGTACGCCGATGCGCAAACTGAGCACTGTTAGCCCTCCCCTGCAATAGGGTACTCTGCCTGGACGTCTGCAAAACTTCTACCCCCTCCCCCCGACCATCACTTTCCACATGCGCCAGTCAGCGCCGCAGGGCGACCTCGTCCCAGCCTACCTCGAGCTCGCCTCTGGCCATGTCTTCCCCGGCTACAGTATCGGCGCCCAGCGTAATACCACTGGTGAAGCCGTCTTCCAGACCGGAATGGTCGGCTATCCGGAGGCTCTTACAGACCCCTCGTATGCCGCTCAGCTCCTTGTTCTCACCTACCCTCTGATTGGCAACTACGGTGTTCCCGATACTACTGCCCTCGACGATGCCGCCATTCCCCTCCATGTCGAGTCGTCACAAATTCACGCCGAGGCTCTCATTGTCTGCGAGTACACCAGTCAATATTCCCACTGGAATGCAAACAGCTCTCTCTCACAATGGCTCACCGCTCAAAATGTTCCAGCAATAGCTGGTGTAGACACACGTCATCTCACAATGGTCATTCGCGAGTCTGGCACCCTATTGGCCAGGCTAGTCGTGGGCAATGTATCCTCCCCAGTCTCTCTACCAATGTCCGATCCTAACCTGCGCAACCTTGTGGCTCAGGTCTCTACAACCACCGTCACGCACATTCCAGGCCTCAGAACTGACCCTGGCGCTCCTAGAATTCTTGTTATAGACTGTGGTGTCAAAAATAACCAACTTCGCGCTCTTCGCAACCGTTGCGCTGAGCTCACTGTGGTCCCGTGGGATGCCGACATCGCTTCCTTCGACAATGAAGCCATCTGTGACGCTATTTTCATTACTAACGGCCCCGGTGACCCCTCTATGGTCCCAACCACTGTTGAAAATATCCAGAGCGCTATGAACCGTCGTCCCACTAGGCCGATCTTCGGAATTTGTCTCGGCCATCAGCTTCTCGCCCGTGCCGCAGGTTTTCAAACGTACAAACTCAAATATGGCAACAGAGGACATAATCAGCCTTGTATTGAGCTTGCGACGGGTCGCTGCCACATCACTTCACAGAATCATGGCTATGCTGTGCTCACAGATGCCAATGCACCACAAGATTGGTACCCCACCTTTGTAAATGCAAATGACTCTACAAATGAAGGTATAGCGCACAAGACACTCCCGTTTTTTTCAGTCCAGTTTCATCCCGAAGCTCGCGCTGGTCCACAAGATACGGAATATCTCTTTGATACTTTTGTCAAGGTGGCCTCTGCCTGTCGCGTTGGTCTTCCAATAGATCCATTGTTTGACTCCAAATCCGCTATGAAGAGAGCTGCTGAAATGGCGTCCACACCAATTTTAGATATCCCGCGAATGAATAGTGACATTCGCAAAGTCATTGTGCTCGGTTCTGGAGGTCTTTCAATCGGACAGGCTGGTGAGTTTGATTACTCTGGTTCCCAGGCTATCAAAGCCCTTAAAAGCCAATCTGTTCGTACAGTGCTCATCAATCCCAATATTGCTACTGTCCAAACGTCCCCCGGTTTGGCTGATAAGGTTTATTATCTTCCAGTCACTCCGGAAAACGTACTCAAGGTTGCCGAGAACGAGCGGCCCGATGGTATCCTGATGACTTTTGGAGGCCAAACTGCCCTCAATTGTGGTGTTCAGCTGTACAAAAACGGCGACCTGGAGCGTCTGAACATAAAAGTGCTCGGAACACCTGTAGAAGCAATACTGGATACTGAGGATCGAGAAAGGTTCAATGCACGTTTGTCTGAAATCAAAGAGCCATTCGCCAATTCTCGTGCATGTGAATCAATCGAAGCATGCATTAAGGCTGCCGAAGAAGTCGGTTATCCTGTTATCTTGAGAGCTGCTTTTGCACTCGGCGGTTTGGGCTCTGGGTTTGCAGACAATAAGGAGGAGCTATCGACTCTGGCGTCGCGTGCATTCACATCAAGCCGCCAGGTGCTTGTCGAGCGATCTATGCGAGGCTGGAAAGAGATTGAGTATGAAGTTGTCCGTGATGCCGACGACAATTGTATTACCGTGTGTAATATGGAAAACTTTGATCCGTTAGGCATTCACACCGGCGATTCAATCGTAGTTGCACCATCTCAGACCTTGTCAGACGCAGAGTATCACATGCTGCGCAATGCGGCCATCCGAACAGTTCGACATTTGGGCGTCGTAGGAGAGTGCAATATCCAGTATGCACTCAATCCCGAAAGCATGGAATATTGTATTATTGAGGTCAATGCACGTCTCAGTCGCTCATCAGCACTAGCATCGAAAGCTACTGGATATCCTTTAGCATTTGTTGCCGCTCTTCTGGCTCTCGGTATCACAATGCCAGAAATCAGAAACTCCATTACCAAGGAAACTTCCGCATGTTTCGAACCCTCCTTGGATTATCTTGTCGTAAAGATTCCACGTTGGGATTTGAAGAAGTTCACGAGAGTAAGTCGTCATCTGGGAAGCTCAATGAAATCCGTAGGAGAAGTGATGTCTATCGGTAGGACTTTTGAAGAAGCGCTGCAAAAGGCCGTCAGAATGGCAAGAGACAATTACGTTTCTGGTTTTGAATCCGGTGTTGTTCCGTACACTGAAGAAGAAATGTCAAAACCTACAGATGATAGATTGCTTGCTATCGCTGATGGTTTAGCGAAGGGTGTGTCCGTTGACAAGTTGCACGAGCTTACCAAAATTGACAAATGGTTCCTATACAAGCTTGCTAGAATTTCATCTTGCGAATCGTTGTTGCGTAAACATGCAACTGTTAGCGATGATGATCTGGTACATGCGAAGGAGCTCGGCTTCAGCGATAGACAAATTGCCAAGCTCATTGATGATACGGAACTGGCAGTTCGAAAGCAAAGAAAGCGTCGGGATGTTCGGCCATTTGTGAAGCAGATTGACACTGTTGCAGCAGAGTTCCCGGCAAAGACGAATTACTTGTACGTGTCATATGCATGCACATCATCTCTTCTACGGGGTCAAAAGCTTTTGGAATCTGTCTTTGGTCACAGCCCGGCACCTCCTGTAGGCTCGCCAGCTACAAGTTCTTTGCTAGCAGTGCGTGCACAAGCTTCCAGGATCCGTCGCAAGGATGATGTTAATTTCAACGAACACGGAATAATTGTTCTCGGTTGTGGAGCTTACCGGATTGGTTCATCCGTTGAATTTGACAGCTGTGCTGTTTCAGCAACAAGAACGCTACGAACCCAAGGCACACGCTCTATCATGATCAATTACAACCCCGAAACTGTTAGCACAGATTATGATGAATGTGACCGCCTGTATTTTGAAGAACTGTCGTTTGAAAGGGTTCTGGATATTTACGATGTGGAAAGAGCCTCTGGAATTGTGGTCTCCATGGGTGGTCAAATCGCTAACAACATTGCGATGGCGTTACATCGTCAGTCTGCACGTATTCTTGGTACAACACCAGAGATGATCGACAGCGCTGAGAATAGATACAAGTTCTCTCGAATGTGTGACCGGATTGGCGTGGATCAGCCTCGATGGAAAGAGTTATCCTCAATTGCAGATGCCAAGGCATTTTGCACTGATGTCGGATACCCTGTGCTTGTGAGACCATCTTATGTATTGTCCGGAGCTGCCATGAATGTTGCGCATAAATCAGAGGATCTTGAAGAGTATCTCTCAGAAGCAGCAACTGTATCTCCGGACTGCCCGGTAGTTATCTCCAAGTTCATACTAGAGGCGAAAGAAATCGAAGTTGACGCAGTGGCGGAGAAAGGTGAGCTTGTGATGCATGTTGTCTCGGAGCACGTTGAGAATGCTGGGGTGCATTCTGGAGATGCCACTTTGGTCCTGCCTCCGCAGGATCTAGACAGCATCACTGTTCGCAAAGTCGAGGCGGCCACTGCCAAGGTAGCACAGGCACTCAATGTCACAGGACCGATGAACATCCAATTCATCGCGAAAGACAATGAAATCAAAGTCATTGAATGCAATTTACGAGCATCAAGAACATTCCCATTTGTGTCAAAGACCATTGGTCTTGATCTGGCAAAGCTAGCCATGAAGGTCATGCTTGGTCGGCCAGTAAGGCGTTACCCTGTCGAGATTGGAAAGATACCATTTGTTGGTGTCAAAGTTGCCCTGTTCTCCTTCACAAGACTGCTCGGTGCAGATCCAATCCTCGGTGTTGAAATGGCATCTACTGGTGAAGTTGCATGCTATGGGGCAACACGTGAAGAAGCGTACATGAAAGGTCTCATCGCAACATCGAAGGTTCCACCAACGAAGTCAGTCGCTGTGTCCATTGGTTCATACAAGGAAAAGCTTGAGTTTTTGTCGTCTGCCAAACGTTTAGTGCAACTCGGTATTAAGCTGATCGCAACACCTGGGACTGCTGATTTCTTCCAGGAGCATGGGCTTCCAACAGAAGTCGCAGTGTGGTCAAGCAAGGACGAGTACGCGGAGTCTGAGGCTGAGAACACTGTAGATCGAATGCTTCGAGATGGAAGAATTCAATTCTTTATCAACATTCCGTCGAACAACAAATACCGCCGTCTTGCTTCATTTGAGTCCCCTGGATACAGAAGTCGACGAGCCGCAGTTGATTTTAACGTACCTTTGCTTACCAACATCAAATGTGCAAAGCTCTTCGTTAAGGCGGTGGAAATCAACAAAAGGTATGGAAACGTCATGCCTCTAGGTGCTCATGATGCCAGATTCTCTGCCAGAGTAGTTACATTACCAGGGCTTATTCTGTTGAATGCGTCTCTAGAGAGAAGAGGATCGAATGTTGGTTCGGTGACAAAAGACTCATGGAGTTCGGTAACAGGAGAAGCCCTTAAAGGAGGATTTTCAATTGTTTGTGTATCTGTGGGTCCGGAGGGATGTCATAATCCCGATCTTTTCCATGATGAGCTTCTCAACGCACGGAAAGGTGCTTTATGTGACTATACTGTATTTGCTTCTGGGAAAGAAGGAAACGCTGCGATTGTTCGACCTCTAGCCGGTCGTGCAGCTGGTCTCAGGATTACTCCTGAGGTAGACACTGAGCATACCACCAATGTAGACAAGTGGATGCGCCACTTTGAAACTTGGCCCGCTGGAAGTCCAATTGTGGTGCAAGCATCTGGAACATCCCTTGCCGCACTTCTTTTTGCATCAGTTGTGAGCTCACGGGGAGTACACGTCAATCAGGTTTGCACACGGGAAGATATTCAACTGGTACATGTGAGCAAGCAGCGTGGACTAGAGATCACATGTGACGTCAACGTGTTGGATTTGTTCGCCACCGATATGAGTGGCCGGATTAAGCAGAGTGACCAGGAGGCGCTCTGGGAGAACCTTGAATCGATAGATGTGGTCACAGGTCCACCAGGCATGATATTACCACTGTTGTTGTCCTCTGTACATTCCGGTCGCATAGACCTTGATTGGGTGAGATCCCGGCTGTGTGAGAACCCTAGTGAAATTCTGGGATTGTCGCCGCTTCTTGTTGAGTCTTCGGTTGTTGAGATTGACATCGACGAGAAGTGGGAAGGGGCTGCTGCATCAGAGATTGCAGGGGTACAATGCAGAGGCTGTGTGAGGCGCGTTGTCAGTAATGACCGCATTGCTTTCCTTGATGGTACAATATGGGCAACTGCCGGTGGTGCAGAGAATGTTCTTCCAGATGGATCTACTCTAATGACGCCTCTTCGTCGTTCAGCAAGTATGCTGCCATCGAACCCACTGGAGAGCGATACTGGAGTTGAGCCGCGCGTGCCAAATGCAAGTGCCACTGGAGTAGTGGAAGAAAAGGATGATGTGGTCCCAAGTGCGCTTGTGCAACCTCAGCCAGTCCGCCCTGAACGGAAAGGGTTTGGTGCCATGAATGGGTTCTCAACCACCAGTCCGCTCATATCTCCTGTAGCCACTGACTTGGAAGAAGTTCCACTGTCGCATCCAGTTGAGAATGCGAGTGCTGGTAATGTTATGAACGGAGCGATGGAAACTTTGAATGGAACACGCCTGCTCAGTGGAACGCCTGTAGCTAGTATTTACGATCCATTACCCGGCTACGGAAGTGGCTGGTGGGCGGGACGACATATTTTGTCAGTCTCACAGTTTGGGCGGAATGACCTCCATGCACTATTTGAGGTTGCGCAAGAAATGCGAACTATGGTGTCCCGTGTGGGTCATTATGATTTGCTGCGAGGCAAGGTTTTGGCGAGTCTTTTCTATGAGCCTTCTACGAGAACAAGCTGTTCATTCCAAGCTGCCATGCAGAGATTGGGTGGGTCTGTTCTGAATCTTCAAGATGTTGGGTCATCTTCCATCGCGAAAGGAGAATCGCTCGGTGATACAATTCGAACGCTGACTTGCTACACCGATCTGATCGTGATGCGCCATCCTGATGTGGGAGCGTCAGAGGAGGCGGCGAGCTTTTCGCGGCATCCTTTAATCAACGCCGGAGACGGAATTGGGGAACATCCAACACAGGCAATCCTAGACGTGTTCACAATTCGGGAAGAATTAGGAACCGTGAATGGAATAACAATTACATTTGTGGGAGACTTGAAGAATGGGCGCACTGTTCATTCACTAGCCAGAGTGCTTTCCTTGTATGCTGTTCGTGTGCGATATGTGTCACCAGATTCTTTGAGAATGCCAAGTGAGCTACTAGAAGAGCTGGCAAGCCGTGGGGTGGAGCAAATTGAACATAGTCAACTTTCAGACGCAGTCATACGTGAAACGGATGTGTTGTATGTAACGCGAGTACAGAAAGAAAGGTTTGAGTCGGAAGAGGTGTATGAGAGAGTTAAGGATGTATACACCATCACGCCCAAGACGCTGACGCGAGCCAAGGAAAACATGATAGTAATGCATCCGTTACCGAGGATTGGTGAAATTTCTTCCGACGTGGACTCGGATCCTCGTGCAGTATATTTCCGACAAATGGAGCATGGCATGTATGTGAGAATGGCATTGCTTGCAATGGTACTTGGAAAGAATTAGGGGTCAAACAGAAATCTAGTGCTCGAGTGATGCGATGGCGCAAATGCGCAGCGGAGCAGATTCCTAAATGGTACGTAAACGGTGAGATATTTGTTCGTCCGATCCACGTGTATCTTCCACGATGACGACCCAAAATGTGGAATGTACCGTCATGCAATTTTATTGGTCAATATTACCGCCTCCCTGCCGCGCTTTTATTCGCTCTTTTCTTCTAACAGTCACGCCTATTGGGCCGCTATCTGCTGTATCTCGCGAATTCTCGTTTCAAGTCTTCCACTGCTCACGGCGCGCGTTACAAGTAAACTAACCCACTTTTTATATCATGACCTGTGCTCTGGTTTGAAATTCTCACTGCACAGCCTCCCCAGCCCTCACCCCCTTGAACATGACCAACGCAATTGCAATCCTAGCCTGCCGCCCACGCGCAGCCCTTGCAGCTGGTGCGGCAGTTGCAGCAGCTGGTGGCATACTCGGCCATAAATGGAACGCAGCCGTACAGAACTCGCGCATAGAAAAGGGCTTTGTTCGACACAAAGCCATTGTCTGCACCAATCCAGGAGAAGAAGAAGACAACTTCCCAGCTGCCAAAGTAGATGCCCGTTTTGTCAAAGAGTTGCTGGCCTTCGTACGCATCTGCATCCCTGGTGTGTGGACTGCCGAATTCGGTGCGCTTGGAGTCGTTGCTGCGCTGCTTGGGGCGCGCTCCTGGCTTGACCTTTGGGCCAGCTCTAATGGCGGGCATGTCGTCAAGGCTATCGTTGGAAAGGACAAGGATATGTTCATTCAACGCGCACTTTTGGATATTGCTACCATGATGTTTCCCATGGCCTTTGTAAATAACACTCTCAAATACATGATTTCGCAGCTCAAGATTCTCATGAGACGAAGATTGTCATTGTACTTTCATGACAAATACCTCTCGAAGAACACGTTTTACAAGGTATCTAACCTTGACGCTCGCATTCGCAATGTTGATCAGCTCCTCACAGTGGATATAGAACGCTTCTGTTCTTCGATTGCTGACTTGTATTCCAATATATCAAAGCCGTCATTCGACATCTTGCTGTTCTCCCGAAGACTTTCCCGCTCTCTTGGACCTTCCGGCCCGTTTCTTATGATTATGTACTTTGCGTGCTGCTCAGTTGTCCTTCGTGCCGTACAACCACCGTTTGGACAACTGGCGGCTGAAGAACAGAAGCTGGAAGGAGAATATCGTTTGCACCATTCCAGACTCATCACACATTCTGAGGAAATCGCGTTTTTTGGCGGTGGTCTGCGTGAAAAGCAGTACATTAACAAGGCGTTTGATAACGTGGTTGCCCATCTTCGCAAGTCATTCGCTGCCCGTTGGCGAAATGGGTTTATTGACTCAATCCTCGTCAAATATTTGGCAACCATTGTTGGCTACATTGTCGTATCAATACCTGTTTTCTTCTCAGATTCTTTGTTCTTCCAGGCAATTTCCCGATGGCGCACTATTCTAGGTACCCAGAGTAAGAAAATAGCCGATCCGGAGGTAAGCTCAGCATCTAATATTGCTGGACTTTATACCAGGAACTCTCGACTCCTTCTTCAGCTTGCCTCGGCAATTGGCCGTCTCGTTCTTGCAGGAAAGGAGGTCACGAAGCTGACAGGATATTGTAACCGTGTTACAAATCTAGAAAACGTATTGGATGACCTCTCTCATGAACATGCGGTACGCAAGCGTTTTGAATCATCAACAGACCTCGAGCGGGATTTGAAGCTTGCGGAGCTCATGGCTGCTGGCAAATTAGTTGTGGGTTCGGACCATGATGAGTCCGATGCAACAATTGTCCGGTTCCAAAGTGTCAATCTGCTTTCACCGGATTGTACAATACTCGTTGAAAATTTATCTGTTGAAATTCCCAAAGGCTGCCACGTCTTGACGACCGGCCCAAACGGCTCGGGCAAAAGTTCACTGTTTAGAGTGCTGGCTGGCTTGTGGCCTTTGTATGGTGGAACTCTGTATAGACCATCTCGCTCTCGCATCTTTTACGTCCCACAAAGGCCGTATTTGGCTCTGGGAACTCTGCGAGAAAATGTTACCTATCCGATGACTTGGGAAGAGGCCGTCAGAGAACGTGGGGCTACTGATGAAAAAATTGGCGATTTGCTGGAGACAGTGCATCTAGGCGACATTGCGCGGCGGAGAGGAGGACTAGATGCAGTGAAAGATTGGGCTGATGTGTTGAGTGGTGGTCAGAAGCAAAGGCTGGGATTCAGTCGTTTGCTTTTCCACAAGCCGGACTATGCAATCTTGGATGAAGCATCGTCAGCTGTATCAATTGATATTGAACAGCTGCTCTATCAAGCAGTGAAAGATGGCGGCACTACACTGATTAGTGTGAGTCATCGCCCAAGTCTATGGAGCTTTCACGATAAAGTGCTGGCTTTCGATGGAAACGGTGGATATGAATTCCGTGACATCAAGGCGGAAGACGTACCGAGCTTGATTTCAGGTTCGACGGGAGCGTAAGCGAATATGTGAAGGATAGTGGCGGAACAAAAAGATTTTTTCTTGCGGAGTTTGCGCGTTGGAAACTTTTGCAGCGCTTGCAATGATTTTGAGTGTTCTAGATTGAAGGCAATGTGAAGAAAAATATTTTCTTACTGGGAGAAGGCTTTGTGCACTCATGTGAATGATCATAGTTTAGTAACCGTCTTGTCTAGAATCACAAAGTGAAAATATATGAACAGTTGGAAACGATATAAAGTCTTTCTGCAGAAAGTGCCATGCTATCCTGAATTGGAATCCATGCGTTGCAATATTTGGAGAATTTCTTCGTTTGTCGGTGTGAGATCGTTGTAGTAACCCCTGTCATCTGGGTCATCCCAAATTCTGCGTAGTTCAATGTCTAGAACAACAGTTCCGTCTCCGCTTTCCAGGGCCTTTGAGAACTGGCGTCGCTTACGGTCTGATGGTGGAATAGGCCCCAAGTCAGTAAGAATGTAGGCAATGGAAGAGGGGACGATTGCTCTTCTTCGACCGCCAACACGCATGCTATGAATAGCCTCTTCCATGCCCCAGATATGTTCACCATTACCATGATGAATCAAGTAGCCGTCTTTACCTCTGTTCATAGAAGAATCATGTTTAATAAGGGATTCTCCATCAGGGGAAATCGTATAGCATACGTATTGGATATTGACAAACTGACCCCATTTGGGTGTAGGCCCTTCACCCCGTTCAAAGTCGAAATAGCGCAAGCCAGATTTTGAAAGATAACCCGTCGTAGGTGCTTCGGATTTCGGGTTTTCCTGCTGTGGTTTTGTCTGGGCATGTGCTGATTTTGCAGCAGCAATCGTGGATGAGGCTGCAAGCGTGGCGAGGGCTTTCAAGATTTGACGTCTGGAAAAGTTTTTGGGCTCGCTTTGCGGACTGGGGGATGAACACTTGCACGAAACAGCGGAAGGGTGTTGGTATCGTTTAGCTTGAAATGGCAGTGGTGTTGAACAGAAAGCTGAGGATATTTTGCGCGGTGGGAACATGCTAGCAATTGAGGGATATGGTGCCTCGGGTGTCGCCTACCAGTTTGGAGGTTGTCGAGATCTCCGAATCCGATTCACAAATGATGATGTGAAAATTTTGGGAGAAATTCTTCAAGGGTTGTAGAAATACAAAAGTTGCAATCTTACGCGTGATATCAGCACTACACATCGCAATCACTTGGATGATGCAAGCTACTGTTAGTGGTCGTCATTGAGGTCAGCCTTAGACGTTGCATTCACACTCGGTATGCTCGCCATCAATTTTGAGGCGTAGAGCTGCGAAGACTGGAGGTCTTGGTCGGCAATTTACTGTTAATCTGTTAAAACCGTATCGACTAGCGGGCAAGGCGGCAACAGAGCCAATTGGGGACAAGTGTTGCGCTGACTAAGTGTCTTTAGTAGTTTTAGAATCGTCTGGGTCAGGCGGTTCGACACCAAAGTCGACATCCTTTTTGAGCATCTTCCTCAGAATATTGTCCTTAACCATCATTTGGCGCGCAATCTCAATGGAAAGCTTGCGACATTCTTCCGTGTCCATGCGCTCCACCTGCTCCTCGTACTGCTTGAGAAGCAGCTGTTGGGCGAGGGTGAGCTCTGTGGGAACAGGAGGGGACTCGGGCAGGTCGTCTTCATCCGGCACGTAGCCCATTTGCGCGCGCGGAGACGAGCAGGGAGCGTGCACACGCGGGCGCTTGGCCATGGAGCACGGCGTCAAGAAGCACAGGCGTGGCGCGAGCAAGGGTAATGACGTAAATGGATGTGCAAACGCTGCATCGGAAATGAGGCTTACTTTGGTCTGCATGGTTGCGAGTGCACGACACAGCGGGCTGGCAGGTGTGGTGCGGTGCGCCACGTCGGAGCTCGTGCCAAACGTCTGGTGCAATGATGAACGTAGGGTTTTTTGGACTTCAAATGTGCATCTGTGTTATAGACATCGCGTTTCTACACACGTTGTCAAAATTATTTTTCACAAATTTTTCAAAGTTGAGATCAATGTGTGCCCTCCCCAACTTTATTCTCTACTTGATTTGTACAACAGTCGCTTTACACACACAATATTATACTGGTAGCTTGGGCTCGCCTCCGCCAATCTTATCGACAAACTATACGCATGCAAAACACGTTAAATGGTTAGAAAAAGCAAATTCGTTCCAAGCTGCGTATGCATCCTTGACGTACCTTTCGAACAAACGGCAGATTAAGCAAATTGCCGATCACTGGCGTGCGTCTCAGGAAGGAGATAACAACTGGGAAAAAGTCCCCGAAAAGATTCACAAAACCGAACAGCTCTATCCCCATACCAATTATTGGCCACCCAATCAGAACAAATGCCATGCCGCTGAAGAAGAACAGCGACCCCTTCGCTTTCCGTTTCTGGAAAAAGAAACGGACCGCCCTCTGCGGCCCGATAATCAACATCACACCCGCCAGAAACAGAACATTACCCATCGCCAACAACCCCTTGTCGAAAAGAAACGCAATACCAAACATGGTGAATACCAGACCGCATGCCGTCAGCCCGATGCCGATTTTACGCAAGTCGCTCAAGCCGAATGGACCTGACATCTTGACAAAATATATAAAGTTGCGTAGCGATCAGATGGTAGCTACGACCGCACACCGTTTTGCGTGAAACGAGTGATAGAATAACGCGCTTTTTTCAAATCAGGATCCTCGTGTTGACGGCGAAACATGAAGGAGGTAAGCAGTTGAGTGAAAGAGAAAGTGATGGGCAGTCAACCGAGACGGACAAGTTGGGCATGTTGAGTGCACTGGGAATTAAAATGTGTCGTACCACCGAAATTCACAATTAACTGTTTTCACACGCGCGCCACAACGAATGAAATTTAATTTCAAACATGATTTGCTCAGCTGTCAGTTCGCAACTGTACACTGCTGGACAGCCGTTCAATCAAGTTATGATTTCATCACACCCGCACACGTTTCACATCCAGTTTCCCACGTCGCCGCTCAAAACATGCCCTCTTCTCCGCCGCCAATCCTGCAAACCATTCCCCGCCAACAAGCGTCAACATGTCCTGGATATGGAATTCAACGCCGCCATCCGACGAGCCACTGGAACCAGCCTCAATTCCCAGAGATGAAATCTCCATAGATCCCTATGCCGACTCCCTGCACGCGCAGCAGCCTCAGTCGACGTCCGAATTCGGCTCCGCCTTCAGCGATGATCTCGACTTCTCCGCTCCGTCCAACCAATCCTTTGACACCTTTGCATCACCCCCAACACCGGCCTTTGACGCCCCGACACTCCCTTCGACTCCGCAGATAGACTTCAATTCAATGGGTCGTATCAATCCCGCAACCGTCAGTCCGCAGGCTGCCTGGCGCAAGAGGGGCGCCTCTGGCGTCGATTACGTTTTCTCAGAGGATTATGTAGATGTTCGCAAGAAATGTGCTACAGAACAATTGACCTATCTTGGCGGTATGGCCTACCTCACCGGTGCTGCGATTGGTGGCACTGCTGGTTTCGTGGAAGGTGTCAGGTCATCTGCTGGCAAGGCGTCAAAATTGAGAATCAATGCCATATTGAATGCGACGGGTAAACGCGGCGCCCTGTTGGCTAATTCAATGGGAGTTCTTGCGCTGGCTTTTTCTCTATCCGAATCGATGATTTATAATTATACCAGCGATGATACCATAGGCAATTATGCTGCCGCTGGTGCAGCTGCTGGCGCTATTTTTAAGAGTACTCGTGGTCCAAGAGTCGCCGCCATTTGGGCAGCAGCCGGTGCTGCTACCGCCGTTGGAACTATTTACGCTTCGCGCCAGGGGGTATATGGCCGAGGCTTGCAGGGAGCTTTGTGACGATCTCGCTTTGTTGGGCGTTCGATGTCTAGTCCGTGTATTTTTATTTCTTCTCAAAGTGTCGAGATTTCTAGTTCTACTATCTTTGTAAACTTATTAGGGGAGAACGAGGAATGCACCAAATGACATACCTGTCAATCTCTGGTCTAATACTCTAGAATGAATGTGTTGGAGAAGAAATCCGACCTGAGCCAATTCTTCTTGGGTGGTCGGCTCGGTGCTTCGTTGGGAACGAGATCAGGTTTGCAAACGAGCTGTGACGTTACATAAAGTAACTGAAAGTATTTAAACATATTGCCTTGGAGCATATCTCAGGTAATGACCTTTTTTAGATGAGGACCGGCAAGTATGGTGCTGGATACATCATTGTAAATTTACAAGTTTGATGACACATCTACTCCGAGATCCCAACTGATTTGTTGTCGACAAAGTTAACTGTGCTATCCACATTTGCGCACCACTTCTCAAGCCTCTGAGCCATGTGACCAATGGGCTCTCGTCCAAGAACTCGCGGTTGCACCCTTGTTATTGAAAGACATTCTGCAACATTGTCAATGATGCCCGATATCAACCCCAAGCTCATTGACCTCATCAGTAAATATTCCACCTCCTTCGGCGGCAATCGGCACGCTGTTTGTACATCTTTGAATGAGATGCTATGCTCCAGAGATCTAGAGAATGCTAGTTCCATGAGTGCCAAAATGGTGATTTTCTGCTTCAAAAACTCCTCATGTGCCACAAGAACCGGCTGCGCATTCATTTGCACTGAGCTTTCTTTACATATCGCGTCAAATTTCTCCAAATTACCACCGTTGAATGCCTCGAGCAACTGCAACAACCATTGGTGCTCCGTGTCTGCCAGAGACTTGATAATGGAGTGCGAGAGCACTTCACCAAAATTGTAGATGTCATCACCAACCAGAGCTGCAATTCCAATGTCAAAAGCCCATTGATGCTGAAGTTCAATGCTGAGCGATTCCGGCGGCGTGTATGCCAAAAACTGCAGTGCATTACGGAAAAAGTCAGACGCAGTGCCCACAACTTTGTGGTATTCCGCAGCGGCTCTGTAAAACGCAGAATGAACGGTGGCATCCATTTCATAACTGTCATCAACAATTTCTCGCGCTGACTCCACGCTAAGCTTCGACGCGGCGTTATCACCGACCTTCATTTGTAGAATTGAGACATGGCTGAGTAAGAGAACGTGCGCCTCCACTTCCGCTGTGACAACGGTCGGTTTTCCGTCCACTGGAACCAGAAGGGGCTGCAGGAATGCCAGCGCATCCGCTGGAGCTGAAGAAAGCTCCGATTGCACAATGGTGATCAAGATCTGCACAAGCGATACCGGGTTCAATTTGGCCTCGAAGTGATGGAGGAAATCGGTGTAGAGCTTTTGCTTGTTTGGAATCGCGGGATTTGCGACAGCAAGCTTCACTTGCTCTGTTAATTGATGCCAGAGCTTCTTCTCATGCAAAGACTGGATAGATTCAAACGCCGTCTTGAGTTCACCGCTGGATTGCGCCACGCGTGACGCGATGTGTTCGGCAGGCGTCGGACTTGCCATTTTGTGCGATCTAGCTGTTTGTTATCGCGGAGTAAAGGAGTGATTGCTAAGAAACAGAAGGCAGTTGAAGAAGCGCGCGAGTGGTTGCGGCAAATTTGTTGTTGTCGCTCTGTGTCGGAACCATTCGCTTCCAACACAATCTGAAGAGGGATATGGGCACGTGGACACGTTTCGTTGCAGAATATGTTTGGTGAAAATTGGAAGATGTTTTTGAAAAATAATTTGAAAGTGGATGGGTTTTCGCGATCTGAAAGCAGCAATAGCAGCATCTACTTAGATTTTACTGTACTGGCAAGGTTAGCAACTGAAGGCACATTGATCCCGCCAAACCGTCAAAATCAAACCGAAATCGGTGAAGACCCACTCATGTGTCGAGCCTTTTTAGCTCGACTCACATCTCGCTGATTCTCTCGAGTCATAGCGCAACTTTATTTCGTCATCTTCACCCAGTCAGTCTCTGCTTAACATGGACGATCTCGGCGAACCACAGGAGCCTGCCGTAGACTATTTCCGATGTGTACAGCAGGACATGCACAATGTCGGTACACCTCTGACCAGACCATCCGTGCATTCAAATCTCATCGCCGCTACCTCTCGATACGGCTATCTCTTTGTCGCAGCAGCTGACACCGTCCTGGTTCATTCTCTGTCTGCTTTACGCGCAAAGCAAGCAACCCCTCTTCACACCGTTACCCTCACACTCGGCCCCGGCCAAAGCGTGCGCGCAGTCCGCTCTGTAGCTCTAGTCCATCGTGACACTACATTAGTGATCCATGTCAATACCCAACAGGGCGATGTGGCTCTTGTGGCCAATGTCTCTGCATTGGTCTCCGGCCGCCTTCTGCTTCATGATTCACCACCGTTCTCTCAATCACCATTAAC
Source organism: Asparagopsis taxiformis (assembly GCA_030407315.1). Classification (NCBI taxonomy): domain Eukaryota; phylum Rhodophyta; class Florideophyceae; order Bonnemaisoniales; family Bonnemaisoniaceae; genus Asparagopsis; species Asparagopsis taxiformis. The sequence goes on along the minus strand of JALQPE010000083.1, from coordinate 255,828 downwards.
CATTGCCCAGCCCCCGCAACAAGCCACAACCACTCAACAGACTGCGCTTCTTGCAGCCATCTTACCTGGCAGTCTTGTTGAACTGACTTCCCTGAAGCATGATCTATCGTACTCGACGATAACAAAACTGACCGTTTCATCACAACCATCATGTCTTGCAATTTCATCTGAACAAGATATTGTTGCCATTGGTACAGAACGTGGGTCTGTAGTTCTGCACTCTCCAGATGGCTCGCTGCTTGGAACTGTGGTGGAAGTTGAATCGGGATGGCGTCCGTTCTACATCTCATTCATAAGTAAACATGAGCTCTTTGTGAGCTACATATGCAACGAGGACATCCGTCATGTAATCTGGAAATTATCGGGTACTGGCAATATCTCCGTTAAAGGCCATTCTGCTTTGGGGGAACTATGCTTTTCATCACCAGAATTGGATGATGATGAGACAACTTCCACACCAGTTATGACAGTACATATGATTGATTCGTGGTCTATTGCAGTTGTGTCATCTTCGTTCTCTACCGACATTGAAATAATTCATCGCACTGAAGATGGTGAATGGGAGAACTGGAAATGTGGAGAGGGCAAGGCAGCTGTGCTTCCAACAGATGATGATGATCAAGATACGAAACCGCTCGGTGTGGCTATCGACTACTCGGATACTCGCCCAGTTGACGCGCTGGACGCTGCAGATTCCAAGCGCAAGCCGATGCCCAAATTGATGGTACTCACATCGCATGGCTATCTGCTTCCCTTTTTGTTGGTGGATGATAGGCCAGACGTGTTCTGCGAATCTGTGCAGGATCCAGTACCTCTTCCTCCTGCACCAGTCGAGAGGAAAGGATCTCCTGTGACTGCTGGTCTTGGGGCTGATAAGTTTTCATTTTCTGGTAATGGTTCCAGTTTATTCGGTGACGGAAAGGTTTTAGTTAAGACAACTGAAGCGAAACCACCACGCCAATTGCAACCTCTGACTCTCAATCCGTTCGGAAAACCGCCTTTACCGACTACATCTGCACAGTCCAACCGTACACACTTTGCCGAACCGCCAATCACAACAGTTTCAAACTCGACATCTGACCCGGGAAGAAATACCTCTGCGAGGAATTTAATTCCAGCAACTGCTCAGCCTACGCCTTCGCATCCCAACGGTTCAGGGAACCAGCTTTTATCGGGGCATCGAGCATCCCCCACGCTTCCAATGGTACAGGAGTCCCAAACCGTCCTACCTTTAGTGTCTGGCACTGATGCGCCATTGGATGCAAACTTGGGTACATCCCTGCCATCTACGTCCCCGAAAGAACACTCTTTTACGGGAACTGATGCCTTTCTATCTCAATTTTCCTACCCTCCTCCTCAAGCCATTAAGAAAGAACAAGAATTTGAATCCAAACTTGCAGAACGAAAAGTCCAACATGCGACCGGAATCGTTTCATCCACCCTTCAGTCTGTCCAAATGCAATCGGCAACTTCAATTACATCCTTATCGAATACAAAGGTTGAGGCATCTCTTACTTCTGCAACAGGGGCAGTGGCGGAAGGACATACAGCAAATTTGCTTGAATCCATGATGATTGAAATGACTGAAGAAATGAGCGCAACCAAATCTGCCGAGCGTATCATGACAAAAGAGGTGCGACTGAGGGACAAGGAAATTATGCGCACAGTGGACTTCATTCGATCAGATCTAAGGCAGCTTTTGGATGTTGTAACACGAAAGTTTCAAAGTGAATCTGGTTTGAGAAATGTGGTATCGCAAACCTTGAAAACTATTCTTGCATTGTCGCGAGAATATGAGACTTTGTCGCTTGAGCTAAGTGTTCGAGAGGAAGAGGGTTTCTCTCGCACATTAGCCACTGAAGCCAGAGAAATGGATGAACAGTTGGCTAAGAAGGAAACTAATCTGTTGAAGGCTATTGCTTCAATTGAGGAAAAATTGAACAGCGAAAACGCCTTACGAGATAGAAGCAATGGTTCTCGATGGAATAATTCAATGGAACTCATTCAACAAGTGTATTCTTCTCTTAGTCTCCAAGGAATTCGAATACGAAAGGTTCAAGGCTTGCTTGCAGCACTCAATGACCGCGTCGAACAGCAGGACAAGGGTGGAAGACGTTCGGATCTGGGGCTTTCACTTGCACGATTGGAGAAGCTCTCTCTGTCTGATAGACGGAGGAATGAAGACGCCCAGGACTCAGATCGTCTGTGTCCCCCTGGAAGTTCGAGATCACCCAAAATAACTCACAATGTTTCACCATCACCAGCGAGACATGATGGTGATGCGACTCAAGGGTTACCAAATGACATTAAGGAAGTATTACGTCGAGTAGCAATGCGAAATGGTCGCGCTGAAATCTGTGTTAGCAGGCACACAAGCGCCAGGTATTCTACAACCCAGAGAGGTTCCTTTGCGAGCCACTCCGGAAACCGGTTGAACTTGGAATCATCAATGGGACATTCCACCATTTCGAAGCCTCAGAGGCCGGATACACAAGCTGCTCCTAGTGCGTTGGTAGGTATCAACGAGTTTTCTCTCGCGGATGTCAAAACACGAAGAAATGCGGGATCATCAGACACATACGGCGTTCCTCAACAACTCTCTGTTAAGAAGACTTCAAATGATCAATCTGAAGTTGCTGCTCCACCCCTACCGAAGGCTAGTTCTGGTGGGGTGAAACAGGCGTCTTTCAACATGAGCTTTCTGTCTCAGGAGTTGTCTCAATCTGGCATTCGCAGAGAGCGAGAAACTGCATCAATTCCTGATGATTCTGATGGTCTAGGCAACAACCGCAGAGGACGAGAATACTCAGGTTTAACAGATTCCAAGAAAACCAGATCACCGTTTGACGCCCAACCAACGTTTGCAACTGCAAAACAAACAAGCGTACCTGATATGGGTAAGCCTGATGATTCTACACCACAAGAACGAACTACAGTATTTTCTTCACTAACCTCGAAAGCAAAACCAGTGGCCGGTGGCCGATACAGCTCAAACGCTACGACCCCTGCTGGAAGGAATTTGTCATCATCCCCAGCCAAAGACACTTCTACTTTTGCGTCCTTGCCACCAGACGAAACACAACCTTTTGCCTCTCTACCACCCGATACTACACCTACATTTGCAGCCTTATCCCCGAACAACACTCCCCCAGTTGCTCTATTGCCACCCGATGACACTCCTGTAGCTTCACTGCCTCCCGATGACATTCCAGTTGCTTCATTACCACCTGACGATACCCCCGCTTTTGCTTCATTACCACCAGATACGCCCGGCACCACTCCGTCACTGTTCGGAAAAGGATCAACTACAAAGTCATCTGCACCAACGTTTTCATTGAGTGCATCGAGTCTCGATGGGAAAACTAAAACGTCAAGCAAAAGCTCGGCAGAATTTGCATCATTGCCGCCAACTGATAGCTCTGACAGGGACAAGCGTGTAGATCCGAAGCCTCTTTCGGAGCCGGGTCTGTTTGCGAGCTTACCCCCATCTGAAGAAACTCCGTTTGGAAAGAGCTCTAAAGAGCATTCAAGTGGGGAGACTGCACGAGACAATAATGCAGCCAAGGATGAACCGGCTTCTGGAAATAACTTTGCTGCACTTCCCCCTGATGATGGCTTTGATGTGAAAAACAAAGCGCCAACATCGTTTGGGTTTGGTTCATCAGCTTCGTTCGACTTCAAAGGCTTTGGATCTACAGCAGAAGTCAATGTGCCTAGCACTTCAAGCATGACACAGAGTTCTGCAGATGCATCAAAACCTTCACTAGCCACTCAAACCCCTAGTATATTTAGCAGTCCTTCAACTATGGAGGCGTCAGGAGCGCTTTCATCTGGTGCTGCAGCAGCCCCTGTGCTCGCTCAAACTAATCAAGGCTCCACGTCTTTGTTTGGGTCGAATCCTGGATTCGGGGCACCACAGTCATCAAATTCTCTCTTTGGATCTGCCCAGACAGAAAATGCATTTGGAGCTGCTCGTATGGAGAAGGCGATTTCCACAGATGGCAGTAGCTCGGAAGATTCTGACAAGGAAGCCAATACGAAACCAATTATGGGCTTTGGAGCCTTTCAATCTGGGGTTTCCCAACAAAGTTTATTCGGAGCGGCCTCTCCGTCGAGCAGCAATACTGCAAGTATATTTGGAACCCAAGGAGCTGCTGAACCACCAAAAGATGGCTCATCGATGTTTGGAAACCAGAACTCTAATCCGTTCAGTTCTTCCGCGAGTTTATCCCAACCATTTGGTACGGGGTCGATGGACGCCGCACCAGCTACAGGATTTGGTGCTGCAGCATCTGGACCGGCATCATTTGCTTCCGGTTTTGGCAATGCCTCGTTTTCTAGTTCGGGTCAGAGTTTTGGTTCAGCACCTGCGTTTGGGATATCTTCGCAGCTGGGAGCTCCTGCAGCTCCAGTGTTCGGAGCAGCTGCACCAACACCGACATTTGGAGTATCAACGTTTGGCTCTAGTGGTATGAACCAGGGCCAGGGACAAGCGGCCCCAATGAGTACGTTTGGAAGTCCTAGTGGATTTGGTGTACCCAGTGCTGCAGTCTCAAATGCGCAGTTTGGTGTGACTAACACATCATTTGGTGGGTCTTCGACGGGGGGTTCTGGGTTTGCCGCCCTTGCTTCTTCCTCAGGAAACATTTTTGGGCAAGCTTCATCGAATTCAGGGTTTGCCAGTTTGGCAAATGCTCCTGCATTTGGTGATAGTGCGGCTCCTCCAGCTTTCACATCGCCAGCATTCACACAAAGACGGGATGTGTGATTGTGAGGTTGGAGCATTTGTCTACGCTGATCTTTTGAATGTCGGGGACGTGGGCAGTTCATGTGAGACATACCAGATGTCCAATTGTATCGTAGTAGACTGTCGTTTACCATCATCATTTGAACGGAACAGTAGATGATGAGTGACTGTAGAGTTGTACAACTGTTGACACATGTCAGAATCGCTGCGACATATCTGTTCTTATGTCTATTGTAAAAACAACACGCACTAACATCACGGTCCAATGTACTGAGACTTTACTTGGCTTTAATCACTCATCGATTACTCACCCGAAGACCCCCTTAGGCTTCCATCGACGTTCACTGGCTTCTGGATCACAGTCATGATACCAGTCTGGAAGATTTTCAAGATGCGGGTTGAATCGATAATTCATGTATACCTCCTCATCCTCAATGTCTCTTGTTGCAATAATTGCCATTGTTCTACATGTTTTCACAGACGACGAAAACGACTCGGTCGATGGCACACGTTGTCGGAACGCAGTATTCTCTATCGATTCCAGAGTCCTACCAACGAATCTGTTTTGTTCCGAATGTTCAAAATTCTCATTTGGAACTAGATTCAACGCCCTTCGAGACACAGATCTTAGGTCCAAGTCCAACATAAACTGCAAAACGTTTGGACCAGATTCTGGTGGAGGATGGTTCACAATATGTCCAAGCGCAAAAGGATGTATGAATCCAGACTCGTCACCCCCTTCCTCTGGTGTGTCATCCGCTTCCTTTTCACAATCCACGGAGGCAAACTCGCTGATGTCCATTTCAATTTGTGCAGATCCATCTATCATGACGCCATCATACCGACTGATGAAATAGTCATTCACGGCGTTCAAATTGGGAAATCCGGGGAGATATCTCAATTGGCTCGGGAGGTAACTGACGCCAGGATAGAGAGTCACTAAACTGCCAGCCGGCGCTCGGCCTTTCACAAAAACTCCACGACCAGCTGCTGGGGCTTTGGAAGGCGCCATGTCGACATAAAAGCCGATTTTTCGTCTGACAATATCTTGCGCATTGTTCTCGGCAGTAGCGTCAGTGCGATATGCAGTTTGGAGGGCTTGGGCGAGAATATCGAGGCTTTTGACTGCTGATAGTTGGAGATGGTTGCGCACTATACGCGCCTGGTACTCGAAGGATGGGAGCGAATCGGCACCAATAATTGAGGCGATTTCGGACTGTTGGAGACATGGAGGATCCACTGGTCCACGGATAACATTCTTTTGATGACAGAGTTTGTACAAAAAAGCAGTATCGATCCGGAGTTGTAGATCCCGGCCTACTGGAGGTCGTTCCCCTGCTACAGCGCGCCCGACGCGCTGAAGGAGATCGAATAATCTCATTGGATGGCTGATTTTACGACATCAGTCTACTGACATTTCCTGTTGCCGGCGTGATTGTGTCCTACACACAGCGGTATTATCGGGCTGGAATTGATCCATCTCGACGCTGACGGAAATGATCGCATGGGAAATGAACAACCTAAAAGCTTTAATAAATAAAAAATCGACTTTCAACACTGAGCAGGTAGTTTTGCACAGTACTTCACCATTTCTTACCAGTAAGCTTCTTCTGTTTCTTCTCCGCCTCTCTCCAGGTCCTTTGCTGCTGCTCCAGAAAGTTCATTGTTTCACGCGTCTTCTTATCTCTTTCCTCGTTCCGGGTTTGATCTAAACGCCAACTATTCTCCGCAGCAAGTTTAGCCTCATTTCGAACGTCTCGTGCGAACCCACGTTCCTCCTTTCGAACTGCCTTACGTATTCTCTTCGCCGATTGCGACACATCACCACTGACCTTCTCTTGATATGATGTCTTTGGTCGCTTCCGATAAACTCCATTTTCAGCGGTGAATCTAGGATTCAACGCCTTGGAAATCACGACATTCGAACTCTTCGTATAAAGCATCAAAAAACGCTTCGTTTCGTTTGCATCGGTAAAAATGCTTGATATAGTCTTTTGTAGTTGCTCAACGGGAATAGTTAGATTCCTCAACGATCCAAACGCAATGTCCATATTCTGTACTCGACCATTGAAACTACTAGTCTTGATAATATCGTCGGTTGCCAACGCAATCTTTGATTTCAAGTCTGTTGAAACTTGCGGATTTGCCACGTCTGAGAGCTTCAATTTCGGTGGATCACCAGAACATGCAATCGCTTTGTACACTTCTTGTCCAAACATGGTTCGCAAAATTCCCCTGCCACAGATACCCTGCACCACTGCACATAACAATGCTATAAGTTCTCCCGAGTACCGAGCACTCTCGGCCATCCCTTCCAGAAGAATATGCGCAGCAAACAGAGAGAGAGCAACATCCTTAAGCAACTTCATTCGATAAACTGAAAGTGCTTCTGACAGCAATAGCATGAGAGGAGTACAGATCGGATGTCGCATATCGGAAGCAGGAAACAGTCTCCCAATCGCTCGTAGGACTAGAATTGTACTTGCATTCCACGATGTGCTCAGCCCTTCTCCGTTTCGAGGACCAAGGGCAGTGAAGGCATCACGCAGTTTGTCTTGAGCCCAGCCACATATAAGCTGTTCAAACTTGGAACCGAACGCATGAATATGGACGAGGAGCATATCTATTTCTTGTACAGCTTTCGGAATGTGTGTGTGATCCACATTTGCGAGATTTTCAAGTCTTGTAAGCATAGATTGGATTAACTTTTCCAGCTTTGCAACGTTGGAGGCCGGATTCAGGGTTACAGCGAAACATTTCCGCAACCGTTCAACAATTAGACTCCGTTGAGATAAACTGGTTCCTTCAAAAAGACTTTGCAATTGATACGGATCGGATGGACATTTCGAAAACACATATGGAATGTCTTCATCAGCTGTTGTGACATTGGAGACAACCAACTTGTTCGAATCAATCAACCGAGCCTTTTTCTTGTCCGCACCCTTCTTGGTAGGTTTCGCCTCAGTAGATTCGGTGCCAGAGTCGGATGAATCGTCATCCTTCTCATCTGCACCGTCAGAATGCTCTGACTCGCTGTCATCGCTGGAAATATCAAAATCATCATCCAGATCGTCTGCACCAGCTGCCTCACGCTTGCGCTTCTTGGATGATTGTTTAAGTTGATGCGGATCAGTGGTGTCGTCCTCATCATCGTCTTCCAAATGTTGCATTCTGGCTTGTCGTTTCTTTTCCAACTCTATGAGGCGATCTCGCTCGCGGGAGGCCTGCTCTTCCTCAGTAAGAAGCCTGTTGGAAGGTTTGGCACGACGCTCGGCAGCAAGTTGTTGATAGACGCCCTCATAATGGAATCCTTTTTCTTGCTGAGATTTGGGGGCTTCGACGACTTTGTGCTCATCTTCTTTGTGATCAGAGTCTGAGAAAATTTTAGGAGCCGGAGCATGTTCTGTAGTACGCTTCTGGGTAATGTGGTCAGTGGAGGATTTGGACAAAAGTGAGAGAAGTTGGGGAAGGCCTTCATCGAGGGCTTCTGTCTGTTGGTCAGTCTCATGCTTCTGATGCTGTCGCAGGGCTTTGTGCATCTTGCTCTTCTGCACAACTTCGTCCATAATCTCACGATGAGTTTTTTCGGCATGATCGAGTTCGTCGCTGGTATTTTTCAATTTGAGAAAGTCGTCATCATCTTGTTGCTGTTCAGTCAAATGTTCGGGTTCCTCCTCGTCACTATCAAGTGCATCAACGTCTTGATAGTCATCTTTGAGCATGGAAAAGCGCGGGTCATTGTTAGGCTGTGAGTTGTGAGGTTGCTGGTTGCTATCGTCGTCGTCATCGCCATCATCGTTTGCTAGCGAGAAACGAGCGCGAGCGGCGGATCTTCGGGTACGCTCACGCTGGAGACGAGCTAGATATTTGTCCTCCTGCGAGAGGTGAGGGTCGGATTCTGCAATTCGCTTGTCGGCAAAGAGGTTTGCAGATGGTTTTGCGGCAAGGAGAGCTCGTTTTGAATTTGCCTTTTTGAGACTACGAGCCTCGAACGGGTTTGGTGGCGGCTGACGCTGGCGGTCTCGGTGAGAAGGCATTGTGTCTGGCTACGACAATGCGGCTACGAAGACGAAGGCGAAGGATTTACGCCGCCGCCGTCAAGAGCAGGGACCGATTGGTCCTCGCTGTACTGTAGTTTGATCTCGATTGAAAGGGAATGTGTTTCTGTTGGGATCGCCGATATACGAAGCTGTCAGTGGCATGCTTACAGTTGACAACGGAATCAAAGAAATAACGAAAAATGACGGGTGAGGACGTCATAATATTTTGGCGCGCGCGTTATCAAAGACGCTCGCTCGTTCGCTACGTTTGCGTCTAACACGCAAATCCCAACGCTGCGTAGCTTGCACCAATGCTTACGCTTCCCTTCGCAATGCGTTGATCGGCATGGACTTTGAACACATTCTGAACAAAGATGTGCCAATTCCTTCTCTATCCCCCGTGCATCCTCCGCCCGCCGTAACTCCTTCCACTGAAAAGCGAGCTCGTACCAAACGTCCGCGCATTCCGTCCCCGTCACCACCTCCCTCCCTGCACATTCCCGTGCGCGGCAAGCGCGTCGCCAAGCGTCCCGCCGCATATTTTCCCGATGTCACCGGCCCCACCTGCGCCTTCTGCGCCATCCCCGGCACCCAGCGCGAATGCGAGGGCACCCTCCTCGGGCCCTTTCGATGGCCTGGCAAGCTTGGCGATCGCGGCAAAACATTCTACGCCCATCGTAACTGCGCCGTTTGGTCCCCCGAAGTCTGGGAATCAGACAAGTCGGGTGACCTCCAGAACGTCACTCAGGCTCTTGCACGCGCCAGACGCATGAAATGCATCTACTGTAACTCGCTCGGAGCAAGTCTCTCTTGCATGTTCCAGTCAACTGCATGCTGTAAACCCATGCATTTCCGATGCGCACTCCTCGATGGTGCTAGTCTCCGAGACGGTTTTCACACCCTCTGCCGCAGACATGCCCACCATCATGCCAATTCCGCTTCCGTGCACGTGTTCGTGGACAAAACCCCAGTCCCTGAAGCGTTGTTGCTGCCCGGCACAGGTTGCAAGCACTGCACTCACGATACTTTGGATTTCACAAAAGGTGCCATTCTCACTTGTGCTAACTGTGACTCGCGCGAACACTCCAAGTGCGTATGGCCGGATCTCGAAAAAGACGCCTTGCTTTCTGCTCTTTCATACCGAGGCGAATTCCTATGCAAAAAGTGCATGAGGTGCGTCTCATGTTCCAATTCCATCGACCATGACGTTTACAACTTCAACCCTTCGCAGCTCTTCAATGTGTCCAGTGAGTCTGCTGTTGGTGCGCCGGAAATGCGGGACCCGGATTGCGATACCGTCATGTGTCTCTCTTGTAAGCACTTTGCAATCCACGTCAATTGCCTCCCGGAAGGAAGTACCCCCACCAGTTGGCGCTGTGACTCATGCCTCATCTGTCGTCACTGCGGCGTGTACGGAATACCGAGGGCTGAATGGTATGAGCGATATGAAGCATGCCATGCGTGTGCTATGGCAATACAGGAGGATGGTGTAGTTTGTCCTGTTTGTAGAAAAGTATACCGTGAGGGGGAGAATATTCCAATGATTCAATGCGACTATTGCGATAGATGGCTTCACGCGATCGATTGTTGCAAAATGACCAAGGAGCAATTCAAGAGCCTCGAGAAATCAGACAGCAAGACAAAATATCGCTGTCCCATCTGCACTGATGAGAAGAAAGCACGAGATCAGGAAAGGAAGCGCCTGAAGCATAGCGCAAGTCGCTTGTTAACAAACGGTTCAAGGGCCGAGTGTACCAGATCACTTGATGTTTCGATTCTTATTAAACGTCTTCAGGACTGTCAGGAGAACATCGCTTTCCATTCTGTCCGCAAAATGTCAGCCTGTGATGATACATTCGAACAAGTCTTTAAAGAGCTTGCTCCTGGGACGGAGCTTTGTCGTTTATGCTGCTCTAGTGGTAGCGTAGATGACTTCAAATTTTGTGCTGATTGTGGTGAGTGTTACCACCCTTTTTGCTTAAACGTGCGTACTGGCTCGCTGCGTGAAATTACCAAAACTGCAATGCTAGCTTCCAGTAAGGAAGTGGGCACTGCCGGCATGCCTGGAGCTGACAATGCTCCATGGTTCTGTATCAATTGTGCAAACTCAACTAACTTGTCCACAGGAAAGGCAACATCTTCACCAATAGGCATTTTATCACAGGCTACAGATGCGACGAAGCCGGTCGAACGTTACCGTCATCAGATTGTGCACGCCACTCCACCCGAACATATTAATGGGTTGAATGGGGTAAAAGTTCAAAATGGAATGAATGGGCTGTATGGAAGGCGCCGCATGAAAAAGCCGAATGGAATTAACAGAATATGCTTGGACAATACAATGAATGGTAGCGTTGTGCGTACAATTTGGAATAACATTTCTTCAGGAGGTTGGACTGCACCGGAAAAGCCTCTTACAGGGATCACATGGGATGACGACAGAACATGTGACCTATGTGATGAAAAAGAATCGAGTCTGCTCGGGCGACTCATTCCATGGGCGAGTTGTTCCGCCGCAGATGCCTCACATTCGTGGATTCATATTGCTTGTGCTATTTGGTCAACGGGCATATCTTTACATGGAACACAACCATTTGATGTCCTATTAGGTCCTCGGCGTTCTCTACTGAACACGGCAAAGCGGACAAAGTGCACGATATGTGGTTCATTTGGTGCTTCCCTCAAATGTTCCGCACAAGGATGTCCTGCAGTTTTTCACTTTCGTTGCGCCGTACAACAGAACGCCGGAAGTATTATGAATTTCATAAATGAGGTCCTGGGGCGGGCTTCCGCCGGAACCGAAGATGACATGTCGCAAGGAATTAACCTGGTTAATATCCAAAGTGTACAAATTATATGCCATGAGCATTCAATGATGGAGGATGTGGCGAAGTACTCAAGATTACTAAAAAAGTCGCACCAGATGATTAACGTACAACGGAAAGTTCTAATTCAGGATATTCAAGGTTACACGAAGGACCTAGAGCCCCCTCGGAAAAAGCAGCTTTCTTCTGACCGTCTCCTAAGTCTGAGAATTGGGTCACTTTCAGTGCTGCGGTTTGGAAAATTGATGCCGGAAGTGAATAGTTTTATTGTGAATGGGTGTCTGATACCACTAGGGTATTGTTCGACGAGAAGATTTTGGTCAATGGTCCGACCTGGACAGCGATGCCTCTACTTTTTCGAGGTCTGTGGGTTCATTGAAACCGGCCCGGTGTTTGTTATCCGCTGCTCGGATTGTGCAGAAGAGAAAATTGAAGCAAAGGATCCCGAAGTTGCATGGCAGCATGTCGTGGACAGAATTATGAAGTTGCGACATACCTTTCTTGGGAAAGAATACGCTACCCGCCCCATTGGAACAACTGGGCTTGAAGCATTCGGACTGAAAAAGTGTATCCCTGTTGTAACCCATATTGAATCTTTACCAATGGCAGCCATGTTTGCTGGACGGTACAATCTAAAACGTGTTGCGGCTCACAGAAATGATGACATCCGATTTTATAACACTCTAGCAAGCACGTATAGGCCTGCAAATGCAACTGAAAACCGATCAGGTTCAGCACGTACAGAGGGTTACACGACAAAGAGGATATTGAAAAAGCAAAAGACGGAATGTGATGGCAAGTTGCCAATATCTGACAATGTCATGACTGGGGCTGCGTTCCAACTGGAGGTGGCTCGTGAGGTGTACAAATTGACGAATAGAGCACAGCCACAAGTGCGATCGTCCAAGAAACTTGTGCTGGAAAGTCTAGGTGGCTTACGCAATACCATAGTAAGAACTATGCCGAAGGTCATTGAGGAGCGCTCACGCACCAGCAAAGCAACGTCATCATCTTCGCATGTATCACAGCACCGCTGGATTGCGACAACTTCATTACAGCGGACGAAAATACTGCGGTCAAGTATTGAAGGTCTCGGAGTATTTGCGACGGAGGACATCCGTGCTGGGGAGATGATAATTGAATACGTTGGTGAAATCATTCGACCATCGTTATCGGACAAACGAGAAATAGAATACAGAGAGAAAGGAATTGGATGCTACATGTTTGAGGTGGAGCCAGGGGTGATCGTTGACGCCACTATGTGTGGAAATGCGGCACGGTATATCAACCACAGTTGTGCTCCGAACTGCTATTCCAAGACTGTCACATTGGAGAATGACCGACGTGTGATCGTGATATTTTCCAAGCGGAAGATTCAGCGAGGAGAAGAACTGTCTTACGACTACCAGTTTCCATTCGACGAATCGGACCGAGTGCACTGCGGATGTGGAGCGCCGCAATGTAGAGGATGGATGAACTGAATGCGGGTCACAGCTACAATTGTATAGTAAACGGGACTGAGATCGTATACAGCGAAACAAGCACCGAACAAGTGCTCGTTCCGAAAGAAAAAGCTGACTTTATAAACAAGTTTGAAAATCGTACACTAGTGTAGTAAGAAAATACAACCACGGACGACATCATCCGTCTGCCCACTTGCCCTCTTCCTGCAGTTCGAGTGCCACTGCGCCAGGGTCCTCTAGATCGTCAAGAGAAGCCATGTGATGTAGTTGCCCGAAACTATAAGAACGATCGCCCATGGCACCAACGGAATTAGTCGCAGAATTTGATGGTCCCGCAATAGAGTTCATCGGACCACTGCTACTTGGATCCATCGACTTCAATGTTGCCATTACCTTGTCTTCCCCACTATCCAGTCCAAGCAGCCTTTCGGTACTTGGTGAATCCCGCAACGCTGTCGGTATACCGCTTAGCAACGATAATATACTATTCGAACGCGTGACCGTCTTCCCAGCTGGCGAAAGGAATGAATTGGACCTCGACAAAACACCAACCCCCTTTGACAGATCTGCTAGCACAGAATTCGAACTACCATTCCTGCGCAAAGTAGGCGGTTTGGATGCACTAGGAGCCTGTGGCTGATCATCGGTCGGAACCTTGAGCAATGCCCTCAAATTGGACATACTGCCGGCATGTTCACCCATACCATGCATCTTATGTTCTGGTCGTGACGCTGCATTTATGTTTGCCGGAGCGGGGATGGGTTTCGAGATGCTGGAGTGCGTCATACTCGCCGAAAACGGGCCTGAAGTAGCCGAGCCATGAGGAACAGTATGATTTGCAAGTTTTTTGGGACGTTTGCGTGGACTTCGTTTCAGTGGTTGTACAGGGCGCTTGCCGATATCGCTGAGAGATGATTCTTGCTTGATGGCGGCAATAGAGGTTTGTTTCTCCGGTAATGGGAGTACGCTCTTGACGGTCGGTAGCGTTGGCTTATCTTTGCGCATTGCCGATACGGTATCGCTGTCCGCCAGGCGTGGGAGTGATGAACTCGGGGGAAGTTGAGCAACAGATGTACGCGAGGCGGGTGGCAATGCATGCGATGGAGTGGGTCTCGCAGGTGGATGTTGTACATGCATGTCGAGTTTGCCATTTGGGATGTGTTGTTGCTCGGAAGTGTTTTCGGCTAGAGTGGGGCAGGGAGTTGTGCTGCCCTCTGCGGCTTTGGCACGCTCTCGCTCAATGCGGAGATAGTACTTTTGGGCGTGTGTACGGACTTGAGTAGCGGATCGTGTACCGACATGACGAGAAATAGCCTTGATATCTTTTTGGCCGAAAAGCTGAAGACCTTCGAGAAAGCGCTGATGTTCGTCTGCAGTCCAATATCTACTGGACGCCTTCTTGCCTTCGGTTTCGTGTGCACTGGCGGTACCGTTTGAGGTGGAGCCGTTGGGATGGGGGGCTGGGGCGGCGCTGGACTGCTGAGATGGATCGGATGGCTGAACGGCATTGCCTGTAACAGCGGATCGGATGCCGGTCGCGGAAGCATTTGCGGCGGCACGTAGACGCATGACTTCCACCTGGGTTGCTGCCAGCTCTGCCTCGAGTGCTTTTATGCGACGCTGCTGCTCCACGAGCAGGGCCTGAGTCGCGAATTGGCCCTCCATGTAGGTGAGATGGGGGATGAAAGCAGGGGGCGTTGGGTGTGGAAGAGCGGGTGTTTGGAGCGGCTCGGAGTGGACGGCGCCGTTGGGCTTGTAAGGCGGCTGCGGGGCGCTATGGGTCGCATGGGGCGGTGGCGGATGCGAAATGTGCGTGTGAGGCGGCAGGGCGGGCTGGGACTGAAAGTGAGGCACGAATGCGGGATGTGGTGGCGGCACGTGCGGATGCGCAAAGTGTATTGGCGGATAGGGTTGGGCATGGTGCGGATGGGAGGGCAGAACGGAATGCGGCGGCAGCGGGGTCGGTTGTTGTTGCTGTGGTTGCGGGTGCTGTGGGTGCTGCGGTGGCGGCTGTTGGTGCTGTTGTTGCGGCTGGGATGGTAGGGCGGGGAGCTTGGGCACCGGGGGCAGGTGGGGCAACGGGACGGATGGGACGGGCGGCTCGACGGTCGCGGATGGCGGTGGGAGGGATGGGGCGGCGGGATCGTCCACGGCAAGGTCGGATGCAGATGGGGATACGGTCGCGGATTTGGTTTCTGAAGGCTTGGAATGGTCGATGGGGGGAGAGGATGGAGTGTCGGAAGCGGCGGGTGCGGACCGCGGCGGCGACGGTGATGGCATTTGTGTCGACATGCGACGCCGCACCCTGGGATGGGAACGGGAAGATGGTCGCGTGGGTTGGCGTGTGAGATGCAACACGAGTGAATTATGGCACGGGGAGTGGCGTTGTTATGCGTTGGTGATGCATCAAAGGAAGTGGTCTCCGTGAGTGCAAACTGAGCGTGTTGGCTGCTGGCCTGTGCCGTGGCATGCCATTCAATGTTCGCATTGGCGCAATCCAATTGCTGTACGTTGCGCATGACATTTTCAACGATTATTTACATATATATATATCCATCGCTCAGGACTTGTCTCTGCGCCACTTGCCGCTATTGACTTGTTCATCCTGCCGCCGCTCCCGCTACAACTCCCTCTCCAGCTGCCCCATCTACCGCCAACACTGTCACTCTCCCGATCCACCCCGCGCAACCAACTCCTTTTCCCGATACACACGGAGCCACGTAGACACGTACACACGTGGACACGTTACCCGTCTACTCCAGATTCTTCCAACTCGCAGATACATCGACAAAACCAAATCGATACGTACGACCCCCCCCCCGTCTCGGTCGACCGTCCTTGTCACACCACCACCCCGCCGACATGGCCTTTTTAAATCCGCTTCCGCTCCCAACCCGCTCCAACAGACCGTCTGCAACCAGACCGCGCGCTCGCCCCCGTGTCCCGGCCGCATCGCTCGCCCACTCTCTCAACGCCCTGTCCGCCGCCGCTCTCACAGCCCTCTCCCCAGTACACGCCCGTCTCCTATCCAATCTCGCCCACCCGCCAACCCTCCTCGCGTCCTCGGAGACAAAATCCGCCACAAGCACAGGCATTTTCTCCCGTCTCGTTCCACGCGAAACCGCCCCCAAACCCGCCCCCAAAAAGTCCTCCACCGCTCTCTCCACCCGTTCAGACCCCCTCCATCTCTTCAAAAACGCCCAACCAGAGCGCAGAGAATCCACTTCCTTCGTCACCGCCGCCGTCCGTTCCGTCGGCACTTCCGTCGTCCGTATCGATACAGAGCGCGTCATTCAGCCCACCACTATCCCGGGACTCGACCCACTCCTCGAAGACCCCGCACTCAGAAAACTCTTCCCAGAACCCAAGCCCCGCCTCGAAAGAGGACTCGGTTCCGGCTTTATCATTTCCGCTGATGGATACCTCCTCACCAATGCTCATGTCGTTCGCGGCGCCCAAAAGGTTACCGTTACATTGACAGATGGCAGAAGCTTTGAGGGTACCGTCAAGGGCTCGGACGAATTCCTCGATTTAGCTGTCGTCAAAGTGGACCCCGATGGCAAGCAACTCCCCGTCGCCCCATTGGGTGCCAGTAAGGATCTCGAGGTGGGCGATTGGGTAATTGCAGTCGGAAACCCCGTTGGACTCGATAATACTGTAACCTTGGGAATTGTATCCTCTCTCAACAGATCGTCCTCCGAGGTTGGCATTCCAGAAAAACGTCTCAATTTGATTCAGACTTCCGCATCTCTAAACCCTGGCTCATCCGGCGGTCCGATCTGCAACCAATGGGGCGAGGTTGTCGGTATCTCCACTGCCGTTCGTGCAAACGCCGAAGCAATCGGTTTCGCCATCCCAATCGATATCGCAAAGGACGTTGCTTCCGAACTCGCTCGCGGTAACACAATAGCCCATGCCTTTGTGGGCATCAAAATGGCCTCTATAACCCCAGACCTCGCACGCCAGAACAATAAGGATCCCAACTCACTCGGCATTGTCCCAGAGGTAGATGGTGCCCTCGTTGTCCGAGTTGTTCCAAAGTCCCCGGCTGCGGATGGAGGCGTTAGGAGGAATGATGTCATCGTCGGTATTGACGGACAAACCGTGCGCTCCGCGAAGGACGTCCAGGCTATTGTGGATCGCTCTAGGGTTGGTCAGGTTGTTTCCATGAAAGTGCTTCGCGGAGACGGCAGTGCACCAATTGATATCGGTGTGAAAACGGGAAATTTGTCGGCCCTGAAGAGAGATCAATATCTAAAAGATGGCGGAATTGATCCGCGTATTGACCCACGTCAGTGAAACTTGTCCTTTATGCTACGCTAACGGTTTCGATCTGGTCATAGTTGAAGTGATATGAAGCGCCTGGTACATTCTCATTGGAAGAGCTGTTTCAAGAGGGAGAGTACTGTTCGCGAATAGGTGTGTATTTCTATCGGGTTCGCATGGATTGTCTCTAATAAACTTTTACTGTGGTTTTGTCGCGAAATAGCTCTCTAGTTTGGTGCATTTCTTCGACGGCCGTTCCATATATTCATTGCTTCAAACCAGTGACAACTACAGCCTGGATATGGTGTGCAAAGATCGCGGTTCTAAAGTTAGTTTACTTCAAGGACATCTCTCATGTTCCCTCTCGCTGTGTATTTGTCGTAGTAATTTTTTAGCAAAGTCTTTGTCATGGCCAGCGAAATCTAGCAAGCGCTTACAATATGCTTCCGCCTCCTCATGTTGTCCCTTACCAAACGTGTGCTCGGCAAGAAATTTGAGGGCATCTGCAGTCTCCTGTCCTGCCAATTTCGATTCATCTCTCCGAGCAAGATTGCTTGCATAATATTGTGCAGCACGCTCGGCGAACACTGCACCTTGTTCCTGTTGCCGACCATCTTTCAGCGCATCCCTCGCCATCCGTTCGTAGAGATAACCCAGCTTGGCTAGCGCGAGACCCTCACGGTCGTCACAGCCGATCGCTCGTTCGTAGCATCGTGTGGCTTCGTCCCATCTATGGAGCTCCTGTAAGGTCTGACCTACTGCGCACCACATGCGCGCATCTCTTGGGCGCAACGCTGCAGCTTTTTGATAGTAATACAATGTGTATAATGGCATAGTTAGAAGCTCGTAGGTTTGTCCGAGTCCATACCAGGCCCGGAAATCCTTTGCATTGATATCTACCGCTCTTCGATATGCCTCGATTGCAGCTGCAGTGTTCTTCATTTCCAGAAATTCATGTCCCATCAATGTCCACGCGGAGAGGTATTCGCGATTAAGCTTGAGGGCTCGTTGGAAATAGCCGACAGCCTGTTCATGCTGGCCGCGCAATGAGTAGTAATTTCCGATGACGCAACATGTCTCCAGGCGATACTTGTCAACTTTTATACACTTGTTTGCCAGGACACTTAGTTGGACTTTATCTTCTTTCACGTACAGAATGTTTGAATAAATGTCGACACCATCAAGACAATTTGGAAATTCTTCAAAGAGTTCATCGTACAGTTGCTGTGCTTCATCGAAGAGACGCATATTGTAGAGTGCTAGAGCGAGTTGACCCTTCAAGTACCTGGACTTTGGCACTATAGCAATCATCGCTTCGTAAATTTCTTTTGCTTGTTCTGGATCGACAGTTTCGTTGAGAAAGTGTGCCATAAAGATATTTTTCATCCAGTGATTCTCTAGCTTTAGCAGCGAAACCTCTTCCCATGTTTGGCACAACGGGGAAAACTCAAGCCATGCGCCCCAGTTGTATGGAAAAGCGTTGATGCTATTGCGAAAGGCGAGCTTGGCGGCGTCCTTGAGAGTGAGGCGCTTGAGTACGACGCCCTGCAAGTACCACAAGTGTGCGTCGAGTTTATCGGAAGCTTGGAGTTTGGATAGTTCCTCTCTGATCATTTCAAGCTCGAGATTGGCTGGTTCAGTCCAATCTGCAAGTTCCTGTCTCTCTTCTTCCTTTCTTCGCTCGCCGGCCAAGAATAGGGCGTACAATCTGAGAAAGACAGCCCTGGGGTTGTTGATATTCTCGAGGGTGCAAGCGGTGCGTCTATATTGGCGGGAATCGAAGTAGCTTTTGGCCAAGACGTAGGCGCTGGAGGCCACATGATCGGAGGGGGAGTAATTTGGGCAGGGGACATGTTGGGAGGTTGAATTTTTGTCGAGATCTTTTTGTGTGAGGTCTGGAGCAGGCAGAGCAGCCAGCATCTCAGCAGACCAGCCGGCAGACTGCACGAGGCCGCGCGAATTGAGTTGCTCGATGGCGTGGGCGAGCTTGGATGGAGTTGAGTCGTCTCGAATTGCTTCAAGGGTGTTCAACGGGCGATCCATATCGAAGCGTGTTAGAGGGGAAGAGACATTCAATGGGGAGATTGGGGGCAGAATGTAGAGTGGACGGGTTTGTGTGTGACGGTTGCAAATGAGCACTGCAGTGTTGATGAAGAGTTGTTGTGCCCAACTAGAGTTACTGTACGATGAAGCAACGTCATGACAGCACAAATATTAGTGAATTAAACGATGAGTAGTAATAAGCGGCCGTCTGTATTTGGCGCCAAAAATCTTGTTGCCTCCTACTCGCCCACCTGACCGCGCCCAGCTGAGTTGCCAGCTCCGCCTCGCCTCGCCCCGCCGGCCACCGCTCGACTGACTCGAGACTAGTTGTTCAATTGCACCGCCTCCGTACGGCACGCTCGTCACCTCGTCAGCTCTTGTCCTGCCATTGTGTTGGATCACGTAGACACGGTGCGTGCGCGCGGTGCATCCTTGTTCCGACCAACAAACAAAATTTACAATCCAAAAATCCACTCCAAAAACTCACAGATCCTCCTCATACTGCTGCTGTATATTGACTATCCGCTTGCGATCTTCGGCCGCACCAAACAGCCGTTGTCAATCCATCATGACCACTGATAGCCCGCATCAACATTCCATTTCACTCAATGGATCCGCAGAGCTCGTCACAGAATTCTTCGCCTACGGCGTCAACACCCTCCTCTTCCAACGCGGCATCTACGCCCCAGAGACCTTTGTCCGCGTCCAAAAGTACGGAATGACCATGCTGGTGTCCACCGATCCAGGCGTCAAACAGTACCTCGATTCGGTGCTGACGCAGATGCGCCACTGGCTGGAGCTGTCACAACTGCAGCGGGTTGTGGTGGTGATTGCGTCTGTGGCGACGGGGGTTGTGCTGGAGCGGTGGGCGTTTGATGTGGGGAAAGTGGAGGAGGGGGAGGGTGGAAGCGTTGCCGGAAACGAGGCTGGATCAGGTGGTGGGGGTGGGGATGGGGGGAAGAGTGAAAAGCAGATAATGGGGGAGATTCAGGCGGTTGTGAGACAGATTACGGCGAGTGTGACGTTTCTACCGTTGTTGGAGGAGGCGTGCTCGTTTGACATGTTGATTTATACAAAGGAGGATACGGAGACGCCTACGACGTGGGAGGAGAGTGGGCCGCGGACGATCAAGGAGAAGGGGGAGGTGATGCTGCGATCGTTTTCGACTGCGGTTCACAAGGTAGATGCATCGGTGTCGTATGCAAAGGATGACGCGTTGCCGTAGCTAACTTTTCTTGTAAATTGTAGTCAATACACGGTTGAACGCCTGTCGCATATGACTTTTTAACTGCAAGCAAATTCCGTGTCCATTGCGGCGGCAACTTGTGAGCAATAATGTAGGAATTATCATGGCGTCCGCTGATCATAGCTTCTGTCGCTCTCCAACTCACACTTGTTCATGTTCCAACTGGCCAGTGGAAAAAATGATATACTTTGCACTAGTGCTGCAGATTGTTACCTAACCCGACCATGACGTACCAGTGCGAACCGTTGTAGCTTGCACGTGTTTCACACTGCTGGACTTGTGGAAACATACATACAGTAATTTCCAACTACTCGACGTACCTATGGTACAGCGCCGTACGCTTTGTCCATCTTCCAGAACTTGTTCCGCAGGACGCATTTACAGAGCAAATCATTTACAACTCACTATACCACGCATGAGGCATGACTATCATGAGTGATGAATCTCGTTCAAAATTCTCAAAGTCCGTGTGAAGCGAACCTGTACTCGGAAAACGACAATTTTCTATACAACACTGTAACTACAAACGTATTACAAGCCATCCCAGAGGCCACCTTCCTTCAAAATACGACGCTTCGCCTTTTCAAAATTTGCTTCGTCGTTAAGACTGTCAATATATTGTGCCCTTTCTCCCGAATCTTCGCTGGAACTGCCTTCAGATTTACTGGACGACTTGATCTGGTACATTCGAAAAGCGAGCTGTTGTGCAAGCATCACAACAGCACGGTCCCAGTTTTCAGTCGGTGAAGTAGAATACCCCTCTTCAAACAGAAATGCAGCTAGTTCGCCAATACCAAGAAATCGCGATTCTGCCGCTAACAGTCGACTCGAATGAAACTGACTGATAATTGCTGGATTTCTGAGGTCATCAAGAGTCAATGTCGGAATCGCCTTTCGTTCCATTTTGGTCGCAACATACAGACAGCCAACAGTTGGTTCAGTCGGTCGCGGAAATATCTCCATTGCATGCTTGGTTACCTCTCCATTGGGCGCGATTCGAGCCACAGGAAGAAGGCACAAGCCTATCAAAACTCCGTCAGGGATCTTTCCCTGTTGGTTTTTTCCCGATAATGGGTGCACAGATGCGGCTGAAGATAGGTCAGCGGACGAAACCTGGCTTTCAGATGGATGCGGTGGACGCGGATTGGACATCGACTGCGACTGTCGCGTTAAATGGACACGCTGTGCTTTCGCGATTGTACGCGACGCAATTCCGGACTGTGGAGAAGGTTCGTTGAAAACTTGCAAAACGAGAACATCGGAGTTTGGCATCACGGGTAGTCGAAAAGTTTGGTTCCATACGGGATCGTCCGTGCGTGGCAAAATACGCGTAACGCAGTTGGTTGGTACTGTGACATCCTCGCTGCCCTTTGGCACCATAATTCCAATGTGGACATATGGGTTTGACGAAATTGATGGGTTACTCGCATGGAGGTTTCGAGGATGAATGCGGGCCCGTTGGATTGTTATTACCGCTTCATAGCCCAAACGATATTTCATGTTGGCTAAAGTCCGCGAAAGAAACGATGACGGCAGAGGAAGATTGCATACATTCTAGACTGACAAGCACAGCCGGTCTATTCCTTACGGTCGACCAAGGAGGCAATCGTCGACAAGGCAATTAACGGCTGTTAGGTCCACTAGGATTCATGTGAGAGTTGATTACGTGCTCATAAGACAAATCTAAAATTTGAAGTTTGAAATATTTCAAAATGAATCTGAATATTTTCAGTGTTTACCCTAAGTAGAAAAGAAGCGAATGCGTGATTGGCTGCAACAGTTTTCGCCGTCGTCTGCACCAATTTACACGTTTCGTTCATTTTCTGTAGATCACTGAGCTGGTCTGTCTTCGCAACGCCGGACGCTGCGCTGGTGCCACTACCGTATTACCGCGTCCAAGCTATCCATCCCGACACAGGCAGAATCGACGCATCGTCTCCAACTCGTGAAAATTCAACATGGGTAACGGAAAACCGGCGGGAACGCGTTGCGCACGTAAATTGCGCACCCATCGTCGCGAACAGAAATGGCACAACAAGCGCTACTCGCGAAAGCACTCTGCAACAGCATTGAAGGCCAATCCGTTTGGTGGCGCGTCGCATGCCAAGGGAATTGTCCTGGAGCGTATTGGTATCGAGGCCAAGCAGCCAAATTCTGCTATTCGAAAATCTTGCCGTGTTCAGCTGATCAAAAATGGAAAGAAGATCGCCGCCTTCGTTCCAGGTGACGGTTGTCTCAACTTTGTCGAAGAAAATGATGAAGTGCTTATTTCAGGATTCGGAAGAAGTGGCCATTCAGTAGGTGATCTTCCTGGTGTGCGATTTAAGGTTGTCAAGGTAGCTGGTGTATCACTGCTTGCGCTCTTCCGAAACAAGAAGGAGAAGCCGAGGACATAACTCAACTTTCAGAGTGCGCAGAGGCGTGGAGTAGAAATGGTTTTGATGCTTGGTGTGATGTTGGCCTTTGAACATACTACGACACACTGCCTTTTTGGGCTACCGAAACTGGGATTAGGCAAACTGGAAGTCAATGTGGTGCGATGAACCAGTCGCTTGATTAAATCTGTATTCAATCTTCGCTTTAGCTTTGAGTTTGTCACATTGGTAATACACATTCCTACACGTTGTAGATCAGGTCGGTTTATCACTCGCGAATCATTAAACTCGTTCTTCATGCACAGTCGAACTTTGCTCTATACAGATGTGATCCGTTTTGATATCTATTCAACTAGACAATTTTTTAGCAACTATGTAAAGGGTGTCTTGAAATTGGTTCTGTCA
This sequence comes from Asparagopsis taxiformis, assembly GCA_030407315.1. NCBI lineage: Eukaryota > Rhodophyta > Florideophyceae > Bonnemaisoniales > Bonnemaisoniaceae > Asparagopsis > Asparagopsis taxiformis. The sequence continues at coordinate 232,418 of JALQPE010000083.1, read as the reverse complement.
GCACAAACGAATTGTAAAGTTTATTGACAGGTTGAACGTCATTAGAACTTCATCTCATGTGGGTATTGTCCCTTGGTTAGCCTGAATTTGGCTTTGAGGTAGCTAGTCATAAGAGGATCCTTTTCAATGATTGGTAAGATCGCAGTGTCGACGGCCTTTTGGTCAGCAACCTTTTCCTCTGAGACGGGTTCCTTCTTTGGCTTGGGGTCGTCGGTTTCCATGACAGCGGTGTCCTTCTTTGCTTTCACCTTCTTGAAATAAGCATCATCGAACTTGGAAACGTCGACAGAGGACACATCAATTTTAGTGCTAGTCGCAATAACGAAGCATTGTTCGACGCGTCGCAACGGGATGTGGTTGATGGCAAAGGGACCAGTGACAAGCAGGAGACCGGACGGGAGCTGCTTGAGGAAAATGACACGGGATCCGCGATTGGCACCGGCGAGCAAAATTAGGACAGTTCCGGGGGTGATTGATGAGCGGAGCTTTGTTGGTTTGTGAATGTGCTTCCTGCTCGGGACAGGCTTCCTAATGTCATCAGCTGGGTACCATTTGGAGCCCTTTTTGACAACGACAGTTCGAGTTGCGCCGTTTTTGGCGCCACCGATGGGCTTTGTAATGGTCTGCACTTGTTCTACGACGGCCTATATTGTAGTATCGTGACGGAGATGAAGATCGGAGCAAGGACTCGAGTTAGTGAGGGCAGGATACGAGAAGGAGGGAGTGGAAGGAAATTTGAAGAAACGAACGGCTTCTTTAGCGCGCCTTCGGGCGTCTCTGCTGGCGACCATTGGAGTTGTTGGGAATGAAAACGGCTGCGCGGATCGAGCGTGGCGATTTGGCGAAAGCGATGCGGAGGGGAAAAGGTAATGAATTGATGCGGTATGGGGAAGATCGAAATGAACAGGCTGTCTGTCGACGGGCGGCGTCCAAAGCGTCGAAGGGTGGAGTAACCCTAATCGAAAAAAGTAGTTGAGGACGGAATTGAAAAGAAAGGAAAGTAATTGTAAAGGGAAAGAATTTTGTAAGATGGATGGGACATGATATAACGTATGCAGTACAAGGTATCAGATCAGTTGACGGACACGTGAAGGCGAGTCGAATTGGGAGTCGCGAGGCATGTGGGTCGAGCGGGGCCAAGGGCGGGGGCCATGGCGGGCCAGGGCGGGGCGGGTGGTGCAGTGTTGGTACGCTAGCACGTATGTGGGTAGGCCGGTCGACATACAGTGGACAGGTGGCGCGATGGGCGCAGTGTTCACAAGGCGATGTATTGGGACAAGAGAGTTTGAGCGTTCCAATGTTTTATAGAAGCAATGGAATCGGTGGCCGAATGGAAGCGATGAATCATTGAGAAGACAGCTGGCCAAGCGCATTGTGTTGTGTTTGGCGTTGCGCAGGCAGCGTAGCGTAGCGCGGTGCGGCGCGGCGCGGTGCGGCGCAGTGCAGTGCAGTGCAGTGCAGCGCACAACGGCGCAGCGGTTGGACGCGGCGTTGCGGGTCGACCGACGGGTTGGTGCTGTTGCTCGTAGCGGCGCGCTGCAGCGCGGGCGCGTGTAATGACGACGACCAACATGGACGGTGACTTGTGTGTGTGCCTGGACGAGAGCCGATTTGCAGGGACAAGAGTGGCCGCACTGGGGTACGCACGTGGACAGGCCCGATGCAACGGCACGAGCAAGGACAAGCGACGCAAATGCGTCCTTCAATATGGCCCTGAGAAAAAGCTACTGAATGGGCCAAAGAAGCAAGTCCATTCGGTCCTTATATCAGCATGTCGTCGGGCCAAGCCTACAGACGCTTTGGACACATCGAGGCGTCCAACGGCCCATTGGCGTGGGGCGCGCGCCAGCCAGCCATAGCCAACTGCTCAAACTGTGCTCAACTCTTTGTATTGCCTCGCGTTGAGCTGTTCGACCCGTGACGGCTCGCCTCGTCTTGTTTTGGCTCGGCTCGACTCGACTCGGCTTGCCTCGTCTCGTCTCGCGCCACCTCGCCTGGCTTGCACTCTGCGCTTGTGGCCGCGTCTGCTCAACTCTATACAACGCTACGCTACGCTACGCTGCGCTGCGCTGTGCTGTGCTGTGCCGTGCCCCATCGCGACTCCGTCGTCTGTCCGCTCAACTAGACTCACTGGACTAGACTGTCACACCCCGTCTTGGCCTGGCCTCGTTCCTCTAAACTACATGTACCAGCACCAGACCAAGCGCCGTTCGCCCGCTTTAAAGTGTATGCATTGCGCCCGCCTCCCTTACGCACGGCCCCGTGAGGCGTGTGCCTACCGCTTCTCTCATTTCTATTTACACAACACAACCACCCTCATATGCTCTTGACGCACCGTCACCGTCCACCATCGTCTCGCATCCCTCCCATCCCCCATGGCGCTAGCGACCAAACGTCTGCGACCCCTCTCCTTCCCAACGCCCCCTCTCAAGCGTCTCCGCACAACCACCGCAACCACAACCAACTACTCCCCAACCGCCGCCCCCCCACTCCCGCGTCTCCCCCCAGACATCTGGCATCAAATCGCTACACATCTACCACTAACCTCTCTCTCCGCTCTCTCCCAAACCAGTCGTCAGAACCGAGCCCACTGCCATCGCGCCCTACTAAGCGCCACTCATCGTGCACTACTCCCGGAATTTGCTCTCCCCAACTCCCACTTAAACGCCCTCCTCTCCATCGTCCGTCTCCTCGACACCGCGCCCTCCCTCCGTCCCAAGCACTGCATGCACCAACTCGCCCGTCTCCTCGACCCCGAAACCGCCAATGAACCCTCCGACGTCGCCTCCTGTTTCACCCCCGAACAGGCCGCCGCCTTTCTTCGCATCGACCCCTTCGTCCTGCGCATGCACTTTCCGCCCGCACGCGTAGCCCCTCCCACCCGCACACGCTCCCGCAAACTCCGCAGTTTGTACACATTCGCCTTCCAGCCTCATCCACCCCCGCCCCGTGGCGCTCGCCTACAGCTCTTCTGCTTGCGCACCGTCCTCCGCGCCGCCCTTCACGAGCATCGCGACCTCGTCGTCGCCCACCGTTGCGTCGAAGCCGCCGTCTTGGCTGATGTGGCCCGCTTTCATCGCGCAGAGACCGCAGAAAACGCCGTGCAAGCTGTCGTCGCCGCCGCAGGCATGCAATTACGCGAGCTTGAGTGGGTCCTCGCCGCTAGCGCTACCGTCGTTCAGTTTAGACGCGGCGTGTGCGAAGAACCGTTTGATGCCTGTGTACGCATGGTCCGCAAGTTGGTCGATGTGCATGTGGGACTCGGTCCGTGTTATAAGTGCTTGTTGATTTGTGATGGAAATGCTAGACTCAAGGCGAGGAGAATTGTTGAAAAGGTTTTGAAAAGTGGCGCTATTGGTACCGCTGAAGTTGTCCGAGTTTTGGAGGCAAAGCTTTGGTGGGCTAAGAGTAAGAGCAATGTGGAGAAGATGGAGATGATGTTCAGGGAACTGCCGCATATTAGAGTTTAATATAGTGTTGCTTCTAGAATTTTGGTATTTTAAGTATAGTTTTCGACAGCATAAACCCCGTTGCACGTAGTGTACATGTCCTCTTGATGACGTCATTCCCGAGCACGTGCCGCGACCAACACGCTCCATTCACCTCAATCTCCTCTTCGTCATCATCACCTTCATCAAATGTCTGCTCAGCTCAATCATGGCCAACAATAACCCGCATCAACATTCCATTTCACTCAATGGATCCGCAGAGCTCGTCACAGAATTCTTCGCCTACGGCGTCAACACCCTCCTCTTCCAACGCGGCATCTACGCCCCAGAGACCTTTGTCCGCGTCCAAAAGTACGGAATGACCATGCTGGTGTCCACCGATCCAGGCGTCAAACAGTACCTCGATTCGGTGCTGGCGCAGATGCGCCACTGGCTGGAGCTGTCGCAACTGCAGCGGGTTGTAGTGGTGATTGCGTCTGTGGCGACGGGGGTTGTGCTGGAGCGGTGGGCGTTTGATGTGGGGAAAGTGGAGGAGGGGGAGGGTGGAAGCGTTGCCGGAAACGAGGCTGGATCAGGTGGTGGGGGTGGGGACGGGGGGAAGAGTGAAAAGCAGATAATGGGGGAGATTCAGGCGGTTGTGAGACAGATTACGGCGAGTGTGACGTTTCTACCATTGTTGGAGGAGGCGTGCTCGTTTGACATGTTGATTTATACAAAGGAGGATACGGAGACGCCTACGACGTGGGAGGAGAGTGGGCCGCGGACGATCAAGGAGAAGGGGGAGGTGATGCTGCGATCGTTTTCGACTGCGGTTCACAAGGTAGATGCATCGGTGTCGTATGCAAAGGACGACTCTCTTGCATAAACGGAAAGGTCGGGCAGTATGTACCATGTTGTTGTGGATGGTTGTAAACTAAACTACGAGTGTTGGTGAATAAATCGATACGGAAGAGCAGAACCACAGTGATTTTACAACATTCATGCCGAACCCTTGCCATCTCTGAAATTGTACACGTTCTACTCTGTGCCTAGCTGCTCCTTGAGTAGCGTACATTCCAATTCCAGATCTGCAAGACAGACGAGCAATTCATTATGCTCCGCTTCGAGCGCACGCAACGCATCACCTGAGCCTTTTTCACTAATTTCAGCACATTGCGCTTTCAATCCTGCCACAATCACTTGCAGCTCTTCGGCGCGAGCCTCAGCAGACTCGGCTCTATTTCGAAGTGCATTTACGTCGTCGTCTTTCTGTGCAAGTTCAGCGTGTGCTGCGAAAAGGGAGTCAGACATCGATGCCTGTTGTGCAAGTTGGCGTTCTTTCTCGCCGAGCAACGACTCCAATTCTGAAACGCGACGCGATTTACTCAGAATTGCTTCCTCAGAACGCCCAATTTGCTTGACGTGTTCTTGCCGAATTTCGCGGATACGTGCCTCGAGGTCCGATGTTCGCTTCTGCGCGCTGTTCTTTGCCGATTCCGCAGCGTCCTTTTCAAGCGCCGCTGTCCTTGCCCGTGCATCCGCCCCTGCAAGAGCTTCCTTCTCGCTTTTCAGCTCTTCTACCAGTTCTGCGACGTGCTCGGAGGTTTCGCGTTGATTTTCTAGAGCCTCTCTGAGACTCTGTTCAACTTCTTCAAAATTGGATACAGCACTCTGAAGTTCCGTCCCTCGCCGTTCCAGATCTGTTACCCAGGCACGAAGGTCACTGTTATCCTGTTCAAACGCATCACGAGAGGATGCAGCTTCGATAAGAGACGTACGAAGTTCACCTCGCTCATCTTCAAGAGAGGATTTCAAAGCTTCAACTGCCCTTAGTTCTTGCTCCTTTTCACGAAGCTGTGCTTTCGTCATCTCAATCTCCACTGCATTTTGTTCAACTGTCTTCTCGAGCTTTGCACACTCCCTCTTGGACTCGCGCATCATTGTCTCCGTCTGTTGGAGGTCATTCTTCAGACTTCTACCTGTTCCTTCCAAGTTCTCAATCGTGGCCAGGAAATCTTGGTTCTCACTCTCAAGCATTTCCTTAGCACTTCTCTCTTCTTTCAAATCAAGTTCAGCACGTCTCAGCAACCTTCTCAATTCGAGAAGCTTCTGTTCAACAGCACTATTTTCGCTTATGCTCTTGTGCAATTCAACTGTCTTTGAAGCAAGCTCCTCTTTCAGCTGTGATACCGTCCTCTCCAAATTTTCGACATCTTTGGAGAGTTTCGCTTCTTGTTCTTCTCGTTCCTTTTGCTCTATACCCAATTTGAGTGCAGCAGCTTCCAACTCGACGGTGCGTGTTGAAGCCTCAGTTCGCAATTCCTTGTTCTCTTCTTCCAATTTCAAAATCGAAGCATGCAATTCCCCTTCCAGGGTTCGGAATCTTCGCTCTGCACACTCTAGATCATGGCTCTTTTGTTCAACTTCTTTTTCAAGTTGCGTGGCAATTCTCCTCTCTTGCTCCTCCAGCTCCAGTTTCTCTTTCGCAAATGTATCTTTCGCATTCTCAAGCTCATTACGGACCTTGCTCAGTGACTGTTCTAAATCCGTTTCGGTTGTCTTTGAAACATGAAGTGATCGCTTCAGTTTTACGACAGTGGTCTCTAGTTCCTCAGTCTCGGCAGTAAGCTTCGTCTCTGAATCTGATAACGACGTAATCCTTTCGTTTGCATCTCGAATTTCGTCTCTGCACTTTTCAAGTTCATTTCGGATACTCACAACATACTTTTCTCTAGCTGTTGCTTCTTGGTCCTTTTCGGCAACACGATTTTGCAGACGTGTACATTCTCTGACTGAGGTCTCCTGACTGCGACTAATCTCATTTTCCAATGAATTTATGCGCGCATAAAGTTCCGTCGACAGGGCATCTCCCTCTTTTCGACACACTTCAATTTCAGAGAGCAGCGTACTCTTCTGGTTTCGGAGGTTCAAAACCTCTTCTTCCAGCGATTTTCTTGCTTCTTCCGCAATATGATGGGAGGATTCGAGAGTCATCTTATCCTTTTCAATCTGACTCAGAGTGGCGTCAATATGTGACAGCAATGATGTGGCTGTATCTGCTTCTGCTGCTGAACGTTTCAATGCAGTTCTTAGATTGTCAATTTCTACATTTGCAGCATTCAGGAGATCCACCGTCAATTCTTGGGAAGGTGAATTGGGCTTCTGCCCTTCATCTGCAACGGCTTTGGTGATATCCCGGGTTTGTGCTTGTTGAGAGATAAGCTGGCTTTCAAGCTCTTGTATCTTTTCGTGAGCACACAATAATTCCGTTCTCATGACCGTCTTATCGCTCGATAGTTCCACTAGTAGAGCCTGCGCGTTGATAAGTTCAATATGAGTTGCTGATACCGTCTTAGCTGCATCCCGGAGGGCCCCTTCAAGTTCTCGTACACGAGTTGGAGATTGCGGAGGGTCACGCGGAATTTTCACCTCCTCTCCAGGACCACTGGGCAGCTGCTCATGATCAACAGAGACCATCATCTCCTTGATCGGTAATGAGATATGTTTCTCCACCTCCGGATTTGCGATTACTTGCTCGACCTCTTCTCCAGCTTTTTCCTTTTCATCATACTCCGTTTCAGTTCCATCCAAATTGATGGAAACATTCTCATTCAATGTTTCAATCGAATTTGGCTGCGGTTTCAACTTGGAAAGAGCAAGTTCCAACTCTTGACACACATCTGCCTTTCTTCGCAACGCATCGTCTTTCTCTTTTTGCAGGGCTGTTGTCTCTTCTACCCAGGTAGAACTTGTCGCGACCGTGGCGTCTGATACCATCTCGTTGACAACGTTCTCAACAGCGAAACACATGCCAGAGAACTCTCTTTGCTTCCGTAGAGAACGTATCTTGTTGTATAACTGTGCTTGATTTTCCCTCAGACGAACATTTTCCTCTTGCAACGTTGTGGAATCTTGTTCAGCAAGTTTACAAGCATCGACCAGAGAAGCCAACTCATGTGAAGTGGCAGCTTGCTTCTGCTCCGATTCCGCCAAACTCTTCTGTACAGCCTTCAACTGAGAAGTCAATGAATTTGCAGTTTCACGATGTGTGTAAATTTCTTGCTCCAAGTCTTGATGTTTGGCGGACAATTCATCCTTCTCTGAACCCAGAACTGATAGTAAAGCTTCTGTTTCGGACAGTTGCTTCTGCAAATCTACCAGTTGGCTTGATTCTGATGATATACGGTCTAGGGCGTTCGTCAGCGACAATTCAAGTTCTTCAAGTCTCAAATTCTTTTCGTCTAGATGAACTTGCAACTCTTCAAGCTCTGCAGCTTTGGAAGTGTCCTCGATCTTCTTGGTTTGTATATTCTCGACTTCAATAGTGCCCCTTTCACGAGCTTCAGATAAGGAATTCTGTAATGAAACGACTTGTAATGTGAGAGAACGCTTAGCCTCTTCAGCCTCGTCTAATAACATTAATCTCTCCCTCATTTCGTTCACCTCAACTTGTAAAGTCTCTTCATGAGACCTTAAACGAACAAATTCACTCTCCAGAGATTCTACCTTCTCTAGGGCTGCATCCCGATCACTTGCCAAAGCTTGGCCTAGACTTTCTCTATCCCTACTGTCTGCCAGTAGTTCTTTTGTTGACCTCAACTCTTCTTCAAGATCTGCAATCTTTGATTTCAAATCATCAGCACCCAAGTATCTTTCACGAGTAGATTGATCTCTCAATTTCTCAATATCTTCCAATGCTGCAGCCAATTGTTGCTCCGCTTCTTTCTGGGCTTCTTCTGCACTAATTTTTGCTTCTTCTGCTTCATACAGTTGCCCAGAGAGACGAATACTTTGCTCAGTACGGGTAGCTAATTCATCCCGTAAAGCATTTGCTTCTTCTTCAATTCTATGTCGGATCTCGTCCAGTTCGGCACACTGCCGATCCAACTCAGACACCCTAGAGTTAGCTGTAGATGTCGTCTCTGTTTGGGAGGTAATAGATTTCTGTAAATCAACTACCTTCCTTTCAAGGTCGCGAGCAACACTGGTGAGCTTATTATTTTCAAGTACTGCACGGTCTTTAGCAGCCTCATTCGCTTCGGCTCGTTTCTGCCATTCCTGGGATACGTTCTTGGAGTCCTGGAGTTCTATTCTTGTCTGCTGCAACAGAGACTCAACTTGTCTGTGTTCTTCTTGTAACATTTTCATTTCTGTAACAATCTGATCACGAGAACTGTCGTTATTTTCGCTTTGAGCTCTCTGGGCACGTGATGCTTCGCCAAGTTGACTTTTGAGATAATCAATTTCTTGATGCAAGCCTGCATTCGATGATGCAGAAGACTCACGGGCGATCTGGAGCTCCCTCTTTCTTGTTGATCTTAGCTCTTCCAGTTCAACTAGTGTTCTTTCGTTAGAATGATTTAAGGCTTGTACTGCAGCGGTTGCTTCGTCACGTTGGCGAATTGCCTCTTGCATCCTCTTTTCGAGGGATTCCTGTTCTGAAATAACAGAGTCTAAATGGGCCTGTCTGGATGAGATTTTACCCTCCGCCACTTCTGCCCTGGTCCTCCACTGCAACAATTCAACAACATTCGGTTGCACATTCGATCTCAACAAGTCTCTTTCTCTGTTTGCAGATTCTAGTTCGACAGAGACCACACGCAATTGGTCTTCCAGGAGTTCCTTTCGACGGATAAGCTCTGAACTCTTGGCTATTTCTGCTCCTAGGGAATTTTGGATGATTGGAATCTGAGCACGCAGTTGTTGGACTTCGGTAGGATCTGTGCCATGCTGATCAGTATTCCCACGCATTACCTGTTCTTCCTCAAGAGAAGCGTATGCATCAGAAAGAGCTGCGAAGTCTGCATTTTTCTCTTCCAAAAGAGTTTCCATTACTTGCTTCTGTGCTGAGAGATCTGCATTTTGTTCACGAAGTCGCCGCATTTCGCTAACTTCAGCCGAGCCAAATTCATTTCTACCAGCTGAATCGAGCTCTAGTTGGGTCTCCTTGAGTGCTGAGGCTAACTCTTCAATTTGGCGTCTTGCCGCATTCAAATTTTCGTCCTGAGAACGAATAAATTCTTTGTACGAGTTCAACACTTCATCACGAGCAGAGTCTTCCAAAATTGCTTTTTGAGTAGAAGACAAGTCTCCTGGTACCGCATGTCCGTTCATTGTTGGATTGTATCCATTGACACCACTCGCAGCCTTGCTTGAAGAATCAGTAGTGGGAATCAAATCAAGAGCCTTCGCTCCTACACTCGCATACACGGCATCCACAACATTTTTCACACCTAAATCGTACCATCGCTCGTGGCCAAGATGTCCATTTGCTGACATGAATCCAGACTTCTCTTCCGTAGATGCTAAAGTTCCAGCAAATTCCCATGGGTCCTTGCCCGTATTTTCATACGTGAAGGCCTTAGTCGCGCGTACATCGTCCAAACACTCCGTGAATATAGTAATGCCAATGCGATTACGGATCACATCAGCAATCGTGCCTCGCGGGATAACAACTGATGCACCACCGCCACCGGACAAAAATCCACCGTCGCTAGAATGCTCAGACCCAGATTCAATACCTGTCGCTTGGAGACATATTCCTAGCAAGACTGCTGAAAGGCCCTTGGTGTGGACTTCACCCAAATCTCCCCGCGACCCAGTCTTGGTTATAATTTCAACCAGCATCGGTAAATGTACAGCAGAAGATAGAAACGCTGAAACTGCAGAAGGGCTATCATGCAGCCATACGCACGCCAAAGAAAACAATGCAACTCGAACCTCTGGAGGGCCCTGTTCTCGCTCAACTTTCCCCATTACTCGTATAATTTGCGGTAGCAGAGCTCCTCCATTTACATACGACGCTAGAAGACGCTCCTTCGCCCCTTGCACTCTTTCAACGACCCACGAAATGATGGAAGCTGCATAAAATACGGCGGAAGCATCAGCGTGTTCAGGCCATCCCACTAGGGTTGCTTTCAATTCCTCTGCAAGATACATAATATTCGTAGAATTCGATGATATACTTCGGGACGATCTATCGTTCGATGCCACGCTTGACATTGGATATGAGCTAGATCCAGCAGACCCGGTTAACGCATTGAGCAAAGTTGATGAAGGTAGACCTAGGGCAGAATCTACCGTAAGTGACTCACGAAGTACCAAGTACGAGGCCTCCCGGATCGCGGAAGACGGATCTTTGGTCATCGCACGTAGAGCCGCTACCTGTACCGTAATAGACTCCTCGCTTTTCAGCGCATAGGTCGAGGAGGAAAAGATCGATCGGTACTCGTCGTGTCCGCGAACGAGCATGGACATGGTTTTCAGTGCAGCGATCCTCAACTGAACTAGACCCTTCGAATGTTTCTTTTCCGAGTCAGGCGAATCATCATACCCAAAGACTACATGGGCAAGCGAGGGAAACAAGTTTGTAGTAGCCAATTCAGTTTTGATTTGCGCTGTTTCATCATCAGCGTCGCTGACAATAGCACTCACACATTGTATTACAATGAGAAGGTTTTTTCTCGCCCGCTTCTCTACAGCAGCTTTCACTCCAGCGCTGGGTATCTGTGCTGATGGTTGTTTTCCTGATTGTGATACAATGTTGGAATCGTCGATGGACTTAGAAAGAACATTGACAAGTCTAGGGAGGCAACCAGTATCGCGGAGAAAGGTCTTTGTCATCTTTGTCCCCTCTATTAAGTTGCGTAGAACAATTAGTACGTCTTGCACAACAATGGCAGACTCGAGGTTGTCCTCTTCATCATCGATATCGCCGAATTCATTCACAGACGCTGGGGCAGTTAGAGTCTCCATTAGAGAAAACAACTTTTCAAGAACACCTCCGTAAGCAATAATCTTGCATATCTCGGAGGATTGTTCGCAGAGAGTAGATAAAAGCAGCACGGCATTGGATCGCACATGACGATGAGCATCATCGAGAAGGTCGCATATTCTAGTGACGCCCTGAGGTGCTTCCAGAATAGCCATCTGGAGGGTCTCACGCGAATTTGCGGCCATGGCTGTTAGCAGTTCTATGGAGCCAAACTTGACGTAGAAGTCATTATTGTGCAACATTTCCAGGATAAGCAATGCTGCATTGGGAAGACCAAGAAACATGTCTACGTTGGTCGCAGCTGCCTTGGCGGAAGCATGCTCGAAATCTTTGATTCGCTGCTCGTTTTGGCGGGCGATATCGGCGGCGTCGAGCGTTTCAACAGATGGTGCATCAAGGGATGGTGGGTCGAGAGTTCCGCAAATGGAAATTAAGAGGTCAAGGGTAACCTTGAGGGTTTCATCGTACTCCTTGTCTTGATCAAGGACAGCGTGAATGATTTTGAGGGCTAGCTCGCCGACCTGCACTTGGCGCTGGGGAGACTGTTTGGCGAGCTGTGTGAGTTTGGATATAGCAGCGCGCCGGTCCTGGGGAAGTGCAGAGGTCTTAATACGCTCAATTAAACGTGGGACTTGGTCCACTGACGAAGTATCGCTGCCTGCGACATAGCGCAACCCGCGCGAAATGTAATTCATCGCATGGACAGGAAATGTTGGTGAGGAAAATGGGAATGAAGCGTCGTGAGGAAATTTTGCTACTTGCACGCTGAACAGAACGGTGTCGGAAAGAATGCCTCGTATGGCATAGAAGAGGCTTCAAGAGTTGATGAAGCTGTGAAGGAGGGGAATGTTAAGAATCACTGTTGCGGTGCTGACGGCATTTTTCGGGCTGCCTTTCAAGCGTAGAAGACGACAAAATCAATTGGCACAGACAGGCCACCAGAGAAATGTCTCGTTGTGGGACGTCCCCCGAAGTATATTTTATGATTGAATTCAACAGAATGAAAACGTGTTGATTTGTCTGAAAATTGATTGTGTGCGACCCTTTCGGTCCACCTTAGATTCGAAAGAGATTCAACTCGACAATTTTTGTAGAATTGGAAAGTTGAAAATAAAAATATTTTGGTTTTTGAAAAATGAGTGGAACGCACGGAAAGGTGGAATGATTGATTACAGAAAGCATACAACTGTAACGAACTGTGATGCGCACCGAAGATCTAGTTATGTACCAAATGTGTAACTTGATGCCTTTATAGCCAACGGGTGTGAACTTGCTGTACATCGCAAAGTAAACTCACCAACGATGTGTGCTGGATGCAACCAGGCTAATTTTTGGTACTGCACCATCGAGACTGTTGATCTAAAAAGCTGCAGGCCTCTTTTCAGCTACGTAGGGTGCAATGGTTTCACGTGTGTGCCTGTGAGCAACGAACACGAGTAGTGAACTCTTTTCACGCAACACAGTTCCATATGGCACGAAATAGGTCAGCTGTGTCTCCGATGTCGAGGAAGATTGTGTATTTTTCAGTAGATTGAATGGTATGCGTGAATTTTTTATTCATTTTACGGGCCAAGCTGTCGTGCACTCACGCGTCACGTGTCTGTCAAATTGTCGAGCAGAGAACAGAAGCTGCCCAATGATTAGTGCCAACTTGCGTAGTAATGCATCACCAATGGACTTATGATGATGTCGTGCTAGACATAAAAGTGCCCTCAGAGCACGCCCTGAAAACGGAAATAGAACGTTGAACGGGATGGACGAAGCATTCGAACAAGCTGCGTTCACAAACCTATTCGTGGAGCGCTTGGTTGACGTTAGTGAAATAACAAGATGTCAAAAAGGTGTGTATGCGACGCGACCGATTATTGGTGTGGAATTCTCGCTACGCAGCATTGAAGAGTTTGCTTTCCAACTGAGAAGCACCGTACGCTGCATGTTTCGATCGCAATGGTATGTAGGTTACGACATTAAAGATATCATAGGTGTGCTTTTCCGCCGGGCCAAGCATACAGCTTGAATGCATGGTGAGTGCAATATTTGCCGCTCGGAATGGAACGCGTCAAAGTGAGCGGCGGCGGTTTTCTTTGAGGCCAGCAAACGCCCAAAGCACTCACGCATTGTTCCAAAGGCTCATCGAACATCTGGGAATGGGCTGAACAAAACGCTCCTGTGTGGAGTTTGAAGGGCGTTACAGTAGTCTACTGTCAGTGGGGTCACTTTTATGGGAGCACGACTAGGGCTTCAAAAACGTAATCCTGTCACGCAATGTGAAATTACGGTATCATACTAACGTGGCACAATGAATTTGAAAAAAAGTTACAGGGCCAGGTTTTTTAAGGACAAATGGCATCAATCGATCACGTCACCGTGCAATGCGTGCTCGCCACTCGGGTGCGGTTTTTTTTCCGAGAAATTATGGATCAACTCGCCATTTTGACCGCCATGGTTTGTCCGTCCAAATCAAAGCGATTTATTCTATTTTTAAAAGAGCCTAATGGTGCGAGTCCGGTACCGACGTGCTTTCTGCGACATACATTCCAACTTGTGATTTTCCGTTAATGCTTTGCCAGTCGTGCATCAATCGTCTAAACAGCGGAAAACTTTCCCGGTTTGCGCATCCTCCTCTCCAATGCTTGCACGGTGTACGTGATACACTTACAATGCTATCAATTCCTCCCCCAGTCCCGTTTTCCCTCCTGGACATACAAAACATACGCTCACTTGCGTGCTTGCCGCACCCAGCACGTCACCCCTGTCTACATCCGTTACATTACCCGACTAATAGTCGTTTTCACCCAGAAATTGCGCCCTGCGCTCGTCAAATACCCGCTCTGCATGCCTGCAGCTCGTTCTGCCATCCCAACTGCAATAGCAAGCGAGCGAGCAAGCAAGCAACCACACCAAACACGCGCACACAAACCGTCTATGTCCCTCGTTCTCATCCGCCATGATTCCCTTCCAAGCGCACAACATCTACGGTCTCAAATTCTGCAATGCACATTCTTCCGATCCGCAAACTACCTTCCCTTTCCCGACCGAGCATCTCTCCGCCCCTCCACTCGCTCTCGATGACCTCTCCATGCGTCAGAAAGATGTCAGAATGAGCCTCGCTTCAAACTCGTGCATTCTGCACACTGATACACCCGCTCACCCCGTTCACCATCCTGCTCCCACTTCTAACTCTGTATCTTCTCTTACGGCCAGCTTTGATAGCCACACCAAATCCGGAACCCTAACACCAACTTCCGTCAGTTCACTGTTTTCCTTGTCCGGTGTTGCGTACGGTCGAGTGGCCAAGCCCAGTCCGAACAAGTCCAAGACATTGAAAGCAAGTACTCTATTAGCTCCATCGCTTGCTCTATCCTCTACTATATTGCCCACAATATCGCATGGAAACGCACAACCGGTGGGAGGCACTAACTTGAAGAGTGTTAGTTCGACGAAGAAGTGGAAAACGAAAAAGTCAAGAGCGGCCAAATCTCGTGTGCTGTCTCCCTTTACGGAAAGAAGGAAAACGTTTTTATCTCAGTTACTTTCACGCTCTGCACGGAGGGGCTATTTAACTTGCAAATTATGTTCCGGGCTCATTTGGGGACCCAATGGTAAGGTTTACTTTCACTTGTTGCATGAGAGGATATGCTCTTTTAACTTTCAATCACTAATCGCCATCGGTTTTGTTTCACTATGGTTTTTTTCTGACTGTAAAGGTCGATATCACATGGAAACTTGTGAAGTGCTGTGTGCAGAGAGGAAAAAAGCATCAGCGGAAGGCATTCAATTGCACACAATTAACGGGATTGAAATTCACGAAGAATTATTCGCACAGCCAAAAGTGTTGGTTCCAAAGGCCGCGAAAATCCCCGGTTTCGTTATGTCCAGCACAGTTTTGCGCGAGAATCAATACAAAGCCCCGACTAGAGCACAGCAGAACAGCGGTGAAGCGTCCGGCAGAAAGGGATACGTTCGATGCTTGGCGTGCAATACGGAAGTTTTTGCTCCGAACACGCGCCGTCATGCGAAAATGTGCTGGTACACGGCTGGCAAGTCGTCCGGCCCAGATGGCAGCACGAGTTTACCTTTGAAATGACGAACGCTTCTGCAGATTCACTACTAGCGTCTGTGTACACTTGTATCAAATTAACCCTTCTTTTGAATGCTGTTCTGATGCAAGGATCCTTATAAACCCTAACATATATATAAACTGTGCAGCGCTAAATAAATTGATCGATCGCAGTATGGAAGATATTATAGCATACAGTAGCGCAACTAGGAGCATGTGCCGTCACAGACGTTGGTTCTCGAAGACTACGGAACAGCACAAGAATAGTTGTTGCTCCACGTGGCCAGATACCGGACCTGATTGGCCACTCTAGGCGCCCCATCGTACACTTAACGGACCAATATCTAGTCATACCCTGACACGCCAATATATCCTATAAAAATTCGTTAGTGTCAGCAAATTATTGTAGCAGTTTATCGTTTTATTCTGCAACATTGTTTCAGTCGACACATTATTTCTCAATCACAAGCTGTGTCATAGCAACTTTGTCGACCACCTAGGATACTTCTTCACACACAGTCATGTGTCGTCTTGTGTTTGGTGCGAAAACCTCCGCATTGCATGACAGACATCTTACATATCCTTTTCGCCCGGCTGTTTGACCTGCCCGTATCTCAGCTAGAGTGGGAGCTTTATGTGGGTTTCCCAGCAGAACTGTGTTAGACATTACAAATCCGGGAATCTTAGCAAACTTTTTAATCGGTAGCTTTGGCTGTGCGAACAATTCATCGTCAATTTCAATTCCATTTAGTGTATGCAGCCGTAATCCTTCTTTCTTTGCATACAAACGTTCTTGACGTAGAACGGTGCATGACTCAATGTGGTATCGGCCTGATTCAAATGCATTCATAACAAGTCAGCGTCGGAGAAGTCAGTCTGGAATTCACATTCTCAAAATACTCTCACTTACCATTTGGTCCCCAAATATTGGAAGTGCATAGTCTACAAGAGAGATAGCCGCGCCTTGTAGAATTTCCAAGCATCTGGAAAAGAAATCTCTTACGCCGACTTTGGATATCTTGTCCACTTTGGCTCGACCGTGAAATTGGGTTCTCCTCTGAAGAGACAGACGGTGAATCAATGACTTTGCTTTCTGAAAGGGAGCTGGTCCTGGATCTACAACCTCTGGAGTTTCTTACCACTGGCTTTGAAATTCGATCCGACTTGTGTCCAACCCTGGAGAGACTGGATGAGGAAGTTGAAGAGCAAGAAACAGGGGAAGCCGGGGACAATATGTCGGGCGAACGAGTCGGTGAATCAGGACGTTGCAGTAACGTGAAATTGGGTCCTTGAAACAGCTCTGAGTCGGGCTGTGACTGTCGTTGGTCAGTGGAAGAATCAATAAGCAGAGACAATCCATTCTTGGTGCGGAAAGAATCCATGTTGAACAGGGGAAAGTTCAAGTCAGTGGACACTTCTGGGCTGTTGGCACTGGGCAAATGAAGAAATAATGCACAGGGCGTTTCTTATATGTGCAGAGAAGTGAGCTACGGTGTGCCCTGGTCTTCTCTATGCTCTGATTGATAGAATTTAAGACGCGTTCTGGCTAGCCGTTGGTTCGTGAGTCATTTAAGGCAGAAACGAGAAAGAGCAGCCGTGGTTCGCTTAGTTGGTACAAAGTGTGAAATATGCACGTCTTGTTGACAGGTAATGAAAGGAAAGGTAGTTTGGTTTTTTTAAACACGTTGAGGCGGGGGTTTTTGGTGCTATTGTGCAATGTGTCATTTTTCAGATTGGATCATCTGGCGAGATTTGCATAATGGTGGTATGCTTCCGTCTGTAGCAAACACACAATCGGTTGGACGCGTCAGCAAACTGTCCTCTCTCATCAGCCTTCATGTTCCATCCGAAGAACGCTAAAGATTGTGTGGAAGAACTGATGGTGACATTGAGGAACGGAAGACAGCAAGAGAACATGTAGACACTGATTTTCCATAGATAGCTGCCCATTTTCGCAGGACACTGTCTGCGCGCTTTATTCGAATAGTTGGATAGGTAAAATGATGACTGCTCAACTTCGTAAGCCGATCTCCAAATATATTGAAATTTCGCATTACTCTACATTAATGTATTTCAAGTACAGCTTTTCATTGGTTTCTGTATTCATATCTTGATAGCGATTTCTTTGGGATAGTTGTTCATGCGGTAAAGGACAATCTGCGAGTATATTACGCTTTGATCGACAGCAGACCCTATCGACCTTCAGTTGTCATACGCCTTTTGGGCGCTCATCTGATGGTGCTTTCAATCAGAATGACTAAATCACAATCGTTCCACTTGCGTGTGGTGTAGATAAACAGGTGTCCACAAGATCCTCCATCCAATGGAATGTTGTGTCCTTCATAGTATCTATCAACTCCGAGATCACGCTTAGATCTGTCAGAAATCATTTGACGTGTGCCCAGTCCTACTGCGGGGACGGCGGATGTCGACGGCGATCGAGAGTTGTCGCGCGGGCAGGAGGCTAGAGCAAATTTATGTATTTTATTGAGAGACGCCCACGTCACCATCTATTTAACTGCAATTGGCAGTTGTGGTGAGTTGTATGATTGCTACGTCGGTTGCATGCAGTTGTATCATGCTGATACCATGCTCAAGGGTGTTTCCCCTCAGTCTCGTTCTTGTTGAATAATGGGACCGACCATCACTTTCGGATGCTAAATTTCTGAGCGCATTACATTAATGTGGTACGATCCATGTGACTATACAGTTGTCAAGAAAAATATACATGAGGTAAACAATCTAGTCATTCGTCGCTTTGCCAACTCAGCTGTTCAATGGTTTAGAGGACGGTTACATGCATGCATGTAAACGCAGCAACACCTTTGGCATGTAAGCCGAAAAGAATGCTGCACCGCTCGAGTAACCGAATCGATACAAGAATGAAATGTTCTTCCCCGATAGTTATGCCAAGTGCCGTTTCTGCTCATTTTCGATATGCTGCTGGGGTGTGTCTCCAAGCTTACATAACTATGGACCCAACAGAATTCGGATTTCTTTAGAGACGAACCGTGCAAGCCGATCGTAACCCGTCTTTCCAGTCCATTACCTCTCGGGCGTATGTTTTGTCCGTATCATGCCACGCTGCATGAATAACTGCACACGAGTGTGTTCAATACCCAGAAGTAAATATATTTCTTGTTGGCCTGTGACACTGGATTTCACACTTCACGTGAACACATCAGGGCCTCACAAAAGTAATTATAATCAAGTTGGTGTCAGAGGCAAGATTCTGCAAATCGTAACAATATAATAGAATGTTTATTTAAAATTCTTTGACAATGAAATATCTTAACGTCTCTTGTGTAACATGTGTGGCTTTACTGTATGCAACGCATTATCTTTGCTGCAAGATCGGTGCCAAAACGTCTCGACGAATTAAAATGGTCGTCCAAAATTTGGCAAAACATGCCACATTGAATGAATATATAATATATACATGACTAGTAGACATGTCATCATCACCTCTCGAGGCTTTGGCCCGCTCTGTACTCGCCGCAATGATGCGACAGATCCATCGTTTGCTGCCAACATGGTTTATGCGGAACCAGAACGTGCTACACACAACACACTCCAGACTAACGACATCTTGAAACCCAGATTTACAGTTGAGGGCTTGAAATACAATTATTCTCCTAACTGCTCTGTCGGGATGAATTCATAAGCGGTGCATGTCACTTTTCATGAGGATCATATATGCTGTTTCATTCTCAACGAGTGAAAAAATACTGTTTCGCTTCATCAGCTCAATGTTTTGGTGAGGTACGTCGTGGGCGTAGAATAGTCTCGAGACAGTTTTGAAAGAGGGCCGGCGGTCCATCATGTACATTTGGAGCACCCGTCGTCAAATAGACCAATCGAAAGGAATATATTAATGGGGAAACATGATGTTCTCAAGTCAGCCATGATGTCATCTATCTTCCAGCGTTCATATCACGCTTGTGCGGCACATGAGAGCCTAGCGCCGCATACACAACGGTACGCATTTGCTTCGTTTTATGAATGCCAAATAATCTGACGGGCTCATTAAAAACGATTCTGCGAGGAGTTTGTGTTTCAATTCGTTTTTATGAATAAAAACATGTACATGGAAAACTATCAGATCGCAACTAGCCTCTTGTAAATCGAAGACTACCCCGCTCAAAATTGAAAGAGCAAAACGTTCAAGAAGCGCGGGACATGTCAAGATTGTACACATGTCCCCACTTGGTCACCAAATTTAACGTAATTCCAGTTATGTCCCTTTCGCTATACATGCAAAGCGTCACATTTGTAAGACGGAAAAAGGGGCGGGGTATCAGGCAACGAGCCGAAGTGTATGTCTTTGCTCTTGTGTCTAATTTTCCGCCCACCAAGCGGTATATAGGCTGTGATGGAAATCGTCTAGGAAATGCACAGATGACAGGTCCGATGTTTCTCATACATTGTACTGTGTCTTTTCCTTCCTGATACGTCGAAGTCAACTTGAACATCCGATGATCGCAGCCAGATCGAAGAAACACGCCTACTGTTGTAGCATACAGCACACGTCATAAATCTGCTGACGGTGGCCTCATCCTTTCCGTTTTTGTTACTCAACCACTTCGCACCAAAAATATGACCAAGTTTGACCACGTTTCGGTATGAATGCCAGTACCTGTCCTGAGCTTTCGTTTCAGCTGGTAGCCTCGCTTTGTGTGACAAGGTCACGGAAAACGATTTTCCCAGCTTTTCAAACTTTGGAAATGAAAACTGGGCACCAGTGCACGCAGCAATTCAAATAATGATTTCAAAAGAAAGTGGATATCAACACTTTCAGAATCAAGTTTTCCGTTTTTCGATGCAACAAAACAATGTACATGACATACATTTGAACCGATCTGCACGTCTGTGTCCACTTCTTTAACACGCATATGTACTTCATCGTTTCCATTCCAACTCGCAATGCAGCGTCAGCGTCACACAGCCGCTAGATCGAGGCCTTCAGGATCTGCTGCGGCACCTCCATTCTCCCATGCTCCGCTCCATCCGTCGCGATCATTATGGCGCTCAAACAAGAATGCAACAAACAGTCGAATTAGTACGTTGTCATTGCATTCAATACTTTCTTCATGTCAAGTTCAATATTAACAATTCCCTCTTCACAGAACAGTCCTGCTCTCTGCCTTTCTCTTCCTCATTTTTCTTTTTCTCTTTTTAACACATACACCGGGACCAATTGACAATTCGCTTTCCTCATTCCCTCAAGCCCATCTCTTTTCACAGTCCCATGAAGTCGTGCACGATAGCAAATTCAGTGGTGCGCCGTCGTGGAATATTCGCATCGCGCAGGCAAAACATCTCTCGTATAACACACAGAATTTCACTGTGGATGCAATTCCTACTCGTCTCGTGTCAGGATCTGTGCATTACTTCCGCATGTTACCGTCACGGTGGCGTCCAGTACTAATCTATGCACGTGCCATGGGTCTCAACACTATTGAGACCTACGTACCATGGAATCTCCACGAACCAACCCAAGGAAGATTTCGCTTTTCAGGCATGTTGGATCTCCGTCAGTTTCTGGAGATTGCACATGAAGTTGGCCTAATGGTTCTCTTGCGTCCGGGGCCGTACATATGTTCAGAATGGGACCTGGGAGGTCTACCTCCATATTTGCTTGCGGACGAAACTATGTCCTTGCGTAGTATGCATCCTGGCTATCTGCGAGCCGTAATGCGCTATATCGATGCTGTGCACGTCCAGATCGCACCTTACATCGGCAAACCAATTGTCGGACTGCAACTGGAAAATGAATATGGCGCGTATGGGAAAGACAAACTCTACATGCATACTATCAAGCGCGCGTGGGAGCACAAGGGACTTACGACTTCACATGTCATGTTTTTCACGTCCGATAATGGTGGCCCCCATGCCCTAGAAAATGGCTCACCATTTAATTCTTCAGACGTGCTCAAGACAATCAATTTGGAATCCAATGTGAGAAAGAAGATCAATATGCTTCGTATTCTCCAGCCTGATGCTCCTGCAATGATCGGTGAATTCTGGTCAGGTTGGTTTGACCACTGGGGGGGACGTCATCATCGAAGACCAGGGGATGAGGTCGTTCGTGAGGCACACATTGCACTAGCAATAGATGGTGCCAACATCAACCTTTACATGTTTTTTGGTGGGACTAATTTTGGCTTCATGGCAGGGGCGTTGACAGATTCGAAGCATGTGTATTTAGCAGATACCACCAGTTACGACTACGATGGGTTCATTACGGAATATGGATCAATCAGAGAAGAGAAATTTCTGCCTATGCGGAAAATGTTGCAGAGGTTTTGGCGTGATCTTGGGGAGAGTGATTACTATGAAGCAACTCTTCGCCAACTGCCAACTGCACCGGCTATGTCTGCGTATTCAGGAATGGTACCGTTGAACAACAGTGTCGGGCTATTTGATGTGTTGGATGTTGTTGGGGAGGAACGAGTATATTCAAGATTTCCAATTCCAATGGAACGCATAGGTGGTGACTTCGGTTTTGTCCTGTATCGACACAATATTACTCAGGGGGCTGGAAGAAATTCAAGTACGAGGACACTGCAAATCAGAGGAGTAAGAGATTTGGCATATGTGTTGATTGATGGACAAGTGACAAAAATCATTGATAGGAATGATGAATTGAGCAGAGCTGGTAAGGTAAGAGGACGTATTGCAATACCAGCAGATGCAAGGCATCTCGACATACTCGTGGAAAACCGTGGGCGTGTGAACTATGGGCATTATATCCATGATAGAAAAGGGCTGCTTGGGAATGTAACTATCGACTTCAAAGTTATCCAAAAGTTTGAATGCATTACAATGTCATTCCGCCAGGATCACAAGTTCCTCCGCGATGTGGATGACCGCAAAACAATTGAGCAGATAATATCAAGAATGTCTGGAAAGAAGGAACATCCGGCTCTTCGAGACAAGAAATCTCCTCCGACATTCTTTCGGGGAGAGCTATCAATAGAGCATGGTACGCTGGACAAGTTCGATGGGGAGTTGCCGGGAACGTTTTGTCGAGTAATGGGAAGGGGAGTATTGTGGGTGAATGGCTTCAATGTTGGGCGCTTCTATAGTGGCGCACGTGGACCGCAGTATGCGTTGTATGTCCCCGGAGAACTCTTACAAGAGGGGGAAAATGAGATTCTAGTTTTTCATGTGAACATGGATATTACCGAAACGACAGCAAGAGTACATTTCTCAGCACATCCTGACTATGGTGCACCTCCAGATATTCGAAACGAATAACACCAGGGCGGATCATGACGAGAAACAATTGATTGTTTATTTCACTTCACCATGTTGAGTTGATGCAATTCTAAATTGTGCCTAGATCTGGGCATTGCGGATAAGACTACAGGGCGGAGCGGGTGGCTTAAAACTTCTACTCTTTTCTGTATTGCAATGCAAATTCACGTACAAAGTTTTCCTGACGTAAGCCCCCTCCTCCTTCGCTATACAGGGTCTCCTTGGCGAGGGCGAGCTCCAATGGTTCACCTTGTGATATCCGCCAACATGCAATGAGTGTACCAGTACGACCGATGCCTGCCTTACAATGCACAAAAACGACTCCATTTTTGGCGGTTACGGCGTCGACAAGTTCGATAAACTCTTGTACTTGCTGCATTGTCGGGGTACAAAAATCTTCAATAGGAATGTTACAAGAGCGCATTGGTGAGACATCATCGACTCCATCATCAAGAAGAGTAGGGAGTATACGGCACTTTGGCATCTCCCATTGATTCTGTCTATCAGAACCACGGAGATCTATCACAACGGATACTCCGTAATGGGAAAGCCATTCTAATCCCCGAGAGGTTGGCTGACCGCCACGCAAAATCGTGTTACTAACAATCTCGAAATTGGGTATATCATCAATTCGTGGTCGGAGCAGCATTGCCTGACCAGCTGGTCGGCGAACAGATAGATCAGTCTCCAAGGACGTAACAAGTGCGTTGTGAAGCACATCGAGGGTCGATAGCACGTCGGAGGCTATTCCACCAGGTTGTTGCTGCATTGCATTTTTCAAAGATACCACTGCGTTTGACAAGCGTGTTTTTCCGCGTACTCGATAATCATCGATGCCCAGTCTCGCTGCTGCCGTACTTACATTGTCCAGTAATCGATAATTAATGAGAGAACAGTTGCGCAGGATGGCGGCATTGAGTTGACGTTCTAAGAGGCGCAGGGACTTGAGCTCTTCCAATAGGATGTTTTCCATCATAAGGGCATACATCTCGCTTCTGAGGACTGCATTGTCTGGCTTGGATGAAGCGCTATCGTTCATACATTTACTTCTACCGGGGATATCCAAGCAGGCAGTGCGAGCAACCTCCAAGGAGGTACGTAGCCATTGGGAAGTATTGTATGATTGTAAGCTCTGACGTAGTTGCCATAGCATGCCCCGAATGCTGGCACGTAATGTGGCCTCATCGACGTCATACATAAGCAGGGCGTTGCCCAGTGCATCAGCTTGCTGGAGTAAGTCTTTCAAGGTGCGCATTGCGCAGTGTGGAGCCATTTCAGCACGGATGCGGGCCACGAGGTCGGCAAGGAGCAAAGAGAGTTTCTGGCGGCGTAACTTCATGATGAGGGTGCACATCTCGTCTACTGTGCGCACTCCCTGTGACGCTTCCAGCACCATGCTGTCGTGGGCTACATCGCGAAGAATAATAGCCTCTGGGACTCGCATAGGCGTGAGCTGGGACAGCGGTAGCAGAGGCTCATCTGCCAAGGTTGCGCGTGCGACATTGGTGCGTCTTCTGCGATGTCTCTGCGGACGTGGCGCGGCTGCAGCGGGGAATGGAACAGTGGTGCAAAAGGCTACAGTTGTTGAAAATGTGCAGCGACATGCTGCCATGGTGAATTGTTGAGCGCCGACCGGTGTCGGTGGAAGGCAGGTGAAGGCGATATGTATGCAAATGGGAGGGAGACTTGTGTGGCTGACGGAAGAAGATCATTGGGGGAGTGTTTGAGCTGGACAAGTTGCCCTGGTGAGTGATAGTTTTTTTGGAAATTTTTTTTGCAGACATGCGAAAGCTATCGCTGTGGAGAGATACTGCCAGCTAACCTCAACACAAGCGGTAAGTGGACTTGTAACAGTGCTAAATATTCTTTCCAAAGTTTGCTCGTACAATTTTCAATTTTCCAAAACTTTTGATGGAAATCTAACAGAAAAACTGGTTGCGGTGTCGGGCAAGATGTCATCTCGCAAACACTGCAAATCGTGCCAGCATTTCGAGCAACGCCCTCCAATTTTCGACACATGTACAATTCGACAAATAGTGCTGCACCATTTCTCTGAGAATGGGTGCTGCGCATGGCCCCTTGACTACAATTCAACAAGTCTTCCAACGAAACCACTCAGTTTCTCACCCGTGCCTTATTTCGCTAATTGCAGTCACATTCTCCGGCAACTTCAACGACCTTGAACGCCTAAATTTCCGACACAACTTCCAAATGGCTAATGATGCTGTACGTCGTATTATGGCAGAGGTGAAGGAATTCTCCTCTCTCAACAATCAACCCACCACATTTTTCTCGGCAGCACCCTTGGAGAGCGACCTCTTTGAATGGCATTTCACAGTTCGCGGCCCGCCTGACACGGCATTTGAACACGGCGTATATCACGGTCGTATACTTCTCCCGGCAGAGTATCCACTCAAAGCCCCAGAGATCATTCTTTTAACGCCCAACGGTCGCTTCGAAGTTGGAACGCGCATCTGCTTGTCTGTCACCTCACATCATCAGGAGACATGGCAGCCGTCATGGGGCATCAGAACCATTCTTACAGCACTTGTTGGCTTCATGCCGTCCAAGCCTGAGGGTGTTGGTGCGCTCGATTATCCAGAAGATGAGCGCAGAGGACTTGCAAAGAAATCGCACACATTTTACTGTGCGCGATGTGAAACTATGCCCGCCCAAATTTTGCCGCCACGCATGCCGGCTCAATCTGAATCTGTGTCGACGGTGGCTGACACCGAAGTGGTGTCTAATCCTGAATTACCTTCACCTGAAGAACAGACGGCGTCCAGTACAGATGTGCCACGTGAGGCTGAAGAGACAGTCGTTACGCAGCAATCAGATACGGCGTCGAGCGCGAATGATCCCCCGGTTGCAGTGCAACAGACAGCCGAGGAGGATGAAGTAACGTCGGTTATAGAGGAGGGCACGCGGGTCGATACGGTAACGAATGAAGTAGAGCCGACGGCTAAAGTGCGGGGAGATTTGAAACCGGCGCAGAACAAAACTAGTGTGCAAGAGCCAGAATTGTTGTACGTCGCGTATGCTATAGTTGCGATGATGTTGGCAATTGTTATCAGACGCGTTTTCAAAATTGTAACAGAGTAGCGGTGTAGAAATCACTGTACGTGCTAACCACGGAGCTACGCATAAGACTTCTTGGAAAACCGATGTAGAAATAAGCCTTGTAATATGGTTCGCTATTAACACCACTGGTTGTTCGGAAAGCGTTTGATTAGTGGGGGCACCAGTTTGTACATAAATATAATGATTACACAAGTATACAACAAGCGGCAGAAGCTATTGCACAGAGCAGGCAACCTCTTCCGAGCGAGTTTTGCCCATGTGCGGGATGGGAATTGGTTGTGGATTGGCGCCGATCGCTGCCATACTTGATGCAGGCACACCTGATGAGCTGTCCGTCTGCTCGATGTCCATTTCATACATCCGCTTGACAATATCAAGAATTCCAAATTCGCGTCGAGTAACAGAAATCCATCCCTTCTCCTGACGTTGTTGTTCCGAAAGTTGCTGACCACCGCGCACAACCCACGGGTGCTTCAATAAATCATCAACAGATTCTCGTTCTTTCCAGTTAACCCGAAGCATGCGCGAAATGACGTCTCGGCATACTAGGTTCATATCCTCCGGCTCTTCGTATCGTCCTTCCCCAATGAGTTCAAAAAGTGATAGCAGATTTTCTGCTTCAAACGGGATCTTACCGGACAGCAAAAGGTACATTGTCACGCCAAGGGCCCACACATCCACCTTCATTCCTGAATAATCCTCATCACCTTTTGCAATTTCCGGTGCCTGAAAAGCCGGGGAACCAGACGTGCGACTGACGTTATCCTCACTGTTGTAGTTGTCGAGAAACTCTGCAACACCAAAGTCGGTAATCTTCAATTCACCAGCGGAAGTAAGCATCATATTGGACGGCTTGATGTCTCGATGAACAACACCCTTTCCATGCATGTACTGCAGTCCTTTGAGCGTTTGGTACACAAAATGGGCCACTTGAGATTCTGGAACTCGTTTTCCCGACACACTTTCAGCCAGTTCCTGAACAGTACAGCCATTTGCCATTTCAAGGATGATGTACATCTTTGATTTGGCTGGTGCTCTAACGACATCGATGAGTTCAATGAGGTTGGGGTGGCGCTTCAGCCGTTTCATTACTGCAACTTCTCGTTCAATAGCTTCAATACCACCGCGAACTTTTCTCAACCGACGCAAGTCGAGCACCTTGACGGCGACAATTCTCAATGAACGCTCATCAATGCCTTCCTTAACGGTTGCGTATGCTCCTTCGCCCAACTTATGTCCAATAATGAAGGAGCTTTTGGTGCCGGTAATGGACTTTGGCTTGGGAACGGCTTCACGAACGAATGAGACGGAGTTTGTGGAGAGTCCAAATAACTCATTGTCATCGTCGTCGTCATCAGATGATGAGGAAAGGAACGAGGTAGGGGCATGGAAAGCCGTGGGCGGCAGATTCGACAGTGGTACGGAGGAGAAGGGTGCAGGGTGTATAGTAGGATCGGTGGAGGGCACAGCGGAAGCGAAGATGGAGTCGTCGGAAGAGGAAGTGTTGTCATTGAAAGATCTGGACCATGTGGCATCCATGCCGGTTATAGAGCGGGCGGATTGCCCGGTTGCTAGGGCTACACGGTGGGGCGGAGAAGACGCGAGTCGTGTCGCTGACGGCTGGGCGTTGGAGGCTCGACGTATGGCGAAATGCGTGGAAAGCGAGCGGCCAAAGCGAGGATTGGTGTAACGGTGAGAGTGGAGGAAAGAGAGTGTTCCGTTTGCCTGTCAGCTTGAGGTGACATATAAGTGGTGACGTTTGTGGATTCGGTTGATACGGCTGCAGACGCCGATGCTATTGTCTCGACCACCAAAGTGCCGCTCGTGACATGAACATTGGTATGAATTCTGTCGAGGCATTCGGTGCCTAAAGCGTTTCCAGAGCTTGTGGCTGCCTGAATCACCTTCAATGAGTGGTCCAATCCAGCTGTCACTGAAGCTCCGTGGATTCTTTGGATTTCAATTAGATCACAGAGCAAATCTTATGCAGATGCAAGCCCCGTGACCAGCGAAGCCCTTTTCTGATGTCACGCAACATTTCCTCTCCGTTTTGAAATTTCAAATTCGGCTTCAACATTCCTTCAACCCTCCCGAGCTTCTCACCACGCTTTCCGACTGCCGACTCCATTTCCTTCCGCCATGTTTGCCGCAAGACCTTCCGAACGTCGTCATTCCACCACGACGCAAGCCCCAACTCAACATCCATCCGGCAAATGCCTCCTTTCCAATGAGGATACTCCCACATCACCATCACCACCTGTGTCCTCTACTCCAAGAAAGCTCCAGTTCGATGATGATGATATCACCTCCTCCAAGTACACTCATATTGTCGCCCATCAAAGTTATGTAAAGGCTCTGTACGAGCAAGCAGCAAGTAAAAATGGCTCCGAGCAACTTCTGCAAATCTTCAAGAGTCGCCTCCCACACTCAGTTATCGTCCTTCGCGACGAAGATATTCCCTCCGAGCCACTCGATGAAACTCGATTGCGACGCGTACAAGCACTTGAACACGACGCCCGATGTCTTGCCCGCCGTATCCAACAAGCCCGCGAACGTTACATGTCTCAGCTGCAGATTTCAGTTCCGCAACGCATACAGCACATCACTGCGACCCCAGATATTCCCTCCATTCAGTGCCAATCAACAATCCCCACCATAGACAAGGACGAGCTTCGCGAATCCAGAGACTACATTACCAGTGCTGTGAAGACCATTGCTAAACTTCGAAAGGTCACATCAGACACAAAGAAACGAGCGGCAAGTGTTCGGGAAGTGTTGAGAATGATTGATGCTAACACCAAGAATCAAGAATCTACTGATGTTTCTGTAACTATCCCTGCCGATTGGTCCGAAAGTTATGAGCATAGGAAGCAGATTGTTAATGGATCTGATGAGAATGTCAGCTTCTCGCGGCAAATCCCATTGTCTCCTATTCCCGCCGCTCTCTCAGCCCGAGCCATGTCTACATCGCCTCGTAGGTCCCCGAATCGGGCTGACTCGAGTTTAAAACGACATACTACAGTTGGTGGATCAGGAGGGAGAAGTAAATCGCCGTTTCGAACTCTTCCGAGGTGAGCCAGCGTGCTAATGAAAGAAAGATTCGTGTGTAATAAGTGGAATAGGTGTTAGTGGAGATAAAGATTTGTAATGCTCTTTTGAATCGCTAGGTGAATTTTAGGCAACATTCAGTTGATCTCCCTAACAAACCGTAGAGAAATGAAGTCGGTGTGAAAGCAGGAGCAACTAGGAGATGTCAATCTAACCGGGAAGTCACAGCAAGAGTTTGCATTTTGAAGTCGATTTATGTCATTAACCTTCATGATCTTTAAGTACATCAACGAGACGGGGAAAAGGATTTTTCTTTGACAGGACCAAGAATTTGACTTTGTGTGAAATATAGCCCCTAATATAGTTGTTGAAGATGAGGTTAGCAAGTATGCACTCAATTTCGTCATTGTCCATCTCCACATTACAAACATTCAAGCAGACCTTTAGATTCTCAAACGAAATCTTATTCACTTTGTTAGAAACGGTGAAAATCTTGCGACAGAGGGAACGATAAACCATCGGTCTCATCTTCTCTATGACGAGTAGCAATGCCTTGCGAATGAAGAACTCTTCATATTTCACTACTGCATCGTCGAATAGCCTCATGTTACCAGTTCTTATAGCAGCACGAATATCTACATAGCATTTCAAGTCATATTCGTCAAGCATTGCGGCAGATGGCAGGCTACCCTTGAGAATCTTTGCTGGTACCAAAAACAGTAGAATCTGCTTCTTGTGCTTCTTTGCACTTCTACCATCAGTAGTTTGTATATTTTCGAAGGCATAGGTCAAAGCCTGGACTGCTTCACTGCACCTATTGTCGTATAGATGCAATCTGCCAGTAAAATACTTATATATTACGCGGTGAGGACCGGGGAATACGTCAAACTTTGGAAAGTTGGGAGCTTCGACGGTTCGAGTAATATTTGAGCAAAGCCTCAAATTGTTGAGCTTGAAGTATACTTTCAGAAGCTGATTGCTTACTCCAAGAGCTCCAATTTTTCTGGAACCTTCATTCAATGGGCGGCGATCCTGATTCGTGACTGCAAATGCTCGTTTCAAGACGCGCTCTGCGTCTTCTAGCTGACAGGGCTTCTGTCCTTCTGCCTGCAGCTGCTGGTCAGCAACTTCTGATAACAATCGCACGTCAGCGCATAGTGAGTGTAAGAGCGGCATGCACCATGCGCTCTCTGCGGTGAGGATCTGCAAAAATATCTGCAATCCATCTGAGAGATGAGCGCTGGCGTCGACCCAGTTCTTTGAAGACAATGCTCCAGTTGCGGCGAATCTTTTCTCGACAAGAGCTGGAAGGGAATCCCAAGGTTCGTCCAATGCGGGTGGCAGACTCCCACCGCTTGAAATATATTCTTCGGCTGGTTCAGCTGTAACTGTGGCTCGCATGCCCAAAAGCTCAACCAGGCCATAACCGTCCTTTTCGCGGATGCATGCTACAACCCTGTCATTGAACTCTTGAAGGGTCGGCATCGTTTAGTGTGATGAGCAAACACTTAGGATTAAGCAAAGCTAATGGCGGGATGGAACAGGCAGATTGAAGAAAAAAGTCATACCCTCGGCCGAGTTCAAGTAGGAATCTGAGATTTTTGGGCCAGACCAGAGATACAGTTTGTGAGCTGAGGGACGAAAGGACGTCTGAGATGCTTGGATGTCTGGGGATCAATGGCACGGCTACTGCGGGAAAGTCTAACGACTGTGTCTTCAAAAATTAATAAATCTGTCGACAAAAGGCAAATCGTCGTAGACTTCTCTACCTACGTGCGCTTTATCGATATTGTTGTATAGAGGCCAACTACTGTCCGTTTAGAAAGCCCTGGAGCAGAGATCGATTGAATGGCTCATGGTTTGGATTTTACTAGTTCACATTGTCTATCCTCTAGATAACCAAATTACCACCTGATGCTACTAGTGAATTTACACAACGGAGTACTTTGAATACTGATCATCAGACGGACGGGACACAGCAGCAGCTTCTTCCAACTTTTGTCGAATATCTTGCCGGGCTGTTTTGACAGCAAGCTTGCTAGGTCCTTCGATCAAAAAGTGAAGCTTTCTCTCACCAGCTGGTGGGTTTCTACCAGCTGCATAAAAGTTACCGCGTGTAGTAATTACACAACCGGTGAATTCTTCTACGTCGTTCAACGAATTCTTGCGAGTAACTTGCCATCTAGCATGTTGAGGGTAATCATTAATCTCGAACTCAGCTGCATATCTCTGCTGAGAATTCATTTCTTCAACCGCATTGAACGCTGCATCACCTTGAAGCGGCGGACTGGTTGTCTTCTTACTTTGCGTCGCAGCAATAGATAAAACCTGTGCTTTTGCTCTCGCAATTTTTGCTCGTCGTGTTGCAGCGTCCAAATTAAGCTTCGTAGCGTGGTCTTCCGCTCTCTTGACTGCCTCAGAAAGCATGAGTTCGACCTGCACTGGCGTAAGAGCTTGTGAAGTTGTTTTGATGTTCGTACTAGCCAGTAAATCTCTCGGATCACTTGAATGTTTGCCTGCACCATCTTTCACTAGCCCACTTGCGTTTGGAGCAGCACTTATCGCTACTATATCATCATCATCCGATTCAACCTCTTCGTCACCCTCTCCATTGGCCACTTCATCTGCGAGATAATCGATTCCATATTGCTTGGCTTGCATCTTTCGCAACGCATTCTTGGCCGCGTCATATTCATCGTTATTCTCAAAACTGAAACCTTTTCCACCATATCCAGAGCTAGCCCCATGTTTGACAATACCAGCCTTTCGTTTCAGCTCAAAGTTGACGACTAGCTTACGAAGCTCTTCAGGAACTGCTGTAGCCGCAGCTTCGTCCGCGGCTTTCTTAGCCAGGTCTTTGTCGCCTTCCGGTGCATCTTGTTCTGCACTTGCGCGCGCACTCAATGTAAGAGCCTTAGCCAAATCCGGCGCGAAAGCCTCTTGTTCTGGAGTGATAAACGTGTAAGCTGTACCTGCTCTTCCAGCGCGACCTGTTCTACCAACTCGATGTACATAGTCTTCGTAATGGTTCGGTACGTCAAAGTTGACGACTAGAGTCAGGTTTTTAACGTCCAACCCTCGAGCTGCGACGCTAGTTGCGACGAGAACCTTCACGTCACCGTTTTTGAAGTCCACGATGGCCGAGTCACGATCCGCCTGGTCCATTCCACCGTGCAAAGAAAGGCATCGGTAACGTGCTCCAGAGAGGTCACGAAAGATGCGATCTGCATTATCTTGACGGTCGACAAATACAAGTGTAGAGCCTTTATCGTACCAGTGCCCAAGAAGTTCGAGTAACCGAAGGAACTTGGAATCTTCGCTACGAACTTCGACGTTTTGGTCAATAGTTGCTGCGGCGATTGAATTTCCACCTGCCATAATTTCTACAGGTTGAGAGAGTATCTTTCTCGCGAGCTTTTCCACTTGAATCGGGAAAGTTGCTGAGAACATCACAGTTTGTCTATCCGGCCGAATGTTCTCAACGATTCGGTTTAACTGCGGCTCAAATCCCATGTCAAACATTCTATCAGCTTCGTCCAGTACCACGATCGTTGCACGACGGAGATTTGTAATTCGTCCAGAATTCATCGCCAACAAGTCAATCATCCTACCCGGCGTGCAGATGATGATATCCGCACCTCGTTTGAGTTCAGCGATTTGATCCTTAACTCCACTCCCTCCATACGCACAGACGCTACGTACATCGACTGCTCTCGAAAATTTCTTGGCTTCTCCATGAATCTGAATGGCCAGCTCTCTCGTGGGCGCGATGACAACAGCGGCTGGGCCCTCCCCTGCTGATGCTCGTGGTTGTAGGGCGATGTGTCTTAACAAAGGCAACAAGTATGCAAGCGTTTTCCCTGAACCAGTTCTTGCAACACCAATGACATCGCGACCACTCATGATGCAAGGAATAGCTTGTGCTTGGATGGGAGTTGGTTGCTCGTAATCAGCATGTTGTAGGACACTGAGAACTGCATACGAGAGCCCACATTGAGCCCATGAATGTATTGGGCGAGGACATCGTTTGCCACGGATTCGGATGCCAAGCTTTCGGCGAAGGGTACCAACTTGAGCATGTGTCATCTTTGAAATTTCTGGAACTTCGATATAAAGCTCTTTCTGGAAGGGAGCATAGTCGATCCTGGAATGATCAACCTTCTCATAAAGCTGCCGTTTGTTTCTAGCAGAGGGGAGATGGCGGCGTGATCGTTCGACATTGTTTTCTTCATCGGCATCAGCGTCTAGAAGATCATGTTGGAGTGGCTGGTTATCAGCGTCTGTTTTCCTATGCGCAAGAGTGTCG
Source organism: Asparagopsis taxiformis (assembly GCA_030407315.1). Taxonomy (NCBI): domain Eukaryota; phylum Rhodophyta; class Florideophyceae; order Bonnemaisoniales; family Bonnemaisoniaceae; genus Asparagopsis; species Asparagopsis taxiformis. The sequence goes on along the minus strand of JALQPE010000083.1, from coordinate 199,461 downwards.
CGTGTGTCATTTTTAATATTTTCTGCTATAGTCGCCATGAAAGAGTCAAGCGGATCTTGATCCGATTGAGGATCTGTTGCAACTCGCTGGTTTGGCGCATGTTTTTCTGCGTCGGAAGGTTGATTAGACGGTTCAATTTGGTCATCGTTTTCGATACTAAAGGAAGGCGGCAGAAATGGACGTCGTTGGCGCGTGGAGGCATCATCGTCAGAATGTTCGTCATCAGAAGCCAGACGGCTAGAAAATGCAGAGACGGTATTTGCGCGATTGGCTTCATCACGCACCTGTTTGGTCTGTGCTAGACGGGATGTAGCAAAGTTTCGTCTTCTTGCGGCGGCGGAAACTTTGAAACTGGAGAGAGAAAGCGGAGTTTGAGCGGCATTGGAAGGGAGGTTGGGGTCAGGGGCGGAAGGTTTCGGAGGAGCTGCAAAGCGGGAACGTTTGGGAGCGGAACGGTTTTGTGGCGAGGCAGGCTTGGTAGGCTGTGCTACTGACGTTTGCACAGGTGCTGCAGTGGTGAAGCGGGAACGCTTTCGACGGCGAGGACCACGCGTGTTATCTGAAGCGTTTGGATGCATTTCTATGGGATGGTACGGATGTAGTTTAGAGCGAAGCGGGAGGGGAGCCTAGAGCAAGATTTGGAAATTGTCAACAGTGTTGACAAAAAGAATTGGGAAATGTTTTGTAAAAAAATGAAATGACGTCAGATTCGACAGATCTATTGGAGGCTATCCACCAATAGAAGGGCGCTAATGGATTTCAGCTTGGCATAAAAATATCAACTGTCCAGCTTAGTCTCCGCCTTCAAACTTGCTTGTCCTATTGTTCCCGCCTACCCTCGAGGGTACTCCTGACACTTGTGCAGTTTAAAACTTGATACCCATGCTCCATTAACTATTCTACACACGCTCTCTGCGAGCTCTACCAACATCTTTCGCTAAACATTGTTCATCATGACCATCGAGAAACCACGAGCAAATCGCCGTACACGCGGCGGCGGCGGCGGCCGTCGACGCACAGGTTCGTATTCCACTCTCACCATTTCCATCGCCACATCGCTAATTCTAACCCGGTTCCGCATTGCTTTCGTTCGCGATAGGCCGCCGGAGGGATAACGACAATATCACCCGCCGTACACCGGAGGAGCAACTCGACTTTGAAATGGAATTGTTGAAGGCACAGCGTGAAGGCCGTGAAGAACAGTTCAGAGCCGAAGAAGCTCAGAAACGGAAAGCCTTGCGCGTGGCCTCCCTTGATGCTGAAATGGACGAATACTTCAAGAACAGGAATAAGCCTGCTCCTCCATCTAAGGAGCAGCCAGCTACAACTACCGACCCCGCTTCCAATCCGGACCCCAAACCCGCTGCTGACGCCTCTCGTGATGATGATGCTCAGCCCGCTGCCACCACTTGATCCTTTCTGTGATTTCATTGAGCAATGCTTTCCCTCCTCATGGTCACTTATAAACACTGATCGCTTTTAATATACATCTTTTGTTACCGTTAACACCACGTCACTTCAGTGCTTCGTCGTACCATTCGAGGAAGACTGCCGGTACCCTTACGCGTAGCTCTCGCAGCAACTTTTCAGCCGCCTCTTCTTTAACCGTTCCTGCAGCCTTCTCTCGTGTGAATTGCACGACTTTGCCGATCAAAATTTTCGCCCTTTCATCATTCTCTTTCATTTGCGTCGCTGTTTGCAAAGGCCCGATGCCCTCCTGCACCTTCACTTGCACGCTCATCATCTCTCGGAACATCTTGAGGAACTCTTCGATCACTCTTTTGCTCGCAAACAGTTCCTTAATTAGCTGTGAGATCGGTACTTTTGAAGCCCCATGAGTGGATGCTGACAATCCTGCGCCCTTCTGTGTTCTAGACCTCTTCAATCCTTTCCGACCTTCTTCGGTTCCCTGCCTTTCGACTTGCTTAGCCCGGGTTGCTAGGAAAAGTGCACTTCGCTTTGGAGCTTCACTGCTAGCATTCTTTGGTTCAAGTCCATCTCTGCGTAGTGTTCCACTATCATGCAACCCGCCCTGCGCACTCTCCGAATTGAAGTCTAATATGTTAGTGCGCCCACAACGGCTACTAGCTGCCGGCACAGCAGCAGCTCTATCCCTTTTCTGTGCGTTTAGTTCGTCGGTCAGCGTGAGAACCTGTTGCACGAACTGCTCGTCTGGCCTTGGCGGAGGCAACAAATTCGAAATTGCTTCCTGTGCCACAGCAACAGCCATAGTATTATCTTTTGCTTCCTTCCTTTCCGCGATTCCCATTTTTATTCGATTCATTCTCTCCAGCCTTCTCCGCTCTCCTTGTTTAGCATATTCCGAATTGACGGCCTTCACGAAGAAGTCTTTCAACTCATTCTCAGCAGCATTGAACGCGTGTGCTACAAAGAGACTTGGACGCATCCATTTGGATAGTTGTTCCTGTAATCCACGAGATTGGAACCTCTCATCGCAAAATAGAATTGCGCCATAGTCATAGCGATGTCTGATAGCCCTCCCCACAGCCTGATTTACTGCTCGCAATGCTTGTATAGTGTACCATTCCGATCCATTAAGAACTTTGTGCGAGTTAGCTACTCCTCCGCCCCGATTCTGCAAAGCTATTTTGGCTTCCTCATCATATATTTGTCTCTTTAGAACGATTTTGGGGTCCTTGGCGGAGGGATAGGGCAAGCCTGTAATGACTACAGCTCTCCCGTATTCATCGCTGAAATCAATTCCCTCCGATATCTTTCCTCTGCATACAGCCAGCAGTATAGAACCATTCTTTCTTGCCTCCTTACATGCGTCTACGTTCGTACGATGTGCCAATATTGCTGCTGCAAATTTGGATGATTCCCTTTCCTCTAATACAATATGCTTGTGGCGACCAATATCTTCCCAAATTGACGGCTTCGCAGCTTGCCCGCTACGGTCTAATCTCTTCCATGCTTCTGTACACGAATACAGCGCTCCGTATGATGGAAAAAACACGAGCACACCATCAGGTACTGCACAAGCAATTTGAATCATTGCTCTGCCAAGGGTAGCATATGATGCATCACCCCTAGCACCATACGCTGAAGTTAGTGCTCCGCCTGGGACTCCATTACCGATGTCAGGTCCCCTAGTTATAACCCCGGCCCATACTTGCGGCCTTTTTACAACATGGGGGTTCTCCAGTTGTACGGGAAATTCTATGCCTAGTTCAGTCGCAAAGAAATCCAACGGAGAGAGAGTACCACTGGTGAGAAGCAAGCTTCTTAGATTGAGGCTTTTAATATTCTCCATAGCCACATCGGGTTTGAAGCACCAATACGAGATTGTTCTGCCGGCGGCAGGTCTAGCATTTGATTGCTGAACGACAGTTCGGAAGCTCTTTTCATGCCCTCGAGATACACTTTCAAATAGCACTCGAATAGCAGTCTGAAGAGTCTTTAATGAGCTATTATTGCCAGAGTTTGATGATGACGCCTGTACGTCGACCCCGTTTTGTCCCGACTTGGATTTGTCTGCCTGGAGCCCCATTGCGCGATCAAGCATCTCTAGCCACAACTCAAACGTATCGGCGGTGGGCCCACCAGCCTTTTCAAAGAGAGAACGAAGTTGATTTCCAGGGAAAACTCGAAATGCAACATCATTTTCATCACCTTTGTCCAGAGTCACTCCAGCTACAAACTCCTCTATTGACGTCAGAATTGAACGCATGAGGCGGATTTCCAGGAGGTCTCGGTTCTCTGAACCGATTACACTGTCGAGGCCTTGCTCCGTCTTAGCCATAGCTTCTAGTGCTGGAATGACAAGTCCTCCAGGACGGGCAGCCTGCTCGATAAGATGACTGAGCTCTTCATCACAGGAACTGCGAGTGACGCTAGTAAGATCAAAACTCATGGCGTCGGAACAGACTGCTTCCAGATTATGCGCTTCGTCAATTATGACAATGTCATTTACCCAATCAATGTCAAGGGAGGAACGCGTTGAACGGTCGAGGAGGTAATTGTAAGGCAGAAAGATAATATCGCATGATTCGGCTCGCGCTGCGGCACGGGATAGAAACCATGGACAAGCGGATTCACGACTACCAAATGCTCGGAGATCCTCAATATCCATCGGGGGCTCATTGTGCAGTTTCTCAACTATTTCATCACAGCGGTTCTCATGTGCTCGATTAGAGGCAACGGGAAGATGATATCTGCAACCGCGTCGACTTGAAGCTGTAATGCGTCTACACATCGCATTTAAGCGTGGTCCACTGGAATTGGTGGCAATGTCATGTATACACAATTGGTCACGACTGGCCAGTACCACGATACCAGGATTGTAAATGGTCTTCTTCAACTCACCAACGGCCTGTGCAAGCTGAGAATGTGTGCGTGAGGCAAAGATAATTCTTGGAGCACTGAGCTGGGGGGCAGCGTCGGATTGAACGAGGGCTGTGAGAGCTGCTGCAGCGCCTGTAGGAGCTCGAAATCCAGCACTGGATGCGAGCGCTGCGGCGTGTGAGTCTGTCGCTGAATGTGCATGTGCTTGAAGTGCAGCTACATAGGTTGATCTCCAGGCAAGAGCCGCACAGAGGAGACATAAAGTCTTTCCTGTGCCTGTCGGAGATTCTAGCAGAGCATTGTGACCAGACCGAAGTGCATCAATTACTTTGGCCATGTAGCGGATCTGTGGACCATAAGGCTGGTATGGGAAGTCGATTTGTATGCCATTTATGGGTAACTGAACCATCTGTTTGCCAGAGCGGTCGAGAAAGATGTTGGATTTGAGGTCGCCGCGGTTGGTAGTCTGTCTTATAGAAACGGTCATGCTTTGCTTTTTACGCGGCAACATCGGATTGGAAACAGGTAATACTTGGGGAAAAATGATTGGCGGATTCTGATTCAAAAACGTTGAAAACTTGGCAGCCTGCTTGAAGACAACACAGTTGACCAGCACTCGAAGGTCGACTTGCTGTGTCATGCGCGTCCACCTTTGTCGAAAGGCGTCGAGACAGTTTGTTTGTTTTTCATCCCAACGAATGGGTGGCCTTGTCGCAAATGGAGCTCGCATCATCGCAGTCCTATGCTAACTTCCGCGCATGGGTGCCGCGCAACATACTACCCATCGGCGTGCACCATCCAACTCCCTGGCTTTACTATGACTGGGGTCCGCGCACATATCCGGAACCACTTGTCTGTCTTCATTCCCTGATCGGCTCTGCCGAATCGTTCTACCCTCAGATCATTTCGCTCGCCCCGCGTGGTTATCGTGTGCTCTCCATTCAAATCCCCGCCTACCGCACTGTTCCTGAGTTTTGTGACGCTTTCCATTCTTTCCTCGACACTATCCACATCAAACGCATTCACTTCTACGGTGCAGGTCTTGGCGGCTTCCTCGCCATGCAGTATGCTGTGCGCAAGCCCGAAAGAGTCTCATCTATAGTGCTCACACACTCATTTCTCAACACCAGCAATCTCAACCTTCGCATTCCATACTCGGCCGCCTTGCTTCAGTGGCTGCCCGATTTTCTCGTCCGAGCCACCATGCGCGCTATTCTTCCCAAGGGGCGTGTATCCCTTGACATGGCCAATGCTGCAGAATTTGCTATCGGCCATACTATGTGTCTATCTCGTGACATGCTCGCCGCTCGTCTTGCTCTGTGTGTAACCGAATCCTCCGTTATATCTCGTTTACACATTCCGGAGAATCGCATCACTCTCATTGATTCTCTGGATAGGCCTTCTTCCTCTGCTGTAGAACTGTCCAAAACTACTGCAGAACTGCTCAAAAATTCACGTCGTGCTCTATTGAAGACCGGCGGTGATTTTCCATACCTCTCTGTTCCTGACGACGTCAATGTCCACTTGATTGTTCATCTCCGCAGAACCGCCCCACTACCAGAAGCCGTACTGGAGGTTCCACCGCCAGCACGACCAACTCCACTGCCTAAATCGGTTGTGAAGCGCAGGATCTCGCAAAACCTATCTGGACACACGCCAACCAACAGCATTGAGTCTGATCCCAATCCAGATGCGAACAACATTAGGAGATCCAAGGAGGAGCTGGAGAACGAAGCGAAAGCTGTTTTGGCCGAGGAAGAAGAAATGCTCATTACCAAGTTTACAATTGAAATTGAGAAGCTTCGTGAATTTTTACCCTCTCGTAACGATGCTTATCTGGCCGAAGTTGTTCATCAATGTGATGGGGATCTTGATCTTGCTATTTCAAGGGCACTCAATGATGAATTTGATGATGAGCTCTACGAAAAGGCTGCCGAGCAGCACCTGCAAAGGATTGTGGATGAGTTGCAGCAGCAAGATGAGAAGGAACAGGGGCAAATGAATAATCAAACCGATCAAGACGGTGGTGACTTTTCACCTCTTCGCAGCGATAGATCCATCTCGCCGAAATCAGGATTTAAAGAACAACGGTCAAATGTGTTAATCGACCCCGTTGTGCATGGAGAAGGGTCCACAGTTGTCACAGGCGACTTGAGCAGCACTTTTAAGACTGCACGTATGGGAGGTTCAATTAGCGAAGGGCATATAGACCGAGACGAGGACATCGCTGAGGAGCTGACAACTGCAACTTTAGATGCAAGTGAAGAAGAAGATGGAGAAGAAAATTGTGAAAGTGGTACAGAAGCAAATGCGGACGGTTCAGTTCTGTCAAGTGTTGATGTAAGAGGTGGACAAATGTTCAAACGACGGGAGGACAGTGAAAGCGCTCCAACAAGGAGAGAAAGTGGACAAACAGAAGATGCGGTCGAGAAGTATGTATCGTCTGAGAAAGTCGGGATGCGTTCACATGGACCAATGGTAGGAAGGGGTCCAGCTCCTTTCAATAACTCTGAGACATCTTTGACACCAGGAGAAACATGGTTGCGAACACCTCGGAAGGCAGAAGAGGACTTGGTACAAGTGAGAGACAAGAGCCATGCTAGTCAAGCAAGTGGGGCAAGCCTTCTTGCTGAAGACAAGAACCCATTAGAGTTGCCAGAAGCGGAACGACTGTTTTCTTCGCCTCAGATGCAGGTTGGCTCGTTTGAAAGCGTAGGTGGGACTGGACAGCGGCGGTGGAGCGGGAACCGATCTGAGCAGTGGAAGGAAGGGGACACGGCAGGGGTGGCACGACAGGCTAGTGTAACGAAGGATAGTGGGTTTAGTGTATCGGAGAGAGAAAGTGTCGAGGGATCGGGTGCGGTAACTGAAGTGGGGCATGATGAATGGGAAACATTTCGGGGCGTAGAGGAGGCGGGAAAGGATGATGGAGAAAGTGGAGGTGAGGAATCAGCGCGGCTGCGTGAGTGGCAAATGTCTGCAGTGGCGGCTTCCAAAATTGTGCATCAATGACAATGGGTTGAATGTATTATTATTGCACTTTAGTTTACATACTGAAGTTAGTTGTAGCATATTTATGTGAGCAATGATTGCAAATTATTGGTGTGGTTGTAAGAGAGGTCTCGCCAGCACGTACTTGACTCCTTTCCGCCTGTCATGATTTCTAAAGCCCGGGATGTCAGAATAGAGGAAGCCAGTATCCACGGGCAGCGCTTGCGCAGCATTGGTGACATGAGGGAAAATGAATTTGACTGCGGCTGGTTCCACAACCGGCATAAATGAATCCGTAGAAGAATGGAGCAATTGTTTGAAGCAGCGATTACACACAGGGAACAGGGTCAAGCTGTTTGTCGAGACTTGGGCGGTTGGGTGATGGAGCAGAAGAATGGAGAGCGTAGTGCTACCGGCGTAGACAAAAGGGGCCACATCGCGACGAGGGCAAAGGTGACATCTCTCTCTTCGAAAGGTAAGGTAGAGTTTGCCCCACGACACTGGAGATATGTGTGGCGGGATGACGGAAAGACCGAAGCGTCTGCGCACTATTGCACCGAAGGAATGTTCAGTAGGAGAACGGGATGAAAATATATGGGCCCAACTCTTACAAACTAGCGGGATGTGACGGAGGTCGTCTTCACGCAGTTGATCAATTATTTGCACGGTGAGGTCGGATGGAAGATTGGACAAGAAATCGAATTGGGTCGAGCGCCTACTCTTGGCAATCACTCGTTTCGGAGACATAGTGATGGATTAGCGAAGGCGGTGACGGCATGCATGAGACGCGGGGAACGCAAACGATGTTTATAAAGTTGTGGTCGACCGCCAATAGTGTTGGACGCAGCCTCGTTTCGCCTCCATGTGGAGCACGTTGGCTTGAGTTTTGGCGCGCATCTGAAAATTGAAAAGCGCAGTGAATTCACTCGACTTGTCATATCCAAATTTCAATCAAATCAAATGGCTGCACTCGATCGTACATACGCCACCATCGCGAGCGCGCCCGTGTTGACCATCGCATCCGAGTCCATACCATGCAGGCGGACAACGCCAAGGTCAACGCAGCCACCGTCGTGCGACAGGCACGCGAGGAACTTGCCGCCGTCATCATTTCATTGACGGATGTTCTCGCCCAAATATCGGTACGTTGCATCGTCGCTTATCTGCGCAGCACTGGCCGCAACCGACGTCGCTGACACCGTTTGCTTCCAATGCATCCCGTCGCAATCGCAGAAATCCGACAACGCCGCCGATGCCGCCACAAAGGACAAGCCGCCTAACGGCGCGGAGACCGAGGCGGCCAGAAAGGAGAGAGAGGCGCAGGAGAGCAAGACTTCGTTGACACCCGTTCTGCAACGACTCTCCGCATTGCGAGCCGCCGTGCAGGTCGCCGTCGCCGCACGACAGCAAATGGTCGCTCAGGCTGAGCGCGACGAACAGGCCGTGTCTGCCGAAGAGCGCAGCGCGCTGGAGGAACGTCACAACATGTTGGTCATGGAGGTGCATATGAAAGATGAGAAGATAAAGATTCTCATCGATCAGTTGCGTGAATTGCATCGTGATATCGTCATTCTACTCGCGTCCTACTTCAAACATCTCTCCGCTCAGAGACGAACTTGATGCGTGCAGTTGATACGTCCGCTATCGACGCCGACCGCATTTGTTCAATTTTGATTTTGCAAAAAATGAAGCCGCCGTGTCAACGCCGTTTACACCCGCTTTGCACGCCGCTCCATGTCGCACTTGTTCGCCGTGTCTACCGCTCGGCATCATTCCGCTCGCGCCTTTCGACGCCACTTGCGCCGCTTCGTTTCCGCCCCCAGTCCCCCCGCCCATCCCCAGCGCTCCCCTTCCATGCATGCTTTTGTGGAAGTCATTGGCCCCGGCGCCCACGACTCGTCCTCCAGCCTCCAGCTCTTCTTCGACGACAGTCGCTACCTCTTTGAATGCGGCGATGGCACCCAGCGTCTCTGCACTGAATATACCATCAAACTCGCTCGCCTTCGCGCCATTTTCCTCTCTTCACTCGCCCCGCCCTCCGTCGGTGGCCTCCTAGGCATGGTGCTCACTATTGCAGATGCTGGCAAGGATCAAGTCGCCATCGCAGCTCCCAATGGTATATCCAAACTTTTCCACGCAGCTAGACCCTTCTTTTATCGCCCCTCCCTTTCTTCGACTGTTGTCGACATTCCCATGCATTCCGGCCCAGCTGCGAAGCATACCGTTGTGCGCCAAGATGAAAATGTCACTATTCGTGCAGTGCCTATTCGCTGCCGTCGTGATGTTGAAATCAATGGCAGTTTTGCCGCTCATTATGACGCCGTTTCTTATGTTTGTAAGCTACGCGATATCAGGGGAAAGTTCAATCCAACGAAAGCGGTGCAATTGGGCGTCCCAAAAGGACGTAATTTCGGCATATTGCAAAAAGGACAGTCGGTGACGACACCATCTGGTAAGCTAGTTAATCCTGCCGATGTTATGTCTCCAAGTACGCCCGGTCCGATTCTTGTAATACTAGCATGCCCGTCTCTAGATCATGTACAAAGCGTTGTTTCTTCTACCAGTTTAGATCCTAATCATCTCGGAGTCCTATCTATTCCGTCTAATGCCAATCAACCGCAGCAATCCTGTGTTGTTTTCCATCTAGGTCCCAAGCAAGTGCTCGCGGATCCCGTATACCAGCAATGGTGCGATTCATTTGGACCCCACGTTGGTCACGTCCCATTGCATTCTTCCGCAGCTCCCGAGAGGACAGTTTTCAGTTCTCAGGCGGAGAACATTGACCTGTTGCACAATGCTCTGGACAGAGAAATATTCCCATTACCTTGTGAAATTTATGCACCCAATTCCTCAGAAACGGCTGCAGAAAGCAACGGCACCAGTGCTCATCCGTCGACATTGTGTCAAGTTGCCTCTGGTAGAGTTGGGAAATGGATCGATGCAGACTGCAGACTGCGGTACACTCTTTCGCCGGTCGCCAATTTCGGCCCGGATCAGTCAGCAGTTCGACCGAGGTTCCTGGAGCGCAAAGCAGCACACCCCACATTTCCCTGGCGACAAGCGGCGCAATTTTCGCAAGAACAGGAGCCGGCCGGAAGCGAAATGAAGACGCCGTCCTGTATCTCGTCCATGTCTCCCGGCACGGCAGCGGTGCGATTTCTGGGCACGGGCGGCGCCATTCCAGCCAAATATCGCAATGTGTCTGGAATACTTCTGGACTTATTCGAACGCGGTGGAGTGATATTCGACTGCGGTGAAGGCACATGGGGCCAGATGGTACGTATTTTCGGACTGGACAGGGCGCAGAAAGCGCTGTGCAGATTGAAGATTGTGTTCATTTCGCACATGCACGCGGACCACCATCTGGGTTTGACCACATTACTTCACCAAAGATCGGAGGCACTTGCAACGCACACAGAGTATCAGGACGGCCCGCAATTGGTCATCATTGGTCCACAGCCATTGCATGCGTGGCTTGAATCGGTTGAGGCGGCTACTAGGGCGCCGCTACGAGAGCAGTTTGGGCATGGAGGAGCATGCTATAGGTTTTTCGATGCGGAATGTCTCAAGGACCCGCAAGCTCCGGAAGCCAAGTTCTTCCCGGACGCATTCGGACTGGAATTGGGATGTGTGGATGTGATACATTGCCCATTGTCGTACGGCGTGTCGGTTCGAGACTGTCTGAGCGGTTGGAAAGTGGTTTATTCTGGTGATACGAGACCGTGCGAGGGACTGGCGGAAATGGGAAAGGATGCGACGTTGGCTATTCATGAGGCTACGCTTGACGATGATAAACGCACTGAAGCTATCGAGAAATCGCATTCCACGACATCAGAGGCGCTGGATATCTGCGGGAAGAAGATGAGAGCGTGGCGCACGATATTGACACATTTTTCGCAGCGCTATCCGAAGATTCCGAAATTAGATGAAGCTACGGTGCAAAAGATGAGAGAGAATAGAGCGAGTGTGGCGTTTGATCTTATGAGTGTTGATTTCACAAGGCTGGAGGAGTTGCCGAAGATTGTGCCGGCTCTGCGACAGGTGTTCCCGAATGAAGTTGAAGACGATTGTTTTGCGGAACCAGCAATGCGTAGTGATGTGACTTGATAGCTCTACATGTATATGGTATTCCTGCACTCTGCATCAACTGCGTGTTGAATGTTTATACAGTGAACGCAATGCAGATCAATTCCGATAAACTCCAAGAGCTGATCAAACCAATGCAGATAAAGAGTTGTAGCAATGTTACAAAGTATAGTCAATCGTGATCACAACAAGTATGACACCAATGCCAAATCACCATCAAGTACACGTCGAGCAACTGACCACCGCAGCACACTAGTGACCATCACTCGCAGATTAACCGAGATTTGATATTTTTCATTCACCAAAAAGCAACACTCAACACACGCGCAACCACTTGGCACCAAATCAAAGGCACAAGACCGATTGCGAAAACTCTCCATCTCTCCAACCACACCACCTGATCTCGCCGCTCGTCGGCACCATTTCCCCCAGCCATTAGCCCCCATTCCGTTCGATCTCCGCACCAGTCCCGTCACCAGCAGCCGCCCGCCGTCACAATGAACGCCTTTGTCCCGTCAGCCACGCCGCTTTGTCGCCCGCAGACGCGTGCGCGCCTCGCGTGTCCCACGCGTCCCGCCGCGCCCTTCTTCGCCAGCGCGGCCTTCGGCGCCCCGGTCGCGACGCGCGTGGCAGCCCCGGTCGCCAAGGCGCCCACGACGATGGAGGTGACGATCGTAGTCGGAGACAGCGAGCCGGTTGAAAGCGGTGCGTTGCGCATGGATCAGCGCGTTTTCTGTCGCCCAATTTTGCGCCCGTTTCTGACTTGTGTTTTCTTTGCTCTCCCGCTCTAGCTCTGCGTCGTTTTAAGAAGGATGTTCTCAAGTCGGGCCACTTGTTTGAGTTGCGACGACGCCGATATTTTGAAACCAACACTGAAAAGCGAATTCGAAAGGCCGCAGCTGCGAAGCGTAAGGCTCGTATGACTCGAATGGACAATCGTTCTAAGAACAACAACAACAATGGTGGCAATAGGGTGTCCAGCGTCAATCGTAGTCGTCCTGTCGCTAGTTCGCCCCCAGTGGAATCCCCCAAAACTCCATCTCCGTGATTAATTCGTTGATACAATTCGAGGAACCTAACATCATTTGGGCGCTCGCTTGGTAAAACTGCATTTTGCTGTCAATCTTAGTTGTCCTCCGTCGTTGAATTTTATTTTATCTTCAGGATGTCCCATCCCTAGCTCGAATCTTCTTTTACCTTAGTTACAACCTTCGCTGTACCCTCCCCAAGTGCATCATCCAGACCATTTGTTCCTGCAAACTCTGTCTCCCTTTCCTGCGAACTAACCTCATCTTCATTATCCGTCCATGATTCGCCCGGCTTACCCGAATCTCCTCCATCTACATTCATTGCGTTGCGACTACTCCCCATTCGGTTATCTCCATCCCGACGAGGAAGCTTGCTGACACCGTCATAGTCCAACCGTGCTGTCAAACCATGATACAAAAGTCCTTGCTCTTCTCCAAGACCAATGAACTCTATTGCTTCATCAATTGAGTTTCCGCGGACCAGATATCGGATCACCATTTGATAAGTTTGCAGCATCACAGCGATATTGTCTTCGCGACACTTTCGCAACATATTACACACCTCACTGCCACGTCCATTCCGTAGCATTAGCCTCGAAGCCAAATGTACCGTCTTAGGACTCAATTCCATTCCAACACTTTCCATCTCTTCCAGAATACGCATTCCTCCTCGTAGATGTCTAGTCTGAACACAACCATCTAGTAGAGCATTATAAGTGTCTACGTTCTTCTCAAGATTGAAGCGCGATTCAACTTCATCATATGTCTGGAATGCTCGGTCAAGATCTTGAGCAGCAGAACAAGCAGCAATGATGCAGTTCAATTCATCAATACCAACTGTGGTCGGCTTCATACTATCTGTCACGTCTACACGTAATCCTTCTTGAGGTGGCTTGGACAAAATTTCAGCCAAACTGTCATTCTCGTCACTTGCATCTTCAGGACTGATATCCTTCACGGCTGGATCTGTATCTGCTGCTCCTTCCGACACGACCTTTGCCGTGTCATCCCCGACAGCTGTGTCCGCACTTTCATCCACCCGCTCCGCCGCAGACTCTTCGGCCCCTGCCTTGTCAAAAGTTTCAGGAGAACCTGCCCCTAGCCGATCACATAATCTATAGAATTGCTCGTCAACAACTGCAATATCGAATGACAGCGGGCGTACAAATGTCATTTCGAGGTTTTGCAATGACAGCTTCAAACCTTGCTCGCGCATATGACCGATAATATCCATTGCCTTGGAGAATTCTCCAGCTCCAGCATACGCACCCAGGAGGCAATACCACAACGGCGTAGGAATTTCAAAGTCGGGATAATACTTGGACAAAAGTGCCCAGGCACGGGACGCAACATCCACACGCCCTCCACGGAAAGCACAATGCAACACATTGGATATAGCACCGATCTCCAGAATAGGTTCTCCTCTTATTGTTGCGCGATCCTCCTTTGATGTCCATTGCTGGCCTCTGATCTGATAAAGGGCACGGTCTTCTGCAATTCGATGGACTTCCTGAGAGTAACGAGGAAGAGCTTCCTCAAATTTGTCCAATAACTCGAGCGTGGAATTGTAGTCATCATTGTTCGCGGACACGACCAGTACTTGTGCGATAGTCATCGCGCTGATGTCGAAACGCTGCTTTTCCACGGCGAGCAAAGTTTGATACGCCCTGCGCGGATCACGTCGACGCAAACAGCCAGTAATGAGTGCATGGTATGTCGAGAATGTCGGGTATATGAGATGTTTCTTCATCTCATTCAAAACTTCAAAAGCTTCATCCATCTTGCCACGATATACAAAGGCACTAATGAGATAATTGTATGTTGTAGCATTGGGCACGGATGACCTCGGAATCGACCACATTCTGTTGATCAGCTCAAGCACCTTGTCTGAGTCACCACCACGTGAAACAGCGTGTAGCCCGCAGTTATACACCCCGATGCCAAGGTCATACTTACGGTCTAATGCAAGCTCGAGCGTGTCGAGGGCTGTCGGACCCCATGAATTGCGTCCCAGAATGGGAAGCATCAATGCCATGACGTCAGCATCGACAAGTGGAGCATCTTTTTGAGAGATAGCTTTGGCATAATGCCAAAGAGCGGTGCGATTGGCGTTCTTTTCGATGAACGCTTTGAGCTGTGTGAGAAGGGCTTGTGGGGTCTTCCCAACCAAAGTAGTTTCCACTGCTGCTGACGTATCATTATCCGCATCAGATAGGGAAGAAGATTGGTCTGCAATCTCTTCAGCAGCCGTTGGGAGAGATGCGGCAACTGTTGCATCTTCCACAATTACCTCAACGTTCGGTTGCTTTTCTTCGGGGATAGCACTGACAGCTGGAGTGCGGTCTGGATCAACTTCTGTGTCTTCCAATTTTCTCTTTGAATCAGTGCTCATCACATTAGTGCATAACTCTCTCGGAACTGGGTGAGAGCGAGTGGTACGCGCAGGGTTTCGTGTGGCAGCATTGGGTGTCGAGACGAGGCGGCTTGCGCCTCGCAACGTGACGCGGCCGAGTGTAGAACGCATTGTTGAAGGATAGTTTACGACTCTGGAGGGCGAATGGCGATTGTCGGCGGAAAAGGCGTCGGCCGGTACTGATACCACAAATTAACGTGTAGAGAGCAGGGGAAAACGGTGAATCGCAGCGATAACTGCCACCACGTCAGGTCGGCGACCTACTACTGAGCAAATCAGACAGCTCTATTGAATACGGAGATCTCTATTTTTTAATAGAAAAACATGAATCAGACAGCCAATTGCATGCAGTAGTACGACCGTCGTCCCATAATAGCCAATACTTTTTCGCGAACGAATTCTGTTACGTTAATTACATGGAGGAAAACAAATTACGAATTGCAATAGAAAATCATGGGAATCGATAGCTAGGGTTACTAGAATATTGTCGCCGTCGACCTGTCTTTCGCCGCAATTGTAGTCCTTTTTGCAACCAAATTCTGAACCGCGCATTAGCTGAGACTATTGTCACCAGCGAAGTCATCCAATCCAACTCAGTCGCCCTGCGCATCGTCCGTGCAACACCAACTAAATAATGGTGCGTGTACCCAAGATCCGATATCTGTTTCATTGCGCGTGTGCCATCCTTCCGTTCCGACTTGCTAACATCGTGTTCGTTTAAACCTTTCGTGCTGCTCTCGTAGCCGACCGTTTTGCATAAGAATCGCAAGAAGCGTGGACATGTCTCTGCGGGACATGGCCGTATCGTACGTTTGAAACAGATGCTTTATTCACCTTGCGAATGCGCAGCGATCGATGCTAACCGATATGTGCTGTTCCCTCTCATCCGCGCGTGACATACACAGGGGAAGCATCGCAAGCATCGTAAGTTAGCCTGCAAACATGTAGAAACGGCGAAATCGGTTGCGTCTGAACGGCACTAACGAAAATTGTGTACATACTTTGAATATTGCAGCCGGTGGACGTGGTAACGCTGGAGGTCAGCATCATCACCGTATTAACTTTGATAAGTACCATCCTGGTTACTTCGGAAAGGTTGGAATGAGATATTTCCACAAGACGAACAACAAGTTCTTCTGCCCCACAATCAACATCGATAAGTTGTGGACTCTAGTCCCAGAGAATATCCGGCTTGAAAATAGGAAAAAGAAGGATGTGGCGCCAGTGCTTGATATCACACAGGCTGGATACTTCAAGGTTCTCGGAAAGGGTCGTTTGCCGAAACAGCCCATCATTGTCAAGGCAAAGTTTTTCTCAAAAGATGCCGAGAAGAAGATCAAGGCAGTCGGCGGCGCTTGTATTCTCACTGCGTGATTGTTGAAAGTGTGCGTGATGCGATTGGGATTCGGGCGTGGCGCGCGTCTACCTGAAAATAAATCTAGAACTTGGGCGCAGAGAACAAGTGACAACAGACTGGAACTGAGCAAGCAATGGATACACGTAAATCACTATTTACAAATACTATGCATTGTATCAAGACACGCGCTAGTCTAGTCATCTCTTCACACGTTACAATGTTGACGTGAGCCACATGTACGCAAACGTAAACCCAATCGCAGTCGCCACCATCGTCAGCTCCATGCGAGAATTATCCGGCATACGTGGCTGACGTTCCTTCTCCAAATACCACTCAATTGTGTACGGATCGGGCTTCTTCCGCAACAGGGCTGTTCTCAACGGACCGAAATTTGACGTGAGAATGGGAGCCGTGTTGTGCTGATCATCCAACGACGGAATGTCAAAGAAATAACCCGGAGCCATGTCCAACGAAGGTGCAGTAATAATAAACAACAACTCCCTCGACACCTTTCTCACATCTCCATCAGCATGCGTACGCAACGCCTCCAGCATACGAGAAGCAGCGCCCTTATCACCAGCAGCATCCAGCGCTTGCGCATGCCACAACTGATACTGACCACCGAGACGCGATTCAGGCCCCACACACGACACCGCATCTGCATACTGCGCCACAGCGTCTCTATACTGTCCCTTGTTGAAGAAATTCATACCCTGCGCAAAACTATCATTCGCACGCTGCAACGCCTGCTCTTCCTTGGCGGGCACATCGACCACTTCGGGCGGCAACAGCTGCGACGGGCGCTCCGTTTCCGTGGCCGCAACAGAGGCATCCGTCGCCTTCCGACCCGCCACAGCCTCGTCTAGCCAGCCGCCGAACAACTTGACTTGATTGTCGTTGAGCGGGCCACGGTCGAAAAGAATGTCCTCAATCTGGTCCAGATTGTCCGGCAGACTCGCGGTGAGCAGCGCGTCACTATCGGAATCGGCGACATTATCGGCTGCGCGCTCGCTGCGCGCCGACTCTATCGACTTGCGAGCGTTGAACAGCCTCTTGCGCACCTTGTTCAGATACTGCTTGTCGACGTCGCTCAGCTGGTCCTTGTTGGCGTCCAGCGCGACGGTGCGCACGACGCGCCGACGCGACGCCGAGATGCTGCAGCGACGCGCTGGAGTGAGCTGGTGCGGGATGGCCGCGGAGGTTATGAAGAACACTTGAGCCATGTTGATGCACGCGCGGACGATTCGCAGACGGTTGACTGGACTGGGATGTGCGCTTGGGCATGGAAGAAATACGGTGAGCTGGAAGGAGATATGTAGAGCGGAATGAGGACTGTGCATTGGATGATGACGGTGGCAGATTTTTTGGGATCGTGCGTCACGGAAATACTGCACTTTGATTGGATGGTTTATGCGCACTTGGACCACACGATGGCCAATTACCGTTCGTGAGGCGTTTGTATTCGCAACGGATATCGTGAATTTTCATAATGAAAAACAACAGCTCCGAGTGTGCAAACTTTGCATTCAAATCGACATGCAGTTGCCAATGTCGATGGCGCCGTAGCGTCGACGATACATTCGGTGTAACATGTCCGCGTTTCGTGTGGCCGCTCTCGTTCGATCTACGTCTCTGCGCGCATTTACTCGCTTGCGGCCGCCCGCTCGACGCGTTGTAAACTGTCCGCCCGCCGCGCGAGCTTTGGTCTGTGACGGTGCGCGTCGACCGCCGCAGCCCCCGATCGGACCTGTGGCGGGTGAGAATCCAAAGCTGCATATGGTGTTCACTTGCGGCAAATGCGACACCAGAGCTGTTAAATCGTTCACGAAGAAGGCGTACAACGAGGGCGTTGTTATTGTCACTTGTCCCGGTTGTGGCGCCCGTCATGTGATTGCTGATAATCTGGTATGTGTATAGATGACAATGCGTTGCGCTGTTTTGTCAAATGTGCGGCTGACTGACATGTGTACCAATGTTTGCGTAGGGTTGGTTCGGAGAGGAGAAAAATATCGAGCAGATTCTGGCAAAAAAGGGGGCTCGCGTCGCAAAATTTACTGACAAAGACTTGGATTACGTACCTGACTCCGAAACACCCCGTAACTTTAATAAGTAGCCTGCTGTACTTGCCCATTCAGTAACATTAAACTTTGATGACTACAAAATCCTACTAACATTAAGCATTCTTCTCACCCATGCAATGACAATGTACTCGACACTTCTTGCAGCTGAGAGCGCCTGCAGAAACAACAAAAAATAATCTACTCTATTCATTGCTGCTCACCAGCAGTAACAGTAGGAGCTTCATTGCCGTTCCCACTATCGCTGTCTGACCCCTTGTTCTTCAGTTTTGCCTCCAATTTCGCAATTCGCGCCTGCAATGATGTCTTCTCTTTCTCAGCCTTTGTTGCAGCCTTGCTCGCCCTCGACTCAGATCGTTCGACTTCCTTCTGCGCACCATCTCGCTCCTTTGAAATGGCATCGATCGTCGTCTTCGCTTCCTTCTGCGCTTCCGCTACCCTCTTATCCCCCTCCTTCTGCAAAGCATCCAGCTCCGCCTTGGCCTTCCGCTGCACGTCGTTCAGCAGCGCTTCATATTTGCTTTGAATTGTCTGCACTTCCTTGTCTTTTGCTGTTCGCTCTTCTAGAAGCTGCTTCTCGTAAGATTTCGTTGTTGAATCTAGCGTAGCTGTGGACTCCTTTACAGCGTTTGCCAATGCCTGCTCCGCCTCTTGCACCTTCTTGTTTGCGCTTTCTACATTTTCCTTTGCTGCCCTCTGCGCTTCTGCAATCGCAGCATCTGCCTTGCTATTTGCTGCTCTTTGTGCCTCTTCAACTTGTCCACGGACCGCACCAAAAGCATCTTCTTTCGCCTTATTCGCTTCATTCACAGCAACGACCGATTCTGAAGCTGTCTTCTGCGCCGCAGCCTGCTGGTTGCGTGCCGTCGTTACCTGTATGCTCAGCATTTCAACGGTATCTTCAAGCTTTTCTGATTTCCGTTCCGCTTCCATCGTGCGTTCTTCCAGCGCTATACGATCTGGCATCTTGGAAATTTCTTGCATGGATTCTTCGAGGTCATCTAGCAGATTACTGTTATCCCTCCGAAGAGTCTGAATTGTCTTTTCCAGACCCATGCGGTCTGCAGCAAATTCATCCCGCTCCTCTGCTAATCGATTATTCAATGCATCAATATCTATTTCTTGAGAAGCATTCTTACTCGCAAGTTTGTCTATCTCCTTTCGCAGAGCCGACAATTGTGCACGTAGATTTGCTGCTTCATCTTCTATAGTCACGTTCAATCCAGCACGCGCAACTTCTACCCCTGTTCCAGCTTCGACCAGAGTGACGTTTTCAAAGCCCAGTGCACGCACGCTCTGTAAACACGTTTGAGCAATAGCTCGTTGATCAGACTCCGGCAGACGATGGAATACCTTGGTAACTTCCAGGACGACCGTAGGGTCTGCTGTCAAGCTTTCGAATGATGCCCCAGAGACAAAAGACATATTGTTCGCGAGAGATTTTTTCAATGCGTCCATTACCATTGGTGCCGTAACATCAGCTGGGTTCACTGGCTGTTGCGGTTTCGGCGCTTCAATAACACCTTTTGGCTTCTCCACAACTACTGGTGGTGGCGGTGGAGTGACTGGTGCAGGTGCCTTATCTTCGATATCAGGCAATTTGGGAGGTGCTGGAGCTGGAGGCGGCTTAGGTGCCTCAGGTTTAACAGGGGAGACTTTTCCCTCCGGTGGGAATACTTCCTTCTGTGCTGAAGAGCGTGACGAATATGACGATGATAGTCTCTTCTCCTTGGCCAACTTTTTCTCAATTGCAGCTGTCTCAACATCGATTTGCTTCTTCGGCGGGGGCTTAGCTTTCTCACCAGCAGAAAACAGGCTCGGAAGTAGGGATATCGCGATGAAGAGACCTAGGGCTGCGGAAGCAAGAGCCTTATTCGAAATGTCTTGGAATTCCTTTGGTAGTTTTTGAACAATTTGTGGTGCGACTGTCTCCTGCCATCCCTTGGTAATAGTTGCAACAACTGATTTGGATGCTGTTGCCGCAGATGCCTTGAGCTTATCTTGCTGAGAGGCATTCTGAGGTTCGCCTAGTTTGATCGTGTTCTCCACGAAAACCTCTGCTTTAGCGCGTGCTTGTTGGCCTAATTCGAATGTCTTTGTCTTAGTACCGACAAGTTGTACAATGTCTTCTGCCTTGGTAAACAACTGCTTTCGGGTTGCACTATTTTTATTTCGGGCATCTTCGTCAGCTTTCTGGGCAGTAAGTCTTGCTTGCTTGGCTTTCTCAATTTGCTCTGGGGACATTTTGACGCCATTTGCAGAGGGTGCAGGGGCGGTTTCTGTTTCTGCAGCAGGTTCAGCTTTTGCTTCAATGGGTTTCTCTTCGGGGGCGTCCACCGGGTCGACTGGTTTCTTCTCTTCATCATCGTCTTCAGATGTGGGTTTTTCTTCGGAAACGACAGGTTTCTCAGGAATCTGTTCCGGCTCAGTCGGCTTCTTCTCGGATGCAACCGATGGCTCTGGCTTTGCTTTAGACTTGGCGCTCTTTTTCAAAATGACGGGGCGTTTGGGCGGAGCATCTTTCACCTCGGGTGCTTTGGGCTGGGCAGCTATAAGATCATCGTCATCAGGTGAAATGGCAGCAGCTTGTTTAGGTGGCGCAGGTGCGGATGGGCTTTGAGCATGACCGTCCTTGTCTGCATCGGCGTCAATAAATTCTGCGGGACGAATGGGGGCAGCATCTGCATCGGGACGAGAGATGCGAGCAGTGGGCTCGTCGGAACCGGCGGCCTTGCATGTTGGATGGCGAATGCGACGCTTAGAGAGTGCCGGCCGGACGGCTGTGGCTGGAGAAAGCGGGAGGCTCGGGAGGAATGTCGGCGTGAGCATTTTGATTAGTACAAGTACATCGGGAAGGAGATGAGCGGAGATGGAGAATGTCGTGAGGTCAAGTAGGAAACGTGTGGTTGAAGACAGAGATACCCTAGGGCATCTCGTGAAATGCGTATAAAAATAAACGACTACGTGTAGTGTGTGTGTGAAGATAATTGAATGGCCGAACAAATTTACTGTTCGATTGTTGTACAACAACACAAAGTAGTTAAGTACATAAAAGGGTTGGCAATAGTAAAAAACATACGGCAACGCTCGACAATCGCAATACAACACACCGCACGGGCTTCAAAACCAGCGGTCAAGCGTGCCTACAGCTGTGCAAAAATGCACTATCATCATCACATTCTAACCCCCGATCTGTAAAAGTACATCCGCCTGCTCATGCGGACGGCGCCAGCGGCGGGATTCCTTTCGGCATCCGTTTGAGGATCTTGGCCTGGATCCGCTTTCCGTATGGGCTCTGTTTCAATGAATGTAGATGCGGCCGAATGGCCTCACAAATTCTTTCGAGCTGCGGGCCCTCTGCAATTTGTAGTGCCCTCTGAATCACATAGTTCCCATATGCATCATGCAGCAATCGTCGCATGGTGTCTTGTTCCGAGATGAGCTCGTCAATCAACTCGCGCTTCGTGTCGCGAGAACCCAGCTGCAGCCCCTTCTCCACAACATTGCTGCTGAACTTTTGCATCGAAAGCTCCGCAAGATGTCCACGCAGCCTACGAATAATCTCCGTAGTGTACACTGGGTCATTCAGTTCGAGTACATATTGTACTACATAGTTGCCAAATGCATTCTGCACCAACGGTAATGCATTGGCATTGATCTGTTGCGCAAGTTGGTTCCGCTGAGTCGGAGAGGCATAATCCATACAACGTTGCATCACACAGCATCCATGCCGATGCGTAGCTAGCTCAAAGCAGTTTCCAGCTACAGCATCATATACAAATTGATTCTGTGCTGGATCCATACGATGCAAACAGCGCTGAATCACATGGTTGCCGTTGATATCCTTCATCAATGACACCGCAGCCGGTGTGAGAGCCACACAGACTGCCCTCACTTGTTCCGGCGTCGATAGACATTCTACCATGCGCTGCACCGCACGAGTTCCGTGCATGTTCGTAGATACATGCGGAATCGCTGGAGCACAACGCTCGACAAGTGCCAAACGCTGTGCATCATTGCAGAACTCAAACAGCTTTTGACATAAATAGTTACCGAAAGGATCTGTCATCAGGTCTACAAATTTCTCATAGCACTCCTCGAAGATCGAGTTAATGTACACCACATTCCCTTCCTCCAGCTTGGTCTGAAGAAAGCGGCACCCATGCTGATCACGAGCCAGCTCTTCAGCACGTCCAATGACGTCATTGAACGAGGAAACTTTCAAGCCACCATTCGCAGTTGCTGGGTCTGGCGATGCACCGCGGTCCGTGCCTGATCGAGCCCCGTCATGATGCGTTGAGCCAGTGGCATTTACTCGTCCAGTCGCATGTTGACCTGTACGCGCAAATGTATCGGCGCCATTTCCACGGCGACCATCATTGCGCGTATTTCCTCGCTGGCCAGTACGTTGTGATGAGCTACGTAGTGATGAAATTGGGCCGTTGATATTCACTCCATTGCTCTGATAGACTGCCGCGGCAGCCGCAGCTGCAGCAGCTGCGGCTTGAGCGTTCACATACTCGGGTGCAACAGGCATTGCACGACCACGCGAGTTTGCATACCTCGCATTATTGCTACCGTATGGCGGAAAGCCGTAGCCGGCACCGGGCTCCATTCGTAGCGGAGAGGACGAGCGACCACGAGTAGCATTGTGACGAGCAGCAGTATGTTGTGGAGGGAACAAGGCAGCGCGGGACGTGGTAAACGATGTGCCACTTTCACGGTAGGGCAAACTGCTGTACGGAAGGCCCGATATAGTCTGGGAAGGGTTGACAAATCCGGTGAGAGTGTCATCTGGTCCTGGCTCTGGGGCGAACATATCGGGCATTGTGCCATTGGGCGTCACAAAGGAATTGGGAAGCGAAACGACGCCGTCGCGGTTTTCAAAGCTACCTGCAGCACGACTGTCAGCTCCTGTATGCAATGGCCAGCCCGATGAACGATATGGAGCTGCCGGGGAAGTTTGCTGGGCTGCAACGGCAACAGCAGCGGCGGCTGCCGCAGCAGCTTGAGCATGACCCGGAGTTGAGGCCGAATATGCATAGGGTGAAAATGGCGAACGAGAGGGAGCAACACCCTCAAACAGCGTTGGGACAGCGTAGACACTATGTGCGGTTTCACGTTCTTCCAATGACATTTGCTCGAGTTTCCATAGTGCCTGCTGCTCGACATGACGACGAATAGCATGGGGAGCAATGTTGGTTTGAGCCGGAGGGTCGTGCAGAACCTGGCGAGCTAGATGAGAGGCATCGGACTGATGGAATTGTGCGGAAGTCTGCGGAGGTGGAGATGGTTCACGTGGTGTCGGAGAGGGTGAAGACGAAGGCTGCTTTTCAGATGAGGTTAGATAATCATCTGGACGCTGTGAATCGTACGACTCTTCATCGCGATAGAGGGATGAGAGGTTTTGACCGGAGACTGGCTGCATTGCACGAGATTCGCGGAATATGAGGTCGTCGAAAGAAGCATTGGAATCTTCCCGACAGAGGGCATTGGGAGAATTGGTGTGTACGGCGGCGAGAGCGGAAAAGTGCGGAGAAGAAGCGGGCGGGGTCGGGGAAGGGCGTATGACACGTGGGGGGAGGGAAGCTGAAACATTGGTATCTACCGTAGCGGATGGTGGAGGAGGGGTGGGTGCAAAGTGAGCATCGCGATTTTGTTCATGTTCGGTTTCGCGTGCGGGCTCAACATCGTGCTGATGGTGCGATTGGGGAGAAGAAATGTTGGGAAGCGGTGGTGGTAATTTCATGCGTTCTGGATTTTCGTTATAAAACGACTCGTAATGCTCGTCGAGACGAATGTCTGGAAAGATCTTGGAGTAATCGGCTTTGAAAGCGAAGAGGCTACGCGAAGAAATTTCCAAGTCTGGAGGAGCGGAAGCGGAGGCGGAGCGGTCCGGAACACCGAGGGCGGGCTCGTCGGCGGGAGCGGGGGCGGGCAGATGAAATCGCACTTGGGGACGAGTGGGGGTGTCCAAATAGGCGGGAGGTCGCGCAGCAGTGACGGTAGCGCGGGGAGCTTGATGATCGCTCATGGCGTTTCGCGATGCGAGTGCGCTTCGCCTCGTCGGCGACCGCAGCTCGCGGATGTGCAAACGACGTCACGTGCAAGTGGGTCTCGGCGGAGGGTTGCGCGCATACGGCTTGTTTGGCGGGCGAATATGTTAGTGGGACGGAGCGCACGCTGCGGGACGACGCGCGTATCTCCGCTGATTTGCTTCGGCTCGTCCTGTGCGCAAATGCCACGTGGCATATTTTGTTACGTCAGCTTCTTCCTTTAGTGCGCCTCCGGCCGCTGCTCGAACGGCGTCAATTGCACCAATCAATCGCGCGCTTCGCTTTCTATCTACCTCGTACTCACGGCCACCGCTGCTGCACAGTACATGGCCGGCAATACCAAATTATCAATTTCCAGTGTACACGCTTCAATTGCCGCGCTCAACAAACACCCAACTATCACTCGCGACAACGCCATCCCTCTTCCCCACACGCCGCCAAACACAATTGCAGCCACAAACCCGCCTAAACTCCCTTCCATCGTTCGTCCGCCCTCGCCCCATGTATGCCTACCCCACCGTTTCCCAACATAGCTCGCCCATGAATCCATAACACACACGCTCACCAATCCGCCCCCGACATAGCCCCAATCCCAGTTGCCGCCGCCTCCAAAGCTCACACACCACACCGGTCCCGCACAACCAACCAATAGATATATATGTGTTAAAACTACCCGCCCACAATCTCGTCCATCTACCAAACCACCAGTAGCCTCCTGCACGCCCCGTTCCACCTTGCCCACTCCACAAACGCGTCCCACTTCAACTACGATCATTCCAGCCATCGCCACCGCCATACCCAGCGACGTCAACTCCGCATCCACAATCAAGCCCCCTCCAAACAGCGCCAACGCCAGCACATGATACAATTTGCGCGCCACAATCTTCTCCAATCCCGACTGCGCCGGCGGGAACGCCACAACCACGCCCAATAGCGCCATCCAATACACCATCAAAAGCGTTCGTTCCCGCGTCGCCACCACATATCGCCATACAAAAGCGATCGGCTCGCCACCCGTCGCAAATCGCCACGCGTACACATACGTAGCCACAACCGCGCCGAGCAACAGCAGCATACTTCGCGCCAGCGATCGTCGCCCCCGCAGACAATCCGCCAGCGGCAAAACAGCCACCAGTAACGCGCCGACCAGCGCCGCTTCAACTATCGCCACAATATCACCGTCTGCCGTCTGCTGCAGCCAAATTCTACGCATCATGCGCGCGAAAATCGCCGTGCCAAATGTACCCACTAGCGCCGCTTCGGCGAGCGTGAACGAGCGCGGGCAGAGTGTAACGAGCGCGTTCACAGCGACCGGTACGAGCGGTGTTGCCAATGCGGCTGCGGACAACAGATTGAACGCTCTCAGCAACAGCGCGGTGGCAATGGCCGCGCTGGCAGCGACGCGCGTACTGATGCATCCGGCCCTCATGAAGAACAGCGTCGCAAAGGAGGCGGCAATGGCAAATGCAGACGAGGCGGGCGGCAGTGAGGGAATTAATGCGAGTGGAAGTAGTGCGCCGCAGGCGGGTGATGCATTTATGTCTCGCAAACGGGCGTCAGTCAACATGGGCATCGGTGTAGACAGCGAGAGTATCCATGTTGCACAATGCAGCAGGATGGTGAGTGTTGATGTTGGGGCGTGCGTTTGAACGAGGAAAGTCAAGAGGCTGAGAAGGGTGAGTTCAACAGCGTTGTTTAAGGAAGGGCCGGAGACGCGCATCTCATGTCCGTTTGTGGTTTGTTACGACGTGCGGAATTGACGATTACGAAGGACAGCAAAAAATTTATATATGGTTTCTGTACAGTTGTACGCAGCCGTTACATCATCGAAGCGTCTACTTTACAGGGTCGGATATGAACATAGCAGGTAACTAGCCTCTCATTGTTTCCTACTCTTCTTTGATGCCAACAGCGCTCGCAAATCGCTCGTAGTGTTCCCTTTCACTACGTTCATCGTATTTGGTCGCTCTCGTTTGCTACCCACCTTGTCAAACGAAGCAGAACCGTTTTGTCGAATTTTGTCATACGAATTAGACTGTGTTGTCGCACCCGAAAAACGGCTACCCAGTCTATCTCCAGACATCCGTCGACGACTTTTCTGTCCACTATCTCTTCTTGGACTCGTGCTTTGCACATGCATCCGTTTCCGAGATCCCTCTAAGAATCCACTAGAAGAATTGGATCGCTTCATCCCCAAACTTTTTCGCAAACTCCCCGTTTCCGACTCTCTTTTCCCCATCCGATCCAATACAGGCTTCCAGGTTTCGCTCCCCCGCTGCACCCCAACTGGTGCATTCTTCCCTGAACTTTCACCTCCAGTCCCGTTGTTATCCGCAACCTCCTCTTTCCCTTGCGCATGTAATGAACCGCCTTTTGAAGCAGGGCTCCCTATTGTACTTGCTGCCGCGCTTGCTTTAGTGTTCGCATCGCCATCAGATGAAGGCTTCTTCGGCACCACACCACTGTTGTGCTTCGTTGAACCCTCTACATCATCTGCCGCTTTAACTTTCGTCTCTTCGTTCCTCTTCCTCACCATGTCAACATTGGTAGATTTCACAACCTCCTTGATCTCCTCCACGTGCTTCTCCCCAGATTTCGCTTCTCGCACAGGTGAAGATGTTACAATTTTGGTATCGACTTGCTTGGGTAATTCTTTCTGAGCCTCTTTCGCTCCATCGCAACTTTCTGGCTTCCGCGATACCTTACTAGTCGCCACGACCTCCGATATAACTTTTGCAGGGTGAGTATCTTTCCGCTGGTCAACCTCAGCTGGGCTACCCTGCGCATTCTCACCCCGCAAGCGGTTTGCATCTTCAGATTTCGGTCCTGCTGTCACAGTCTTCCTTCTATGTGGAGATGGTTCTTGTTTTCTCTCCTGCTCAAACTCATTCGCTTCGCGATGCGGCCCAAGTTCAGGTTCGGGACCCCTCCCGTTGAATTTGGAATACCGTCGTGGAGATCCAGTCCGTCCCCAGTCCCCTTGTCGCTCACGGCCACGAAAGCCGATTTGTGAGTTATGTCTTTCACCGTGAGGATCACGATAGTTTTGTCTTTCACCGTCAATAGTGTGAGGTTTCTCATCGTTATACTGATCATATCTCTGGTCACGGTACCAGTCACCTTCAACCCCTCGATCTTGTGCCGGTGCGCGATGGTCACCATAACCACTACGTCTTCCTTCGTATACCTCTGGTTGCTCATATCGACTGCCACGCGAATATTCGGGTTCATAACGCCTCGGATCTCCTCCATATCCTAGGCTCCTCCTACGATCACGCCCATCAGCTCCAACCAGATTCTGGTTGCGACCCCAATCAGTGTCATCCCGAGTGTTTTCGTTGGATCGATGCCGTCCGCTTAAACCTCCCCGCATTCTTCTATCCTCGCGCCCAGGGTATTGATCACCATGATCAAGTAGGTGATCCCCTGGCAGAGACATGCGACAGGCCCCGCGCTTTTCGCGCTCATCAGCAATTCCGACCCCTGGGTTTCGCTGACCACTTCTATAACCATCTGCAGTTCTCTGAACTGCCGCTCCACTTCGGTAATCTCCCCCAGCGGAGTTTATGGTGGGGCCACTTCGGCCTGGAGAACTGCGGTGGTGTGGTTGCCACTCTGCGTTTCTGGGCCTATTCCCATTCCACTCATGCGTGTCTACTCCTGAGAGTCGACGCTGTTGATCAGTTCTTGCAGATGTTTTCATTGATGGTGGCACATCCCTTGACCAGCTCTGCCGTCGGTTTTCCATTGCCCTTTCGCCGCGCGAATAATCGTTCTTTCGATCCATGAGAGTAGCCTCAACTGGTGGAGCTGCAACGAACTCATCATCTGAACAGGCACCGTTTCCGTTTGGTAATTGACTCGGTGAAAGTGGCGGTTCATCCATGATGGGTTCTGCAGAAGAAGCTATTGAAAATGCATCCATAGAGTCTGAGTCCGAACCATCATTTTTGATTCTTGTTCTACGAGACTGCTTTGGAACTGGAAGTGGTCGTTGATACTTCTTCTGCGTTGGGGCAAAGATGCCCCCAAATGTTCTTCCAGATGTTTGCTTCTTTGCAACCACTGGCTTATCAATAGTGCCGATTTCCTTGGTATCGCTTTTCCTGGGTGATTTGCGAATATCCCCGATAGGACGCGTACCCCTTCTAGAGTCGATATGACCAATAGAACTCCTGCCAGATCTTGAATGCCTATCGTTGCCCAAGTCCGGTCTCCGACGATCTGGCTGAGGGTAAGATGCGTCAAGTCTACTAGGCAGCGCCTTTGGAGCGTCAACATTGATAATTTCGGTGGCGGAAACCTTGGCGGTTTCACCCGATCTTGGGACATTTGGGGTAGGTGTCTTTGAATCCACTTTCACCGGAGCGGTGCTTGGCTTTCTCCGTGGAATCCTCAGTTCTGCCGCAGAAGATCTTCTCAGAGTACTGCTTGAAAATACGGATTCTAAATTCGACTCATGGTCTTCCTGGCGTTTCAGACTCGATTCCCATTCTGTCAGCTTCTTGCGGGCGATATCACCAATCTTTGATTCATCGAATTCCTGCAACTTTCCTCTTGTGATATCACAGGATTCTTTGATATTCTTTCCAAGGGCAATATATTTGTGTGCTCTTGAGAGTTTGTCTTCCACTCCAGGATTAGCCATATCCGATATTATGTCTAGTCCATCCTCCAAAGTCTCTTCACTGGGAATGGAACATGGTTTTAGAGTATTACGCGCAGTATCCGGTTTTAGTCTCTCTGCTGGATTAGCAAGGTTTGCTTTGTCGACAGTGATTTCTTCCTCAATAGCGTCTGCTTTCTTGGAAGTCAACCATCCTCGACAATTCTTTGCCCCGCAAAGGCATGGAACTGCATAGTTTGCTAAGGATGCAGCACCATAATCGAAAGTTATCTCTTCTCCTTTCGGAATATCTCGTTTTGCAAAAATCCCAACTCGAGGTTCCCCTCCAGCATTCCACTTCTGCGTCTCGGCATTAGGATCACATGAATGGTTGACGAATCGGGTTGCTTGCGACTTTCGACTGGCATCAATGACCAGCTTGCTCGTTAGAGTCATGAAGTAGAAATGTCTCTCTCCTTCATATTGTCGCTTTCTTTGCT
This sequence comes from Asparagopsis taxiformis, assembly GCA_030407315.1. Taxonomy (NCBI): domain Eukaryota; phylum Rhodophyta; class Florideophyceae; order Bonnemaisoniales; family Bonnemaisoniaceae; genus Asparagopsis; species Asparagopsis taxiformis. Next base: position 170,041 of record JALQPE010000083.1, on the reverse strand, counting down.
CAAATAGTTTTTGAGAGATTACTTCGCCTTGGTACTCTCCAATGAAAGCGCCACCCTTGATATCTTCATCGGCAATCATACCGATACCCTTGTCCTTGAAATGGCTCATTTTGAACTTTGCATACTCGAGCTTCTGCATGCGCTGATTTTGGCAATATACGCCCGCACCACACTCTCCAGGTACGCATTCTACTTTCGTCGAACGGTTTTCACAAAGATCGTTTGAACAAGCTATTTTGTTCTCAAAGTCATCTCCATTTTCTTTCGGATTTCCTGGAATACATCCGCATTTTGTACCCAATACCTTGTCTTCCTTAGCGAGCAAATCTCTTGCTCTTTCAACATAAACGTTCCCCTTCTTCAATTTGACCCATTTGGATACCAAATCACTTTCGGGGTCAAACCTTGCCAGTACCTGGTGCCCCAGCTCCACCGCAGAGTTCGAGAGGTTCATCATAAATGTTGGGTCATCATCCAAGTCTCGGTAGCCCTTTGCCAATGACACAGCCATGCGGATTTCTTTCAGCTGCGAGACATCTGGCATAGATGCATTAACTGAGCGTCCTTTTGAAGAAAACGTTTTCCCAGGAGTTGGAGAGCTAACTTTCGCGCTTTCATCACCGGTTCCTGAGGAACTTCGATCTCTGTGTTCAGAGACTATTTGAGAGCGAATTCTCTCTACAACCATGGCGAAGCAGTTGCGATCTAAAGGCGACAACAGACTTTTCTCAGGTTCTTGCTCATTATCAATGTCGAATCGCTCCAGTCCGCGCTGGATCCTGAAAACAACATCCCATAAATGGAGTAGCCGTCGACTGCCTCTATATCGGGAAGACATCAGGGCACGCAAGCTATTCATTTGTGAAATATCTCTGGAACCGTCTTCCATACTTTTCCCAAGAGAACCCAATATCTTTGCCACAAATGCAAGAGCATGTCTTCTAGCACTTGCTAGTTGTTCAGGGGTTCTTCCTTCTCGTTCGTCGTCCGAGCTTCTTCGGCTTTCTTTCGCAATGAAATCTCGCTCTAGATCGGCATTTGCATCAACAATTCTTCCTCCCAAGGTACAATCGCGTGCAAACTTTATTTGCTGATCTGCATCGTATGCTCCTGGGACCAGCTTTTCCGATCTGGTCAATAGTTCTTGGATCGCATCCAAATACTTATCCCTTTGTCTAGTATCAGTGCTCGTACAGAGTTCGCGTTGCACGACAGCAGAAGACATTAACCTTGGTACCAAGTCAACAAATGTGTGCAGGCCAGGATAGGCATCGCGCTGATCTTGAACTTCCTTGAAGCATGCAAGAGGCTGTTTGCCTATCCTCTCTAGAATCTTAAGTAATAATTCCAGGAGAGATTTGCGGCTTTTCGTCTGTTTCTCCAATAGTAACTTTGATGGTAATCGCATTGATAGCAATGATACAAGGAAGGCAACACCAAGCTTAGCATCAATCATAAGCCTGTCTGTGCGGATAACCATTTGAGTTACACCATTCACTAGCATCCAAAAGTCATTTGATTCCATCAATTTGGACAAGTATCCCTCCGCAGATGTTGCAATTTTTTCCCAGGAAGAACGCTGTACACTGTTGTTGGGAAAGGGGCAATCCTTATGGATGACAAGGCATTGGACGAGATCCCATACGGCAAAACGGCATTCGCGCGTACTCAGCACGGAAACAGGGGCAGTGTATTCGAATCCAACGTCAATTATGTCTTGGAACTTCATAAACTTATCTTCATGAAGAGAGCTGATCAGAAGATATGATGACTCCATGGAACGGGAATGGTAGATGGGTGAAAAGGGACTTATTTCAAAAACTAGAAAGTTGGACAAGAGGCGAAGACACCACTCAATCAAGTCGTTTCGATTATCTTCTGGACATTGTGCAGTCTTTTTGCTTGAGCGCCAGAGCTTCACTGCGCCGATGACCATAGCTGCAACGTCTTTCACCACCCCGTTCTTGTACATGCGGTCCATGAAGGAGCGGGCAATCGATTCATCGCCTTGTGCCATTTTCTGGACAAGGCGGAAAACGAATTGCACCACATCGGAAGTGCTTTCAATGGGAGGAGGGTAGAGTTCTGATTGAGCGGCGCGCGTGCGCGGGATTTCTTGCGATATGATGGCACGCCATTGAGAGCGGGATACGTGGGAACAGAGAGATTTGACCTGTTCCCTCACGTTGGCGGCGCCGTTTGCTCTCAGAATAGCAATTTCGTTTGTATGAATGATACACAAAGCGCGAATGTACCCAAACACATTAACATTGGCGAATTGCTCACATCCTTTGATAGTTGCAAGTGAAACGCGAGTGCGCAGAACAGTCTTCTTGAGACCTTTTTCAACTTTTGACAGGGCGGTAGTCTCGCCTCTCGCAAACGCCAGAATACTATCAAGAACGGATTGGTTATCTGGATGCGAGGTGTCCACGGGAGGGGGTTGAGTAGGAAGAATTGTTTTGGAGGGCCTGGGCGAGTCTGAAATGACGATAGCGTGGGGGGACTTACTTTTCGGAGTGCGCGTTTGCGGCTTGTCTGCAGGGGGCTTTTGAGGGGGGGTCGGACGCGGATCAGGGATTCGAGCAGGGGGGGCACTCTCAAATTCAGCGAGTTTCGTTGCGCAATGAGCCATGATGGCTGCGTGGTCGGTGCTGAGCGCTCTGTCCGGATGTTGGAGCATTGCGGCGCGAGAGCGTTTGAGAATTGCATTCTTGTGCTGGGCGCGAGCCGAGATGCGACGACGGGGAATATTTGGCTCCACGGCAGGCAGTGGGAGGGAGGGACTGGCGGCGTTACGATGTGCTTGAAAGTCTTGGGCGGGCTGGACAGGAGGTTGAATTTGTTGCATGAGATGTTGGAGACGCGATAGTTGGCAGCCGAGACGACGGGCTGGAAGATTCCATGGGTCGCTGGTGGTGTTGGACTGCGGCATGTCGAGCCGAATGTGATGAAACGGTTGCTAGCCGGGACTGGACGGACGACGCAGTTGCAGTTGGTTGCGAGACGAGTAGAAGACCATTAGTACAAGTACGGTCGGTATGGGAGTTGACGAGAAGTGGTTGATCATAGTTTATTTTGGATGTCTGGCGCGGTAAAAATTTCAAATCAATGAGATTTTAAAAGAATATTCTGTGCTGGCACCTGTTACAAGTAACAAGAGCGTAGCAGCTCAGAGCAACTGTACTGTACGCGTACGCCACAGTCTACATTATTGTACACTATCTAGTCGTTCAATTTCAATGCAATCTTTAGCATTAACTGGCGCTGGCGCCTACGTGTACAAATTCGACACGCCTGGCTACTACTACCCCGATCCGTCTCTCTCCCGCGCGAGCCAACGCACAACTTTGTCATGGCCTTTTCTTCAGGCTTTGGTCAGCCTGCTTTCGGCCAACAGCAGCAGCCAGCCTTCGGTTCGCAGACACCCCAGCCCTTCGGAAACCAGTCGACACCCTTTGGTTCATCAGCTTTCAACACTCAGCCCGCCACATCCAACACCCTTTTCGGCTCACAACAACAACAGCCCTTCTCCAACTTTTCCTCTGCCTTTGGCGCGTCTTCCTCCTCCCTCTTCGGCGCATCCCAACCAGCCTTCTCCTCATTTGGCTCCTCATCCTCCCTCTTCGGCTCGTCCTCAGCTTTCGGCGCGTCCTCATCCGCATTTGCCTCCCAACCCGCCTTTGGTGCATCCGCTGCCTTCGGCGCCCCGTCCAACTCTCTCTTCGGCGCTTCCCGCCCTGCCTCCGGCTTCGGAGCTAGCGCCCCCGCCTTTGCCCAGTCCACTCCCGCCTGGGGTGCCTCATCCGCCGCCTTTGGCGCTTCATCCGCGTTCGGCGCTTCCAATGCATTCGGCGCCAGTTCCTCATCGCTCTTCGGCGCCCCTTCATCTGGCAACAGCCTGTTCGGTTCCAATCAGCCCGCATTCGCTTCTACGCCTGCCAATAACCCCACTGGTACCGCCGGCGTGCAATGGCAGCTCACTATGGAGTACGATGGTAATCCCGGTGTTGCTTCAAAATACCATGCCATTTCAATGATTCATTCCTTGCGATCCAAGTCTCTTGAAGAACTCCGCATGGAAGACTATGCTGCTGGCAACAAAGGCAACGCTGCCTCTGGTACTGCCGCACCCGCAACAACTAACTCTCTCTTCGGTGCTAATTCTCAAGCTGCCCCCTCATCCACTCTATTCGGCAGTGCCCCGTCAGCCTTCGGCTCTTCCTCAAATGCATTTGGCTCTTCCAATGCATTTGGCGCCGCTTCGTTCGGCGCTCAACAACCGGCCTTTGGCGCTAACACCTCAACTTCGCTATTTGGAGCTAACAATGCTTTCTCCCAGTCTAGCGTATTCGGTCAGTCCAGCGTTGGCGCATTCGGTAGTTCATCGTTTGGTGCGACCCAGTCTGCTGGCATGTTTGGACAATCCGCCCCGAGCTTCGGTTCTTCGTCAGCAAATGCGTTTGGTAGTTCTACACCCGCCTTTGGTGGTGGAGGCGCATTTGGCGCCGCACCACAGCAGTCCAGTGGTGGGCTATTCGGGAATACCTCTTCAGCATTTGGCGCCGCTCAATCGCAATCACTGTTCGGCTCTGCTGCAAACACCAGCAATAATATCTTCGGTGCCAACTCTGCACCAGCAGTTTCAGCATTCAATTCTTCACAAGGTTTGTTTGGGAGCGCTCCAGGCCCCGGTATATTTGGTCAGTCTTCGTCTGCATCTGCTCAGACGCTGTTTGGAAACAATCAAAATGCACAGAGTAGCCCTTTCGGTGCTCCCTCATCCAGCACTGGATTTGGTGCATTATCAGCAAACACACAAGCAGCGCCATCTACGAATCCCTTTTTTAACAATGCAGGCTCTGCCCCGGGTATTGGATTGCAACCTTCCAACTTTGGTTTCAGTAGTGGTGGTGGATTCAGTGCGCAGCCTAATCCAGCTCAAAATGTCCAACCGTTTGCAATGGGTGGCGGAAATGCAGGCTTTGGACAAAATCCTTCCGTGGGTCAAGGGGCTGGCGTAAATCCGACATTGATGGGAACATTCTCCTCAGTTACTCAGGATAATGGTGCTACTGTTGCTCCGCCTGGTGCAAATTACGGAACGGTATTACATAACTTGCAAAAGCTTCAGGGCGATCTTGAACAACAGAAAAAACTTTTGGAACAACAAGCGCAGAACAATGCAACTACAGCAAAGCCTGGTGCTCTTTCTGTTGTGGTTGTTCCGTCAGCGTCTATGCTCAAGCTCGCCACAAATAGATGGACTCCATCTTCTAGCGATGGAAGATGGTCGGCAAGAACGCCCCATCGCACAAGGATGCGCAATTCAGTCGGTCGATTGAGTTCTCCCGCTGCGAAAATTCCACCCACACCCTTATCTACGCCGAGCATAGTGAAAACGGAAGACACACCCACCAGCTCGGCGCCTGGTACTGTTTCTATAGTACGAAAGATGCCGTTTTTCTCCCCACAACAGTTCTCCGGACCAAAACGACTGGCCCTTCAACCGGCATCCCTGGATTCTCCTGCGCACCCCGCTTCACTCCTTAACTCTGGCAAACGAATAGAAAACGCCCGTCGAGACCCTAAGAAGTTGGATCTTTCACTTCTTCAAGCAGCTGAAAGTCCAAAAATCCCTCCTCCTGTAGGTATACAGACTAGGTTCTCATCAGGGCAAACAAATGGACACGCGAGTAAGTCTGGCAATGGTGAGGTTGACGTTGATGAGATCACACCGAACGGAACTACATCAAGATATTCTGGCGCTCAGGATTCAGTTGTTCGAGCACAGCAGAGACCGTTGTCGGTGCGGGACGGTTCAGGGTCTAAGGCAGCTTCTAGTCCACTGGAAAAGCGACCCAATACCGACCGAAATTCGAGCGCTGCGGACTTCATTTGGGCGTCGAAGCGGCCTTCGACATGGAGCTTGAAAACACCTCTCGATTCTATTGACCAATATGACCCTGAAAAGTACCTTCCTGTCCAATCGAATGAAGGTTACTACACTATACCGAGCCTATCAGACCTTTCCGCCCGAACTATGAAAGAATTGCAAACAGTGGAAGGATTTACGGTTGGGCGTAAGGGTTATGGTAAAGTGCAATGGGTGGAGCCAGTAGATGTACGTGGGTTAAATTTGGATGATGTCGTAGAAATTCGACGAGGTGAAATTGCTGTGTACCCGGATCGAGAGGCTGAACAGCTTGACGCTGCTGCTGTTGTAACTCTGCAGGGGATGTTTAAGAAGGACAAGAAAACTGGAAAGATAAGTACGGATGAGAAAACACTAGACAAGTATGCAAATAAGCTCAAACAGTTCTGCGACGGGAACAACTTAGCTTTCGTGTCGTATGATGGTGTCCGTGGTGAATGGACCTTTGAAGCCTCATCCTTTGCAGAGGCGAGTTAATGCCCCTTTGCGCTTCAATCTGAAATACAAAGATTGTTTGTAACTTACATGTAGTGTGTATGGAGAAGAAATAAGTCGACGCTTCCAATGATATCGGGAAGCCATAAGTGAAACTAAGACTTAGAATAGGTACATGTTTATGTGAAGAGTGAATCCGTTGATCTAGTTGGAGAAATAAACTGACCACAAGTCTACCGTGAATGTTGTGGCGTGCTGTCATAGCGCAGAGTGTGAAAAATCAGAATCTAGCCTTAGTCTATACCTCGTTTTACATCTGGGATCCGGCTGACGCCACAGCCGGCGTTACGGTTGATCCATTCGCAGTGTTGTCAGACTGAATACGATCGCGAGACGGCATGCCATTGTTCGTCTCGGCATTCTGACGCGGTGGCGGGCCTCTCTTCGCAAACCCTCCCCTGATGTCACGTCCACTGAGGCGACGGCCACCTCCGGAGGATCTCCTCTGACCGGCGTTTCGGACTGTAGTCCAATCATCGTCAGCTGCTGGAGTGTCATCATTCGTCAAGGGCGGCGCAGTGTCGTCCTGGCCTACCGAACGTGCACTGTTCGGTCTATTCTGACGCGGCTTCCCTCGCAATGGCTGTGCACGCCTCGCGGCGCCCCAGTCACGTTCCTTTGATGTGCTGTCATGGCCGGTGGAGGCAGGGCGATCAGTCACACGGGAGCGATCCTGCGGCGCCAAGTCATTCGGAGCCCTACGATTTGCAGCAGGAGCGGTGATATTTTCGCGGCGCCATTGATCCTTGTCGTCAACTTCGGAATCTGGGCGACCGACACTACGACGCATACCGCCAAAGTCGATGTCGCGAACGCCTTTCTGAGCAGCCTTCACATCAGTGTCGATAGGAGCTCTTCGAGCAGACCAGTCTCTCTCTGCGGGTGGATCGGCACCAATGGGCCCCTTGCGTTGATTCCAATCGGCATTTGTGTTTGAACCTCGTTCTGCATCAATAGGGCCCTTTCTCTGCGACCAGTCACGTTGAGCGACATCGGCGGTAGCTGCAGGCAGTTCTGCATCGACGGGACCTCTCCTCACGCTCCAATCAGCTTGCTCGTTGGGAGTGGAAGCGGCACCCGCCTCGACGGGACCTTTTCGAACTGTCCAGTCAGGCTCTGTATTTCCCGAAAACTCGGCTTCAATGGGACCTTTTCGCGCGGTTCCCCAAGTGTTATCATCGATAACGCGATGTTCAGCGGCGTCGATAGGACCCTTTCGAACGCCCCAATCGCGCTCCACCGCGTCTGCCGATTCGAAGTGAGCATCGACTGGCCCACGACGCATGCCGTCCCAATTGCGCTGCTCATGGTCTGCTTCGATTGGACCGCGGCGAATGTCTGTCCAGTCGCGTTCGGGAGCGTCAGCGAGGTCGGAATCGACGGGGCCGCGACGCATATCATTCCAGTCGCGCTCGGGACCAGGTCCCGAGGCATCGCCATTGTCCAACGGGCCCTTTCGGGACCAGTCGCGCTCGTCAAAGTCTACATCTGCGTCTAGATTGCGGTCGGCGTAGGATGTGGTGCGCTCCTTGTAGCCGCGCGAGTTGTACTCTGGACGGCCGCCTTGTGCCTCCCAATCCTCCGCTGCTTTGGGCGCCGAAGGTAGGGCGGCGAGGTCCGGGTCGACTCCGCCCACACCTGCACCTTGGTTGAACTCGGCGAGAGAGAGGGTGACTTTTGTCTTTTTCTTGTTATCACGTTTCTTACCCATGACGAATAGCTATGGCTGACGGCAGGTAACAGAAACGGCCGGTTGTATAAGAGTACACAAGAGTCGACGGCAGAATGCCGGCACCCCAAAATGGAAAGTGATTTCCAGCGCACGAGCGGCAGCGACCGACCAGTAGCAGAATGTTGGTGGCGCTGAGAACTGCAACTCGACTGGACAGCGGCGGCAAGTGGTGAGTTGATGTGGATACCGTGCGTGCGAACACAGCAGAGATGTGACATGGTGGCATTATATGCTGTGCATACTTGTCAATTGCTGATTGCGCTGATCACACGTCGCAAACAATAAACCAATATGATTGGTGCACTTTTCTGTAAGCAATTGTTACCATCTATTTACATTTGTGAAAGATACCTGTCTTCATCAGCTTCGTCGACGTCCATCCGCCTCACTTCCACTTCCTTTACTGCTCCCGCCATTGGCTGCCCACTCGATATAATTCTCGCTCTCCGCAGCCTTATATTCGTCGATCAGTTCTTGAACCACTTCACGACTTGAATCAAACTCCTCTAAACTCCCCGCAAACAGGCTTTCCCTCTTGTACGGCTCTAGAAACGCGTTGCGCTTTCGCAACTTGTCGTACTGAGCGGCCGTTCGAGAAAACAACGTCCGAATGCTCGTGTGGTTGGCCAGCATTAAACCGCTCACACGATGTTCCGTCTTCAAGTACGGACTTCTCCTCGACAAAGCGACTTGAACCGATGCTGGCCCCCATTTGATAAAGTCGGCAAGCCCACGCTCTCGAATCCTCTGTAGGCTTTTATGCACCTGAGTAGGATCCACTTCCCCCTGTATTACGTTTAGAATCGACATATATACTCCATTTCTCGTTGGCACGGATACCATTTGATTTTTCGGCTGCAACAGTCTTCTCATCACGTCAAGTACACTCGTTTTTCGCACATTTGAACCCGATGCTCTATTCCCATCCAGTACGGTGAGCGGCGTGTATCCCGTCAACAGGAAATGGCACGACGGTGTGGGAATCAGTGATGCAATCAGTCCGACCAAATCATTGTTCATATATCCGGGATAACGTAGAGTCGTTGTGCTCGCCGCCATCACCGTTGACACTAGTGAATTCACCTGTTCAAATGTCGGGTTCTCCAGATGCAATCGGTCAGCCGCAATACGATTCAGTGCTGTATTATCAAGCACCACCACACTGTCTGCATTCAACATTAGTCTCTTAAGTGCCAGCAAAGAATTGTACGGCTGCACGACAACATCCGAACTTTCTTGTTGATTTGGAAACACAGAATAAGTCTGTATCAGCTTTTTCGGGAAACGATCATTCAGCTTTTCCAGTAGATATGATCCCAATCCAGACCCTGTACCGCCTGCAACAGAATGGCACAGTGCAAATCCTTCAAGCGAATCACTGCCATCAGCCTCACGGTCTATCATCTCCAGCAGCTCCTCCTCCTTCTCCTCTCCCTGCCTATAGCCGCTCGCCCAGTTGTTGCCAGCGCCTCCGCCATTTGGAGCAATAAAGATGTTCTCAGGGTTGTATAGATTGCGATAAGCCGAGTTCTGGATACTGTTTATCACTCGTGGTTCCAGGTCAATAAGTAGTGCTCGTGGGATATACTGCTCATCATCAGCTTGGTAGAAGAACACATCCTTTCGATCTCCGGCACCTTCAGTGGCGTAATCCTCTAAAATACCGTTCGGTTGAATTGCATGTTCTGCGCACAACTGCTTCCAAAACTCAGTACCCACTTGATTGCCGCATTGGCCCACCTGTATTGTAATCACCTCGCGCATAGCGGCACAGACAGACAAAAAGGAAAGAACGCACTATTAACGATAGCTTGAAAAGGACACTGGGTCTGGAAGAGAGCAGATGGTGACGCGTAGGTTTGCTGACTGAACTCCCGCTCAAATTGGAAAGCACTGTTGTGAGTGGTTGCAGATATTTGTTGAAATTGAGAAATTTATGCGCGATCGATGGCCATTGGTCGTTTATTCGGATTGATGACAGCGTTCACACGACTCAACTTGTGTTGCCTGTGAACTTGTTCACTTTCACTGTGCTGCGCTGCCAATTCCTCATCGAGTTGCGCCCTCTATTCTTCGTTGCAGCCCGAGTTTCCGACCAGCTGCACCTTTGCTTGGTATTTACTACATATCCACGCCAAGGTCCCGTTCGCGGACGCGGTCTGCCCGTGTCGCACGCATCAACGCATGTTGCGATGGGTATACTGTTCTCGCAACTATGGAGGAGGCTGTCAGGGTTTCGAGAGGTCAAGGTACATTGCACACATTGCGTCTTTCGCAAGACTGCGCTGCGATTTTCCGAATCACTGCGCTAACATTCTATTGCGTTATCTCTCTTTTTAGATATGCATGATTGGACTGGACGCAGCGGGTAAGACTACAATTTTGTACAAACTTCATCTTGGTGAAGTAGTGTCCACATACCCAACGATTGGCTCCAATGTCGAGGAAGTTACATATCGTAACATGCGCTTCCAGGTGTGGGACCTCGGTGGACAGGATATGCTGCGCCAAACTTGGAAGACGTACTTCATCAATACGCATGCGCTTATAATGGTCGTAGACTCTGCGGACGCAAATCGTCTCGACCTTGCAAGGAAAGAACTGCATGCCGTACTTGATAGTGATGAACTACGCGACGCGTGTGTGCTCATCTTTGCAAACAAGCAAGACTTGAAGGAGGCTGTTTCGCCTGCCGAGCTGTCTGAAGCGTTATCTTTACATACTATTCGAACGCATGATTGGCACATACAGGTAAGTGGACGGTTGAGTGGAGAGATGTTGTGATTATAACGATTGTGACTAACAGTAATTCGGTGTGGTTGTATGGTACAGGCGTGTAGTGCTGTGAAAGGTGAAGGCTTATATGAAGGTCTGGAATGGATCTCAAAACATATGCAACAGAACTAGACGCAAGATATTGCATCATGGCGATCTACCATAATGGAAAGACTTGCAGAGTGAATAGCACAACAATATGTACATCGCAAGGAAGCACTAGCGCACGTTCTATACAGGATGTTCAATGCCAGCAAATGGATCCTGTACATTTTTGCTGGCTTGCGCATCTCCATGCGACTTGTCGGGCTGAGCGCCGTTCGCCGCCTGCGGATTCTCAAAGTAGAGTTGTAATGTAAAGTTGAGAGTATCGCGATCCCAATTTGTGTAAAACTTCCCCTCTGTCTTATCAATGGGCTTATTTGGAATCTTGAACGCCACCGTTTCATACGGCTCGGCAGCGATCAACAAATACTGATACCTACCATCGGGCTCCTCCTTTTTCTGCTCAAACGCACTCATGAACCGATGACGCGGCTGCAGTCCGTCCGTAATCTCCGGATAGTTGACCTGAAACAACAGACTGAACTGGCGCGTAATCGGGTCCTTCTGCTTGGTAATCTGAAAGCCCGGACGACCGATGCGCAATCGGCGACGCATCGTGGAGCGCGCCGTCGCTGTTATGGGCGCCCGAGGCTTGGCAGCTTCCTTCTTGAGCTCCATTGCTGCGCGTCGCTGCAGATTACTCTGATGTCTGCGCCCCTGCGCATGCGCTAGATAGTTTCCTTCGTTGCCATGCAGCGTGAGACATAGCTTGCATTCGTACGTTCCGAGATGATTGCGCATGAAGTAGGGGTCGTTCTTTAGGTCAATTGTGTCCATGGCAAGCTGCCGTAGACGTTCCTTTCGCGCAAGATTCTCATGGTCTTTCGAAGCCACACCTCCACCGCCTGTCTTCGAGCCCCAGTCACGGTTGGCCATGTCGAGTTATTTGTTCGTTCGCAACGGAAAGTGCCCCAGACGAAGAGGTTGCTCCGCAATTGAATATCGAGGAAAGCCGACGACGTCAGATGAGTGAAGCAGAATTGTTGCGGGCAGGTGTCGTAGATCCCAAAGTATTTGATCCACGCGTTGTTCAATAATCATAAGTAGAAAAGTAGACACATGTACAGACAATCAGCGCATTACAAACGTCGAGCTCATTTTTTGAAAAAAATTGACAGCTCTCGGAATCTGCCATCTTCGAAACGCTATAAAACCTGTCGGGCTGCTTGGCTTCAAACCAACCGGGTGGCTGTCGCTCGGAAACCACAACCCGCCTTTTTCGTGCAATTTTAGTTCATCGCTATGTGAACCAGCAGTGATGCCCTTCGATCCTTTCAAGCTATTGACAATGGGCAGATCGTGCTGAGCCTGGACGGAGGTCATTGGAGCAACGGCTTTCAATCTATTCGCTGTGATATTGCAGTGCAGTACATCAAGCACCCATCTGCATTTGGTACGTACATCAATCACATGAACCCGTTTGCTAGCATTCAAGGGTCCATGACGACATATTGCAAACCTAGGATGCGGAAGACATCAAGGTGTCCGCTAATGGCTGTCAGAATTACAGCCAGCCCTTTGTGGCACGGTATTCAAACGCCTGGCTGTAGATCTCTCGCAGTTCGGCATCATCTAGTGTCGCAAACAAGGCCTTTTCGGAGCCTTGCTGAATCTATCGCTCAATGCTGTATTATTATGAGATCTGAGACTTGAATAATGAATGCTTTGTTACTTGCTTACTTGCTTTATACTCATACTAACATGTGATCATGGTTCTGTATTTCAGTTTTGGCTGATCTCCTGCACAGTTCGGGTATCCACATGGCCTCCAATACTGGGATGGAGTGGGTAACTCGCCGGTACCATCTCAAAGTAAGTTCTACTCAAGTACTTCCGGTAATTTTCAAGGCTCGAAAAGCGGCTTCATCGAGTGAGACTACCGGCCCTGTACCCCCTGCTTTTCCTCGCACACAAGTTGAGTTTTCAGAGTCATTGCAACTCGTGAAAGAATGGCTTTTGGAGCACGTTGACCGTCTGCATCGCATTGGGTCGGTAAATGTAAAACCTGGATCATTTGAAACTCCCGATGTTTTACGCAACGGCACCCATCGCTTTACAGTTTGGTTGGAGCCAACTGCTACTTCATTCTCAGTCTTAATTCCGAAAGAGGAGGTGAGAACTGATGCCGAAAAGGATGCCAACCGCGAGGCAGACGCACCTGGCCGAAATGATGACAGACAAGACTATGATGGTTACACACCCACAGTGCAGACTTTGCATCTAGTCGGTGAAATCGAAAACTAGGACGCAATGTAATTGAGCCAGTTAGCAAACCGCGGCTTCTCAATGCGCATTTTTGTCGCTCGCATTACATATCTAAACGCAGTAAAGGTATCAACTACAAAGTCAGGCGGCAAACGACCGGTTCACTCCAGCACAGAAGAAAAACAAATCTGGAGATGGCGAATTTGTCACATTATGATATGCTTCAACAACAAGCGTTGTTGTATCCGTGACAACATAGATATTGCCCATTGCAAGGGGTAAACTTTTTCCATCGTGACCTCCGTCCGCCAACGATAACGCACCAGCTCCCTCGACAACCATGATCATACCTACTCCCTTTCCTGCTGGTAACTCGTACTTTTCTCCAGCTGGTATCACGACCTTGGTCAGCTCAAACTCCTCAGCAGGCGGTTGGTACACGCGACTGAATTTATCCACAACATGACCGTCCATAATCTTGGGTGGGCCGTCCTGGTAAGTTAACATGTCCACCAAAGTTGAGACGTCCTTAAACTTTGGTGTGAGACCTGCTCGAACGACATTATCACTGCACGCCATAATCTCCACACACTGTCCCTTGAGATAGGCGTGCGGTTCATTGGCGGCCATGAAGAACGCCTGACCCGGCGAAATGCGCACATGATTGAGTAAGTACGCCGCCAAGCATCCAACATCTCCTGGATAATAACCGACAAGTCTGAGAAACAAATCATCCATCTGCGAGCGTTCATTACTGGCAATTTCAAACACGTCATTCAACACGCGGTGCACATCACTCACCTCCGCCTTCATCAACGAGCCAAACACATTACGCAACGCCTCCTTCTTACTCTCGGGACGCAACAAAAGCTTGACGGTGTCCTGGCCGCCGCAGAGGTCGAGCAGCGACGGAAAGCGGCGCAGATTGCTCTCGATGAGGTGTGCGGACTGAAAGTTGCACATGCCTTCAAACGCGGTAAGCGCAACGGCCATCTCCGGCTTGTGGTTTGCATCTCTATAAGCGGCGGGATTGGCGGCGTGCAATTGGGCGGCCAAGGCGCGATCAGGATGCGCCTGAATGCTGAGCGGGCGCGCCACGCTGAGAATTTTGAGCAGATACGGCACCTGCGCTGGGAGACCGTGCGCCTGGAGATAATCGGATAGCGTGTCGGAGCCGACGCGTGCGGGAGCGGAACGATGCGTGCCGACCCATAGTTCGGCGTATGGCAGCTGCGAATCGACAGGCGAGTTGCAATTTGCGGAATAGATGCGCGATACGATACATTGCGGCGAGGCTGGCAGACCCCATGCGTAGTTCTGTACAGCGGCGGTCAAGGGTGCTACTTGAACGGAGAAGGATGTGGGCATTTTGGCGCGGATCGCTAAGATTCACAATGATGGGTCGGACGGTCGGAGTGTGCGCATGGGGTTTGGACGCAATGTGATGAAGTAATCAAGACTTGATCTTTGGCCCATTGTAACGCATTTTTGCACAAATCCACTCCGTATCCGTTTCTATTGCTTTATTCGTTGATATAAAAATGGTTCAACATTGCGCTTATATTGCCACTCCATCTCACTTTCTCGCATCCATTGCAATATCTTCTCCGCTCTCCCTTCCTCAATCTTCCACTTGACAGCCTGCTCGCATCCGCGTCTGACCTTTTCCAAACTATCCGCCCCAATCCCGACAAACTCGTCGGCCGGTGCCGGCGGCACCCATTTATCCGCACACTGCTTTAAACCCAACATAACATCCCGTAAAACTGCATCATCCCTCTCAATCTCATACACAACCACCCCACCAAGAACACTATAACATATCACATGCGCATTTCTCACCACCCTGCCCGCACAAAGCATTGCCAATTGTGCCTCAACAAACACTCCACAATCCATTCTCGTCTCACCACCTATCTTAAACCGAAATCTCTCCCCACCCACGTCCATTCTAACAAATTCGTACGGAGCATCACAAACCACAAGAACAACTGTCTTCGCCTCCTGTTCCCATTCCCAAAACTTGCTCTCGACGCGCTGCCACAGCATCCCAGCTGGCGTGCATGCAACCAGCGGTAATCCCTGCATAAACCCACTCTCAATTCCCAGCGGCTCCAAATGCTCCTCGCCAAGCACCAATATCCCGACCTCCTCCAACAAAACTCCCGGATACGCAGCCCCGATCCTACACCTCTTCTTAAACCTTGCCTGCATTTCCTCCAAATACACGAGCGCCCCGTTAGCTATATGCGTGAGACGAAACCTCTGCGAAAAGCCCATATCCCCACCGCCGGTCACAGCCCTCTTCCACGCGTGCAGCTGCCGCTTGCGCCCATCCGGGATCGCCAGGGCGCCCAATGCGTCGCCGTACAGCCCGAGTAACGCGCCGGCATTCCACGCAGGCAGCCCCACCAGCTCCAATGCCGCCCGGAACGGCGCACCGTCCTGCGCGAGGCGCGCAAGGGTGTGTGAATATGCTGGCAGCGCGCGGACACACCGATGCGCTCGTAGATGGTCCATGTGCACTGCGAGTAGGTTCACATTACGGTTTTTGGCGCTTCCTGCAACACGCTTGGTGAACAGGGCGCGACGCAGCTCGCGGAGACGCGCAACGGACCGGGATATTGGCGCCTCTGGTGTTGGCGGCTGTTGCTCGGGAGATGGTTGGCATATCTGGTCGAGGAGATCGGTGCAAAGAGATGGTAGCTGCATTGCTTTCGATGTTGTGCTGCGTTTTGACAGGATTGGCGTCAAGTCTGGAAGTGTTATGTGGGGGAGTTTGGATAACTTGCTGTATGTTTCAGTGAAGGATTGGAGTACTTGGAGAGCTTTGGATGTCGGGGGCTGCTGTTCATCAGGAGGGTTATTTTGGAGCTGAGATATTATTGATTGGAGGACGTATTGTGCTTCTGAGATGATGGCTTGTTCGTCCTGGCGTTGATTGTTTTGAAGCTTGCATGATATGGTGGTAGTTAGTGTAGCAAGCCGCGTAGGACTGCGAAGCAGACATCGATGGGTAGTTGGTTTGGGAATGACTGTTCGGAGTGGAGGAGGTGACGTGAAGCACGGAGACAGTTTCATTGCTGCAGGATCTCACTACATTGGCGATGGAGATCGAGAATGGGTTGTCGGATGGAAACAAATTTCGCATTCAGTGATTGGCTGTTCTTCCACCATCAATTTTGGGTATTTTGGCGATGATGCAATACGTATGACCATCCAATCGCCATTGCATGCCAACTTGATTCCTACCAAGTCATTGTCGCATGTAGACAATTCATACCTTTCGGAGAAGCCGAGTCTCCGACGATGCAGACATCGCCATCTCCATCAACGCCCACAGCAAGGAACCCTGTTTTCACACTTCGTCCCCCGCAAACACATTTGCAAATCGCAACTTCGGACTCCATTACTGCAGTATCCGCGACAGGTGGTCTGCTCTGGGTCGGCACTTCAACCGGTCGCATCCTTCGCCACGATACCCTATCCAACAAAACTGATGAAGTACGCGGCCGTCTCGGCGTTGGTCGTCTAGATAATGCTGTTTGGCGCATTCATGCAGACCCGTACACATATTCAGCACTGATAATTCTCCGCAATGCCGATGGATACCACGCCCTTGGAACAGGTCTCGTACGTCCCCGGTGGCTTGCAAAGCTTCGTGGCCTCCGTTGCGTCTCGTGCTCATGGATCAGAATTCGACTGCCCGCGAGATCAGCACGTGCACCACCGAAGAGTGCAAGTGTTGCTCTGCTCGGCACTGCCTTTGGAGCTCTTTTCTCTCTTGTCATTGATGATAAGTACGAGAAGGATGATGTGCTTGCCAAACTTTGGTCCGCTCCGAACGGCGAAACCATTGACGGTATTAGAGTGGAACAAGTTGCTGGAAAATATGTCGGAACAGTTGCGACAACTTCTACGCTCTATCTTTTTTCGGATGCTGTTTCTCTAGAAGAGCTTTTCACTGAGGAACATGTTACCGTTGTTAGTCGCACGACTGAACATAATGTACAGTCCGCGTCGTCGTCAACACTAAAAGATACACTGCTTCCATCCCAACTCCAATTTATGACTGGTAATTCCGGCCTTGCGTCTCGTCGCTTTGTATGGGCATCAAATGCAGGCGTCACCCATGCCCAGCTTGCAGTCCGAAGGCGGCGCAGTGAGAAATCAGATACGTCGCCTTCAAAGGCTTCTCGTTCAACAGTTGTCGCATCTGTGGTTGATAAGGAAACAATTTCGTGGGATCGTCTCAAACAAACAAGCGGTTCTGCTGTTCCCCTAGCGTGTAATCTCTCCGCCTTTCATGTTCTTGTACTCTACCCTGGAAGTGTGTATGCTTTCAACTATATATCCGGTCAGTTGACACAGCGTATTCCTGTATGGAATCCCATCGACCATTCTAGGTCTCCAGAGAGGAATAGAGGAGACTGGTCTCCATCCTCACCAAAACGTAGATTTTCGGTTTCAAAAAGTGATTCACCCACTACTCCAAGAAGTTCTCGTGATGCTATTATGAGAACCTCATTGGGGTGGGAGGATAATGTCACGAGTAGACCGTTTCTTTCCTCTCCTGCTGCTGGCTTTGCTCGCGATGTCCTGACGGATACGTTGTGGATTTATACAGAAGACGGAGACTTTGCATGTCTCGTTGCATCAAGCGAAGAGCAGATAGAAGCCTGGAAGGCTGCAAAGGCAATGGGTCGATTTGATTTGGCTATGGCCCTCGCACCACTGGTTTCATCGCACATAGCTGATGACTCCACGATAGTGCAAACCAGAGAAGCAGTGCTAGAAGCGCAGGCCGATCATGCGGCTTTAGAGGGAAATTGGGATGTTGCTGCACAGTTGTATGCAAAAACAAACCGCCCCATCGAAGCTGTTATTTTGGATATTGTTGACGCATGTTCAACATCTTCCAAGGCAAAGTCATCTTCGCCTTCACTTGATTTGTCGAGCTTGACTGCACTTGCAGTGGGTCTTAGACTGCAGACTAACAAACATATCATCACATACCTGGTGAGGAAGCTGGATAGAATGGATAATTCTAAGCCTACGCAAAGGACTGTGATAGCAACAATTTTGGTACAACTTTATGCTTCACAGGTGTCTTCTGAAGTTGATGAAAAGCTCAGAGATGAAGTCAAGAAAGACTTTGGCCACTTCCTTGCAGATCGACATCAAGACTTGGATATTACCACTGCAATTAATATTCTGACGAGAAATGGCTGTCATGAAGAAGCGTGGAATCTTGCACTATTATCGGGGGATGTGTTGACAGCATCTGAACTTTCCTCTCGTCAGGAAAAGATTGACCAAACCATCTCTCTTTTGCAGAAAGAAAGCGTAATTGCTGATCAAGATACATACAGTCGACTGGTTAGTAGTCTATCCGGTGCTCTCCTTGCTTTGGCGCCCCAGAAGGTGGCTGCAGCAATATCAAGTTCTACGAGAAAGAATGCAAAATACGCAGATCATCTAATTTTGGCTCAGGGTCTTGCCCGAGTAGCGCGCGAAGTTAAAAATGAGGGGATGTCTAGGGATGCCTATGAATCAGCAGTTACCTATTTGCGCGAAATTTTGGTTGACTGGGACGTGAAGGATTCTGAGGAGATAGATGGTTCTTCGGCGGCGTCTTCTTCGAATGAATGGAGCACATTAGTGACATTTCTTTTCCAATTGCACTCTGAATTTGGAACAGAAAGTGAAGCTCAAGATTCTTATGAACGACTAGTTGTTCCCAGAGTTACGACGAAAACAACTGCTGAGATACAAAATATTGTTGGACCTATTCTAAGGTCAGCGAGGAGCGCGGGATTTTTCCGGCTTTGTGTGTATTTGTACCAGGCACTGGATCTACATGAAGCAGCTATATCATTGGCGGTTGAAATCGACCCGAAGCTAGCAGAATCCAAGGTTGCATTATTGGGGGAATCAAATGTACCTGAGAACGTGAAGCACTCTCTCTGGCGCTTAGTGGCAAGTAAGAGTGATGACCCGGTTGGTGTAGTAGAAAGAAGCAAAGGTCTTTTGCACATCGAGGATGTACTGACAAATATGGCGCAATTTGAAAGCGTAACTGAGCGTATCAAGTCGGCCGTTGCAGATTCTTTGGAAGAACATAAGCGGTTGGCCAATTGTGCGAAAAATGATGCTATTGTTGCGCTAGAGGTAACTGGTGCTTTGCGGGAGGACTTGGAGAAATCGCAACGGTGGAGAGAGAGTAGACAGCGGGAGTCGAGGCACACATCTCGAATGTTCCCATGCGGGCACCGAGCTGGAATGTCTGCAATACATGGTGAAAGCAATAGAGAGTGTGGTCTTTGTGGAATGAAAGCGATTTATTCTCTGGACGCACCCTTTGATGTTGGACACATGCTGCCATTGAAAGCGGCTGTTGTGGGCAATGTAGAAGCGTCAGCTGGTAACAAAACTAACTAGAAGTATGTAAAACAGTAGTGTTAACAGAGATATGTTGGACCAAGTCTAAACATAGAGATAGATGGGATGAAGCTGCAAGTTGTCCAACCACGAGTTGCCTATAGATGTTGGCTTTTCTCGTGGCTACAACGAAGCATCGCAGTTTAGTGAAGGAGCGAAGCAAATCAAATCAAGTTGCGAACAGAATTCAGACTCGAAAGTGAGTGGAAGTGATGCGATAATGTTATCCACCAACACTGGAAAGGGAATGGCTACAACAGCAGATTTTTGACATTTTGCTGTTTTCCGAATGCTTACAGTAAATCAGTTGCTGTGATTTGAGAACGCCAATCTATGAGGCGCCGCTGCCCACCCTCCGACTAGTCGCACAAAGCACTCTCTCGTCAGCAGCAAAGCGCCCTTCTTCCACCTAGATAACGCTTGCTAGTGATCTTTATACTTGCTCAAACCGAGAGAACACACGGCCCCAGCCCTGGCTGTTTCCTCCACAGTTGGGCCGTCGAAGCGTTTTATCCGCAACCATGGGTTCTCTACCGAAACGCATCATGAAGGTACGTTGCTTCCATTGCCTCTGTTTTTATTGCATTGCAGTCAATCTTCTAACGCATCGTCATCTACATTGCATTGTCTAGGAGACAGAACGTCTTCAGAATGAGCCCGTACCAGGCATCAGTGCTGTTCCCAGCGAAACCAACGCTCGACTATTCTCGGTTGTCATTATTGGACCAGAGGAGAGTCCGTATGCGACCGGTAGATTCAAGTTAGAGCTCTTCCTTCCGGAGGATTACCCAATGGCTCCGCCCAAAGTCCGTTTCCTCACACGCATCTACCACCCCAATATCGACCGTTTGGGTCGCATTTGCCTCGATATTCTCAAAGACAAATGGAGCCCTGCGCTACAAATCAGGACAGTGTTGCTCTCTATTCAAGCACTGCTATCTGCGCCGAACCCGGATGATCCGCTTAATAATGATGCCGCTGAGTTGTGGAAGTCACAAGAAGTTGTGGCCATGCAAACTGCACGCGACTGGACCAAGCAACATGCACAGGAATAAGAGGTTTCATCTGGTATGGCTTGGTTGAGAACAAGCTCTGACAAGTAATAATTTGCTTCGGCAACCCAATCTCATCTATCGATTTCTACACTATCAATCTCATCTAAACGTTTTCCTTCTGCATATCTCATCAAGTGCGCCTCAGAGTCATGCGAAACAATGTGGCATTTTTTCTTATCCCTAGTTCTCTCCATACTGTTTGAAATTCTCCATACCGGAAATTACTGCGATCGACTTCACTTTGTCCCCGCGCTCAAGTTGTGCAAGGTATTCCTTGCCGTCGCGCGCGTAACCGAACGTGGAAACACTCCCAGTGAGTACGCTTCCCCCATACGACCTCGCTTGGTACGACGTTGGATCTAGGAGAAAAAAGTAAAATTGAGACGATGCATCGTTGGCATCTTCTACGCTATGTACCATGGCCATTGCACCATATGCCGAAATTGGAAGAGTCGGTTGTAAGTCACCTATTCCCAAGTCGTCAAGTGTGCCACCATACGTAGGAGACGGGTCTCCGTCAACTAAAATTTCCATAGGGATTTGTCTCCGCTCTCCTGTCGTAGGATCTTTAAATCCATTTTCCTTGTCATCCTCCCGCTCCCCCAGTTGAGCAAAGAAATTTCTCTGCGAAGAAAGTACACTCGTATTATTGTAGTATCCACGACGAGCTATGTCGACAAAATTGCCGGCTGTGAGTGGAGCTGAGTAGCCATCCAGTATGGCAGTGACAGACACCTCCTTTGAAACTGGAAAACCATCTTGGTTCTTCCATTGCGCTCCATCCTTTTTAACCAACTTTATTTCCACAGTAGCTCTTCCCTCCAGCCGAGGCAACCTGAGTTCGCGGCAATACAATTCATTTGTTGTCAGTAATCACATGGCCATAATATGACACAAGAGTCGATCAGTGCCAAACGTACGAGTTATATCTGCGTGGAATTCGGTAGGGGAGTCCTGTTCCGTCCACGGAAAGTTTCTCAATATCAGAAACAATATCCAAGGCCTGACGCCTCAGTCCATCCACAACAAGGGCTATGTCGTAGAAATAAAGAGACTTTAAGGTTAGAGTGTTATCGCAAATAAAAAAAACGGATCATGGCTTCTGGGAAGACATACCATCAAAGTTAGAACGCCGGGACATAGTGTTACGACTTTCCATTATATCTTGGACTGTCTCTTGTACGGCAACAAGTTGTTGTGGAAAGAGCGAAGGAGATGCAGATGGGGCTGGTAATCCAAGTTCCTCCTCAAGTTGATCGACAAGCCCATCCAAAGTTGACAAATATTCTGCAGCAGTGCTTCTATGTTTTGCCGGTACGTCAAGGAGAAGATTGACGCGTTCACTAGAAAGCATTGAACGCAACTTTGCGAGATCCCTTCGGCCGGAAATAAGGCCGGCTGCTCCGCGAGCGCGCACGTCTACACCGAGTCGTTCCAAATTGTCCTGCACGAGACGGATAGGGACTGGGTCAGTAAGACCTGGTCTTTCGCCGGGTAACGGGAGTGCATAGCGGAGAATAGAGTCGGCGTCTGTCGCAACGTATCGGCGAAGAATTGTATTAGAGGAGAGTACGCCTTTGGCTAAGACGGGGGCTGGGTTGAAAAGAAGCGCTGCCGTAGCTGCTGCACATATGTAGGGTGCACATTGAGAGAGTTTGGAGTAATTTGCATTGCAGGATGGTTGTAGCGATTTTGTTCGGGGACGTTTGATAACTTCGAGTGGGGGTTTGGAACAAAACGCAACCGAAATTTGAAGGGATGTTGGCTGTAGAATTGGCATGATTCTGTGGGAATGAAGCGCGAGGAGAAACTTTGATAGCGGAAATCGGAGTTGGTGAATGACTTGATTGTAGATGAAGATGATGAGGTCTCAGAAGGGTTTGCTCATTGGTGACTCTGTGGTTGAAAATAGGTGACGTTTGCTAGGGAGTATGATTGCGCGGGACTTGATTGGGTGTACCTGAAAAATCTCGAATTGGACAAAGGACAAGTGTGTGAAGACTATTGCACATGCAGATTTGCAAAGCAAACTGCGGGTGAGACGGAGATGTTGAGCACCTCTACTAGACGTTTTGAGAACTAGGCAACATTAGTGAATGAAAGCAAACGGACCTATCGTGAGAGTCAACTTTACTTGATAAACTTCTATCTGTCGTGTTATTGAATTGCAAATCGGTGCTCGAGAACATATGCAGCAAAATGGGCTACCATCTTTCGAAATCGCAGAGCAAAAATTAGCGTGGATCCCGACCAAAAAGATGGGCGAGAGCGGAGCCTTCATGGAAGGCTGATATCATACCATTTGACTACAGGCGCTTTGGCTCTTCAACTACGCCCGCCGGGAATCGAACCCGGAACCTCAGCTGACATCGTATGTTGCGCCGCTCACACGAAATCCAGTCCTCTCTGTGTATTTATTGGATACATGCCGGAATTGGCTGTCAGACCAAATCATCACATTTGAGCCTATGATAGGCTCTAGAAAGTAGTTTAACTTGGGCCACGTGCCTTCACGATAAATTTCTACGCAAATATTTGGCGTGATGTACCTAATGCTGTGTGGTGTAGCTCTCTACTAGTGTCTATCGGAAAAGCAAATTTCCTCATGAGGCCGAGAAAATTGGCCAAAAATTACGAAAAAACAGCCTTTGTTCTGGCAGTTCAACTTCAAAAAAAAAAATTTGCAACTTTTCTGCGTTTAATGGTGTTCAGGAAGCCATAAAGATAGAAGAACCGATGATGTGATCTAGCGGCTGCAAAGTTTGACTTTCTCACAGTGTTCAGCCCTGCCAAACCATGAAACTCGCTGAGACGTCTTTCCGACAAAAAAGTTTTCCATCTCAGAAGAAATTTACGTTACTATTAGGGTGGTGAAAAGTGGCCTCATATGAGGCCGCTTGTCCGATAGACACTAGATTTCCCCTCTCCAAAGTCGTCTCGTCTTTCTGTTAATATGGCGCAGACGATATCACCGAAATCATGATACGGCCCACATTGAATCAGCGAAGGCTAATGGCTCGCTTTCCGGAAAACCTCGGATGAAAATTTTCTAGTGTCTGGAGAGAATTGAATCTGCTCTTGAATACATTACAGTATGTATGTGGTCTTCAAGTACGTAAAACACTGCTACACAAACCAGTTGCGTGCCGAGGTCAGCTGAGGTTCCGGGTTCGATTCCCGGCGGGTGTAAATCCGCTACGCAATGGTGCGCCTGTAGTCAAATGGTATGATATCAGCCTTCCACGGCAACGTTTCGAGTTTTTGATTTCTCGACGCCATGGAATGAACAATTTTGCGAGAGTTGATGCATGTGCAAGTTTCTTTTCCAACAAATCATCTTTGATTTACATTTCGGCGTGACCACGACATATCAAAGAGGGATCACAAGCTTTAGAGTGCATCAGTCGTCATATTTTCATGAATACAATTTGCTTCTCTTATGGTCAGACATGGGTTCGAGTAAACTGAAGGATGATCTGACGTATTGGTGGAAGCATGTATCCATACTGGGTGATGAGAAAAATTCCTGAGGGGTTAGCTGTTCTAGAGAATCTTGCGGCGTGCAGAATGCCTCCGGTCAGAGTGCAGGTTTCCTGAACCCACAGGTACTCGGTTAGGATTATTCTAAATTTTTGTTCTTCCTGTGCCAATAGGAAGTGTACTTGGACACTTCGATTACTACAAAGTGTGCGACGCATACACGTTGATAGTACTTCCTGAAACTCGACATCAGGAAACATGGAATAAATACATAAAGTTGCTTCTTCTATACCGGAAGTGGCTCGACACACGATGACAGCTGAGGTTCCGGGTTCGATTCCCGGCGGGCGTACTTGACAGCTCCCCGCGCCTGTAGTCAAATGGTATGATATCAGCCTTCCATGAAGGCTCCACTTCCTTTTTGACTATGTATGACATCTTCCAGATGTCCTAGCATAGTGCTGGCCACTCTCTGCTGAATCACCGAAGGCACCAAGGGGATGGAGCAGTTCGCAAGCAATGTTCACTACCGAAGCTTCCGTTTGAACATCTCTCCAGAGAAGCGAGGATCGTTTCCGTTCTGAACATTCTTTTGGCTAGAATCGGCTTGACCCCGTCAGCTACATTTGTAACTCATCCCTTTCATGCAATCACGCAAGTCAATCTCACTTTGATCTAACAGCCGGTCTACCTTTCAAACAATCTCCAGTCTTTTCCATCGCTTCACCGAGATATGCAAACAGATTCGAGGTCAACAGGGGAGACCCCAGATGTACCAGGATGGCGACCTGATGGTCCTCTATGGGGAGGACTTGGCCATCTATTACGAAACAGCACAACACTAAGCCAGTACCTGTCACCATCGGAAGCCACCAACACAGAAATCTTTCTCCGACAGAGCTGTAAAATTCTCATAATCGGCGCTGGTGGATTAGGATGTGAGCTACTCAAAAACGTGGCACTGTCCGGTTTTCGAAACATCCATGTAATCGACTTAGACACAATCGATGTCACAAATCTCAATCGACAGTTTCTGTTCCGTGCAAAAGATGTCGGCAAACCTAAAGCTCTCGTGGCTGCACAATTCATTATGTCCAAAGTACCTGGAACAACCGTTATTCCTTATCACGCAAACATCAAGGATTTCGATCAAGATTTCTACAGTCAATTCAAGATTATCATCGCAGGTCTCGACTCTATCGACGCCAGGCGCTGGCTCAATGCCATGCTTGTTAGTCTTGTCGAGCAGGACATTGACGGCAGTTGGCGACAATCGACAGTCATTCCACTCATAGATGGCGGCACTGAAGGATTCCAAGGTCAAGCTCGTGTTATATACCCACGCTTTACTTCCTGTTTTGAGTGTACGTTGAGTCTCTTTCCGCCCGCTAAAAACTATCCATTATGTACCATTGCAAACACTCCCCGCCTACCCGAACACTGTATCGAATATGCAAACGTTGTACTGTGGGGCAAGCTGAAGCCATTTGGCGACGTCAAACTCGATATGGACAATCCAGAGCATACGCAGTGGCTTTTCGAACATGCCAAGGCGCGAGCGCAACAATTCGGTATCAAGGGCGTGACCTATCGTTTAACGCAGGGAGTTGCGAAGAACATCATTCCAGCGGTAGCTTCGACGAATGCGATTGTCGCCGCTTCGTGTGCAAACGAAGCATTGAAGATGATAACCTCTATCGCCGATAACATGAATGACTATATGATGTACAATGGGAAAATGGGGGTGTACACGCTAACATACCAGAATGTGAAGCGTGACGATTGTCCAGTTTGCGGTGCGCCTGCACCGATGGAAATGAAACTGAAAGGGGATACGAAGCTCAGTGAATTTCTGGAAGAGATTGCGATTGATCCGGATTTGCGCGCTACATCACCGTTCTTGCGTACTGAAGCGGGCAAGACCATTTATGCATCTGCACCAGCAGTGCTTCAAAAGGCCACCGCGAAGAACTTGGAAAAGTCCCTCGTTGATCTTATGACATCGGGGACCAAGCTCGTTGTTACAGAGAAAGGCTTGGATTTCAGCCGCACCCTTATTCTTACATTCGTTTAGATGATACAGTTCATTTGTATATATAGTTAGGTGTAATTGGAAGTCCACTGCTGCAGTAAATGCAGCAGTGATTCAAGCTGAACAAGCTACATACGACACTCACTTCGCAACTAGGATAACAAAACATCTGCAAGATGTCTCGGTCTTGACGATGATTCGCCCACATTAGATGCTGATGTGGCAGGAACTGAGTCGAAGTCGATTAAGCTGCTCTCTGTAGTTTGACCATTCTGCGCTGCCTTCCCCTTCCCTTTGTTCTTCCGCTCTTTCTTATCCTTTTTCTTCTTACGCTTAGATGATTTGCTCACATCTCGAGACTCTGATTCATTTCCAGCGAACGCGTCATCGAAAGCAGCTTGCAATCTCTCATCTATTTGGGGCCTTATTCCAGACCCTGGTGCCCGATCCTCATCACTTATATCCAGCCCCAATGGATTTTCTTCTGCCATAACCACAGCTGCCTCGCTAGATAATTTTTCCGCATCGTAACCGTAACGAGACATTTGATCTGTACCGTGATCAACAATTCTTTCGGAAGTCTTCTCTTTGTCCTGTGTAGATCCCAGATAGAACGGGCTATGTTCTTTGTTCGCAGAACTCGGTAAATTACTCAGGAGTGTAGTCTGATTCGAAACTGTACCTTCAGCCATGTTTTCTATGCCTGGTGCAAACGCACTATTAGAATATATAGCCTCTTTAAACAGTTCATCGTCCTCCTCCACGACTTCTTCCTCCTCAATTCCAATGTGCTTCACGAGATACGAGTACAGTGATTCTGATCCAGTATCAAGAAGAGGTTGTTCCAGATCAAGCCCTTCTGGCAATGGAATTTTTGTTTGAGCTCTTGCATCGACAGGTTTCAACTTTCCTTCAAAGAGAGCAACTAAAATCTCACGAGAGCCGGAGTTGACATCTTTCAAAATCGCCTTGAAGAACCAACTTCGCTCCTGAACTTCTGGAAATGGACTGTCCACGAGAATCTCGATATACTCTTCAAGAAGTTGAGCAATTTCTCCAGCACTGCCGTCTGGACATAATGAATAGATCTTCACGCAGGCCATAAGTAGCCTAACTTGTGCAGCTGAATCGAGAGCACCGATCGGAAATGCAGTCAATATCTTGGCGGCAGCAAGGTGATCGGTGATTAGTTCACTATATTCCCCAACAATCCAAGCAGTACTACCAGCAAGACTCGCAGATAACTCAATATCGGGCCCTTGCATTTCGACATCAGTGCGTTCCGGTTGAGATTGAGGAGTTACATCTTCTGCTGCCTCTGTGGTCTGTTCCGCATCACCATCAATGATGCTACCAGGAACTTCGCCATTATCTTTGCTGGGATTCATAATTGCTGTTGAAGCAATTGAGGAACTTTTCTTCGAAGCCAGTAGACTGAGAGCCACTTTGACGCTTATACTACGTACAGCTTCAACGCGGGATGTTAGCTCCAGTAGCTGGTCTCCAATAAGATTTCTGACTTTTGCTGAGAGCAGTGATATTTCAGCCAGACCGCCCAATATTGTGGTGACATACCACGCAAAATCATCGCCAGTCAAAAGAATTTCATATCCTGATTGCTTCGCATCCTTGCCACGTCTGTATGTTCCGGCTCGTAAAAGCTGCATCGCAAGAGCCTCCCTATAAGGAGTTTCTTGGTCAACAAGATTCGAATGTGGATCTGACTGTGCTTGGATTGCGCTACCGGATATATTTTGTCGCACCATAGCCTCCACGCTGAAACCCTCCGCGCATGCTCTTCGGAGTTTTCGCAGAAGTATTCGCGAAATCTCTCGCAATGTACGCTTCTTAACAAACTCGGAAACCAGTTCCAATGCACGCATGCGAATTCCTATGTCCTCATCATCCAAGCAATCCAAGATATTATCTCTATGCTCCAGCGCGAAATGTGGATGTGCCTGAATCAACTTTCGCATAGACAGCAGTCCCAGGTACTTCAGGTTTTGATCTGAGTCATTCATAAATTCGCCAAGCCTCTGCGCGCAAAGTTCAACAGCTTCTGGATGGGCCATTAAACCGGAAGTAACAGTGCTGCAGCATTCGTACAACAAGCTCTTTGCGCGAGTAGTTCGCATGAGTGCCGTGAGTGGCTCCACAAGCTTCTTCCCTAGACGCGGTTCCAACGGTGTTAGAACACCCATCAATTTAACAATCTTGATCAGCATCCAATTGTTGCTATCTTTGTTTGTGAGGAGCTGATATAGAACAGGTGCGAGGGAGAGGAAGCTCTGTGGGGATGCTCGGGCAAGCTCACAAGTGACTGTGACGGCAGCACATATGACACTTGGGTCTGTATCGGTTAATCGTTCACGGAAGCGCGCACTTACCACAGGAAGCGTATCGGGATGGACCATAATCAAGCGATACAAAACCAATAAAGCTTTCTTGCGGATGTACGGGCGAGGACTATTGAGCAGTAGGCTGACGTCGTGTTCCAAGTCGCGACCAAGATCCTCCGTGACCAATTTGGATAGACATGAAAGAGCAAGAGAACAATCTTGAAGCTTTCCATTGGTCAAGTCCTTTTTAAACTGATTTGTAGTCAGAAGAAGTACGTCGGTTGTTGGTGAGAAAGACTGCGCAGCTGCAAGGTACCCTATCCGCTTTGAAGCAAAATCCGGATTGCTCATGACTTCAACGATGTAGAATGAAGCAAACGAGATGTTGTGACCCATCATTTGTAACTGTTAGTGGAGAAGTGGAAAAGAAGGTTAGCTTTTGTTGCAAGTGATGAGGTTGAATGGGGATCAGCTGTTGACTGATGGAGCTTACATGCGTCAATTTCAAGACTCCGGTGGTCTTTTTGGCAATGTCAGAGCTTCTGCATTCTGCGCCAATCTCTGCAACTTTGGTTCGAATATATTCATCTTCATCGCGTCTATGTGCTCGGATTCCTTTGACAAGATCTTGCAGCGACTGCTGGAAGATAATGCCTTGAAACATGTTGCTTTCTGGTTGTTGAGAACCGGTAAAACCTCGCTTGCAGATACGGCGGAAAGGCAGCGGCGAGCGAGATTTATCTTGGGAGGCGTTGGAACAAATTGATCGTGGTTGATTTACGGGGCAAGAAATTGGAGGCAGTAGATGCAGATAGCCACGGGTGGGCTCGATTGAAGGATTGTCTACACGGTATCTGTTGGACTGCAAATGTAATTGTACACAAGTCAGTACGAAACATCGCGGAGGCCAACCTATCAACCCACATTTGAAATAACTCTTTCAATTTCACTTTTGCGCCTACCGGTCTTCCTGTTCACACGTGTATATGAGGCGGTTACTGGATCACACGCGGTTACCCAAACGAACACCGACCGCAAGCTCTCTCAACTAACCAGGTCTCCAACGAACATTCTGCTTGCGAAACACTCTCTCTCCAAGTTCGAGCGATGGCCAAAGGGAAATCTGTTCTCATCCGACTGATGTCAAATGCCGGAACTGGCTACTACTATGTGAAGCGAAAAAATCCGAAAACAATACCGCACAAACTGGAACTGATGAAGTTCGATCCAGTTGTGAACATGCACGTGCTCTTCTCAGAGAAAAAGTTTAAAAAGTGACTGCATGGCACATCTCTACATTCGACTGTTTACTCGCTATTGCTTCTTCGACCCGTACAGTTCCTTTGGATCCATTAGCACATCCATAGTTATCTCCGGTTCGCCTGTTGGAGGTCGGAAAGCAGTGTAAAAACATGATCGACGCCCAGTGTGGCATGCTACGCCGAGTTGATCTACTTTGACTAGAATCGTGTCACCGTCACAATCCAAAAACAAGTCCTTCAATACCTGAATCTGTCCCGAAGTGTCTCCCTTTCTCCACAGCTGGTTGCGTGATCTCGAGTAGTACACAACGCGTCCATGCAGCATAGTTTCCCGAATCGATTCAGCGTTCATCCATGCCATCATGAGTATCTCCCCAGTGTCATATTGTTGAGCGATCGCAGGAATCAATCCTGACTCGGTAAATTGCACTTGGCTTACCATCTTTTCGGGGTCTATGTTCGTACCATCCCATGGCACTTTGTGATTGTGACTGTGTTCGTGACTGTGTCCATGATTGTGATTGTGCGAAGATGGTGAAGTTTTACTCTGAAAACCTACCTGTGATGAGCTACTACTTCGCCGCAAGCTTCCAAAGCGACGCGCCACAAAACTTGACACATATCGAGGTGAGCACAGGTTGGCGCCAGAGAGAAAAGGCGAATTTGACACGGCTGTCCCATTTCCGTGCAAAGTGCAGACCGACGAGGGCACCCACGCAGCAGCGTCGAAGGACATAATGGATTCGAGCCCTGATAGCAGTTTGCTGGTCGTTAATCAGCGTGGGAGACGAAGATGACTAAATTCAGATTTGGGCGCATCACACAGGTTAGGCCCGATACCACGATGAAAACTACTTTTCCAAATAAATTTTACAACGTCTTTTCTTGGAGCACACCCTTCTCCCACTCTGAAACTGAATCCGTCGTTTGTCGCAGAGCGGGCGGCGCGTGTTGCTGTTTGTACAACTTCTTCACAGCATCTCTAACACGAACCCATCCTCCAGAATTGCCTGGCACAGCCCCTCTGACATAAAGCAAATTTCGCACAGCATCCACGCGATACACCATTAGATTATGCACCGTCACCCGTTCATTCCCCATTCGTCCAGCCATCTTTTTCCCCTTGAAAACCTTTCCTGGCTTGGTAGACATACCAATTGAGCCAGCCTTTCTATGCGCCTTACTAGTTCCGTGCGAAGCTGGACCTCCCGCAAAACCCCATCGTTTCATTACACCTTGCGTACCCTTCCCTATTGAAGTTCCCGTAACATCGATGTACTGCCCAGCTGCAAAATGGTTGGCACGCAGCTCAGTCCCAATATCTAGTTTGAACATTGGGTGGATGCGAAACTCCGCCATAATCTGCTTGGGTTCCACGCCTGCTTTGGCGCAGTGGTATCGCTGCGCCTTGTTCACCTTGAACGGTCGCTTCGGCCCCGCCCCAACTTGGATTGACCACCGGCCCCATCGATCCGATTCGCGAGGTTCCTTCACTTGAAGGACGTGGCAGCGATCAATACAAAGCACTGTAATTGGGTGCCGCGTTCCCTCATTGTCCCACAGATTCATCATTCCCACCTTGCGTGCCAATAGCCCACATGGTCGATGTTCACCTCTGGATCCAGGCTGTGGAGCCGGAGTTGCAGTTGTACAAATTGATCGATAAACCCGCGAATACAACTGCCGCAATCTTAGGGTAGCCATCAGGCTGTGCAACTTGGTGCAGGATAGAAAGATCAAACCTTCGCCGCGTGATGTCCGCCTCTGGTGAACTTGAGTGCAGTGAATTACACGAAAAACATACATATTTTAAGCGATTTCAAAATATCAGTGATCCATTAAAGTCGTTAACATGCTTCAGATCAACTGCCCGGTCTTGGGTGATGCAATCGCTGAATGAATTCTCAGAAGATTCAAAGCAGCTGGCATCGTCATCGCAGAAATAGCTTACAACTGAGTTACGAGTATCCATTCAACAGTTGTTTGACGCTGTACTGAATAGATTATGTAGGGTCTACAACTTCATGAAATACGGTATCTTGAAATGAAGAAAACATGTAAACATTGTCTACTAGACGTATAGATTAGTGTGGACAACACCATAAGCGCTCGTATATTTACATCGTCATGGCAAATTCTCTCACTGTACATTCAAGTGTCCTCAAGTTGACAAGCACGGCTTGACCACTTTCGTCAAACCGGGGGACTGAAATCAATCTCACGCTTTTCTCCATACCGAATTCACTGTCTATTTGCATCGACCCTGCAGATGTACCCTGCGTCTGACTTAGAGTTGACCGCGTCAGCCTGGTGGCGAAACCTGCTTGATTACCCGAGAAGAATATGTGAGGCGTACGATCCAGGATAAATGGATCCTGCTGATAAAAAGGGTACGAACCTAATGTATCTGGACAAGTCGGCGCAATGTGTCGTCCGTTGAGCATGACTTCCATAATATCCAGCACGGTCTCACCAGCGGGTAACGTTGGCTCTGCTGGACTGCCATCCTCCCTCTTGATGCACGACTTGTGGTACAGATCAAAGTCGATAACTGGCTGACCAGAAGTGCCAAGTACAATTCTGTGATCTAGGGAATATTCGCAGGGATTGGGCACGCGTGCCAAATTGGAATTGCGAGACGAACTCGGGAGAAGGCAACGGTGAAGTGGCTGCTGTGGCATGAGATAGTTGGCGGGGTCGGCTTCACCCGGCATGACAACGACCGGTATAGCTGAAGATAGTGCTGAGAGATAGCGATCAACTTCTACGATGGGAGATGCTGCACGTTCTTTCTCACCAGCTTTCAGCGCTGCATGTGACTTCAAAACTGCAGCTGCGCCATGTTCTGTGTCGTTGACGTGCGGGACTAAATTACCGGCCACAATCAGCTGTACAATTTGTGCACTCGCCGCCACTTCCTGTTGACTCCCAATGTTTCCACGAATGAATTCCAGGAAAAGCTCCTGAGATAGGCGGTTGGAATTCACGTGACCGAACGCAAATCCAGAAACGAGGCAAATATATTTGTCTGAAGAAAGGGGAGGGAGCGACGGCTGGGGCGCGAGTCCGACACTGGCAAAGGCAGAAACCTTGAAGGAACCAGTCGTCTTTTCCTCTACGCCCTTCACGGCTACAACAAAGCCGGTAACGAAAAACGGAGGAATGTCGTCGTTGGAGAGCTGCGAGATATCAAGTGAACATCTTCCGTTCTCGTCCTCAATAAATAAATGATCGTCGTCGCGGACATACGAATTGAGTGACCGGGGTGGGGGTGCCGGAATCAAGTCTGTAGATACGACATCGTACTGCGCGAGAATGCTGGGTTTCGCATCCATCTGTCTAAACACGACACCGATAATGACTGTTGGGACATCAGAATTTGCGGCAGCGTCCACAATGCGATCCGCGTAGCGCAGATTGTCACTCGGCTCGCCAAAAGTAGACTTTGCTGATTGCAGGACATGTGGGCGCATTGCGCTCAATCGACAGAAGTAGAGATGCGCATATTGAGGCGAATATTTCTTCTTTTTCGGCAGGATGAATCGCTGAGACGGTTTGAGATCTAGTTCCGCGGTTTGACGAATAACAGAAACTTCATCAACAGGATTAGCGGAAGGCATTACGCGAAACGGAGGTAGCACAAGTCTGCGTGTTGGGTGGTATCGGAGGGTTGATAATCAGCATGCGCATCAATTACTGCAACCTTTTTTTCCGCGCGCTTTTTCCCGAGTCATACTGAAATCATGTGAGGTCTGAAAACGGTCCAGTTATTTTGGTCCGATGGGGAGGAGTGGTCAATATGTCTGGTAGGCTTATGTCCTCTGAATTTATTGCCCTGTGATCCCGTGTTCGATTGGGGTTGAAGCGGTATTCAACTCCACACGCTCTCATCTCACTTGCTATCACAGGGAAATCACGTGTTCGTTTTCCATTATAGTACCAGCCCGATACTAATGAAGGGTACGACAGAGTCTCAGAACCCTCCGCTACTTGACATGGATCCCAACTTGCGTCATTTGCCCAAAATTGCCGACAAGATCCGCCATCGCGAGAATGAAGGCCGCCCTTTCTTCTCCTTCGAGTACTTCCCACCCAAGACTGAGACTGGTGTCACAAATCTCTACCAGCGTGTGGAACGCATGACTGCTGCCGAGCCTCTTTTTTGCGATGTCACCTGGGGAGCTGGTGGTTCTACTTCAGATCTCACTCTCGAGCTCTCCGGAAATATTCAGAGATATCTCGGAGTGGATGTAATGATGCATCTCACCTGCACTAACATGCCCGCCGGTAAAGTTCTGGAGGGTTTAGAGGGAGCCAAAGCACTCGGTATTAGGAACATTCTTGCTCTTCGCGGTGATCCTCCCGCAGGCAAGAGTGGACCAAATGTGAGGATGGCTTTGAGTTTGCGACCGATCTCGTCCGTTTCATTCGTGCTAATTACGGTGACTACTTTGGAATCTGTGTTGCTGGTTACCCAGAGGGGCATCCTGCTGGCTTCCTTGACGACAAAATGAGTTACGATGATGAGATGCGACATCTTAAAGAAAAGGTCGATGCCGGGGTTGATTTTATTATTACACAGATGTTTTACGATGTTGATGCCTTCCTCAACTTTGTTACTAGATGTCGCAAGGATGGTATTACGATTCCAATACTTCCTGGCATCCTTCCCATCCAGAATTATACTGGCTTCAAGCGCATGACAGGCTTCTGCAAGACCATCGTTCCACAAGCTATACTAGATGCCATGGAGCCGATCAAGGATGACGATTCTGCTGTCAAGGAGTTTGGAATTCGTCTCGGTGTGGACATGTGTCAACGTATTCTCAAATCGGGTCTCTGTCCAGGGATTCACTTTTACTCTCTCAACCTTGAAAACTCGGTTATGGGTATAATCGATAAACTCGATCTCATTCCTCAGACTGAATCCATTCGGTCCCTACCATGGCGTCCGGCGACTGTGGACAAACGCCGTCAAGAAGATGTGCGCCCTATCTTTTGGGCCAACCGACCAAAGTCTTACCTCGACCGAACCGCCTCGTGGGATGACTATCCCAACGGCCGCTGGGGTGACAATAGATCACCTGCATATGGTGATCTCGCTGCGTACCATCTTCTTGGTGGATGCGGTTGGGCATCATCCAAACACAGAGAAGATGCGGCAGCTCGATATGGAGAACTGAACAGCTTTGAAGATGTCATCAGCGTCTTTACGCGGTTCCAGAAGGGTGAGCTGAAGCGCTTGCCATGGTCAGAGACTGAAGAGCTGGCAACAGAAACAACAGTTATTTCAGGACCTCTCGTCTGGCTGAACCGCAACGGTATTCTCACAATCAACTCCCAACCGAGAGTAAATGCCGCTCCATCAAGCGACGTCACAGTGGGATGGGGAAGTGCTGGCGGTTACGTTTATCAGAAGGCATACATTGAGTTTTTTGCGAAATCTGAGGACGTCGATGCTCTGTTCGAAGCAGCAAAGAACTATCCATCTCTTACAATTTACGCAGCAACGGACGATAGCGACAAATTGCGAACCAATGCGAAGCAACAGACTACATGTGCGGTGACTTGGGGTGTTTTTCCAGACCGTGAGGTGATGCAACCGACTGTGATGGATCCACAGTCATTCAAAGTCTGGAAGGCCGAAGCGTTCAGTGTTTGGGAAAATGTCTGGGGCGATTTGTATCCACAAGAGAGCAGCTCTCGAACACTGCTGACAAAGCTTCGCAGTTCTTTGCACCTCGTCAACGTTGTGGACAATGACTACGTTGGTGGAGATATTTTTGCCATCTTCAAGACGCTCCTGAAGGACAGGCTGAAAGCATCTTTCTGATCAGTGCGAAATGCGTGGGTTAGGATGGTAGGAGATTAGAGCTGTTCATGTCGATAGAGATTGAAATACCAGTGGCAGTTTCACCTAGAAGTGAAATGCCTCGGCACGAAAATTGACGACTACGACGCAGTAAAGTAATTCGTTTTCAGCGTTTATTCTTGCACAGTCTAGAGGATTTACAAATGTGAATAGATCAGCCTTGCCAAAACTCTGGGAGCTTGTTCCCTGGGATGAATTCTCTCTTCGAGCCCTCTTTGTCGACAATGACCATTCGAATAACACCTCCGGAACTTCCATCGCGGGCCATTGCCAATGAAAGTGCATTTCTGACAAACTCGACGCATTCTTCCTTTGTCATCCCTTCCTTGTAGTTGGCATCGCAATAGCCGTAAATGTACGAGGATCCTGAGCCGCCAATCGCAAACGGTTGCTGGACAAGGGCGCCTCCAAGAGGAATTGTGAAAACCTGGCCGCCGTGACGCGCATCGTAACCGCCAACAATAATGCCAGCCATAAGCATTCCCTTGTTTTGGTAGCAAAGTTCTCTGAACAGACGAGCTGCGGTTCCAACTACAGGTTCCTCAGCCAGTTCGATATCATGCATGGAGAGATAGTATCGAACGTAGTCGGATATAACCTGTGTATCCGCAGCAGATCCAGATCTGCAGCAATAGATCTTATCAGTCAATGGAGTGATCTTATCCGACACTCGATTTGCAATGTAGGCACCCGTTGTTGTTCGCGAATCTGCTCCGAGCACCACACCACCATCAAAGGAGACGGCCATGATTGATGTACCCATTGAATGTTCTGTGGACATCCATTCCGGACCCATTGGCTCCATGGTTAGATGCGTCGCAATTGAAACACCGGAAACACAAACTGATTGTCCTGCTTTGTGCGAAGCACTCTGCAATTGAGAATGTCTAAAATGAGGGAAGTGTTGAAGTCACGTCTGGATGATGGTTAATGGGTGTGAGTGCTTCGATGTGATGGAACACAAGCTGCTGGAATGCGTCCCAATGGTGTAGTGCATCCACTTGAGTTGCTGAAATCGGACAAATTGAATCACTAATTACAAATGCCAAATCTTATTTGTATGCCTAGCAATGCAATTCGAATAGAAGTCGTATACAAGTTGGTTTTTTACGGGCGTTCACTCGAATTCGTCTGCAAACTTGTTGATCCCCAATCAAGGTCAGAAGCTTCGAATTAGTTCTTCTCATCACAAAGCGGCGAGGGTCCCTGACAAAACTTGCCATCAAACCTTCTTGACGCCTTTGTAGGCATTCTTTACAACTCATTCTATATCTCACAAGTCGGTGCAAGCAATGGATGACATCAATAATGAACGCGAGCTACCGAAAATGCCGCAGGCAGGAGGTCGTGCACATGCATTCGAATCTTCAGCTTCTATGATTTGGGTTATTCTCTTTCTGGCCTATTCCTCGTCTACTTTTGTTGACGAGTTTGGTCACGGTTGGCCGGCGGCATGGACCATAATACTGGTCATTCTTCCGGTAGCGCTATCCGGCACGCCAGCGATTCTCGACAAACGTCCTGGAGCAATTTCCATGCTTATATCTTATCTTCTTTATGCGCTTGTCCCTGCAGTTTTGCAACTCACCAAGCCGCAAGATTATAATTCAATCATCTCCGAGCTAATCGATTTGGTTACTGTTCTAATCATATGGTTGCCTATCGAATTCAAGTTACTTTCCAAAGATTTTTCTCCAACGGGTTCCGTCTCTCAATGGGGCTTCCTCACTGCTTCTCTGAACATTGTGAATACTTTCTCAGTGCTCCGACCATTTTCAAAGCTGGACCACGCCAAAGAGCTGGGCTACTCGTTCAAGTTCTCGCCTGCTGACATCCTAATTGGGTTGGTAAGTGGACTCTTATATTGCCTCTTTGCAGTGCCGCTCGCGAAAAACATTGGCTTTGGCAAATTGAAAAGACCAACTGGTTTGAAACCAGCGAAAGAGCTACCGATTTTGTTCGGTATGTACATGAATGCGGTCACAGAAGAGCTCTTGTTCAGAGGTCTTATCCAGAACATGTTGGAGCAAAGACTAGGGCAGCAATCGCTGATTGCGTTGCTCCTTGCCTCTATGCTTTTCGGAGCTGCGCATCTGAAAAAGTCCAAAATGGGATTCGAGTTTCCAAATTATCGTCTCGCCGCTATTTCCACCGTCTCTGGCATCTTCTGTGGATTGACGTGGCGCTACAGCGGCAAGATTACAACTTCGGCCATACCTCATGCCATTGGAAACTTCGCTCTTCTTCGACTGCTGCTAAGTAAGACGTACAACTTGTAGATCATGTACAATACGAGACTAATTTACACCCATATATAAATCACATCATGCCGCGCTAATCCAACTCATCCCACAAGTCCATGTCGTCATCTATGTCCACCCATGTCCGTTTCGGATTCTTGGTGTACAGCGTGGCGTTATATTGTCCCAACTTGCCGTACGTCGAGCCGTTCTCCTGGTATCGGAATGGATTGCTAGAAAACAAAACACTATGGCAATCCAATCCTGGATATAGTGGCACCTCAATTCCGTTTTCGGCAAGGTACTCGTGCGGAAGATGACGTCCGGCAATGAAATGGAATCCACCCGCAAACATCTTAGAACCATTTTTCGGCGCTCCAAGGGAAACTAACAATTCCGGTTTGACAAATGTATCCGCCGTAAAATCAATCTTGCGAGGCCCAGTCTCGAGATCCCAGCCGGACGGCACATCTACACTAGCGATCGCACAACGCGTTGAGACAAGCATGCCATATACATCCCAAAACTCCGGCCGAATATCTCCCCCATCAAAACCTAGCCCGAGCAATGCATCAATGACGACTTGGAAGTAAAATTCTAGTGTGCTTGGCACAAAGTCGTAAAAAGGGATATCCTGCTCTGAGCAGAAATCGTGTATGTTGATATGGCGCGATTCCTTGACAGCGTAAACAGCTGGTTCAAAGGCTCTTCGTTTGAGTTCAGCAGCAGCATACAAGCCGACCAGCCCGTTGAACCCGGTGCCGCACACGAAAAACAGTGAAGGAGCTTCATCGATATTGTAGCATTGAACAAAAGCGTCTACAAATCCGTGCGCACATGTTTTCGCGACATGGTGAATATCACCGTCTGCTAGAGCTATGGAATGCTTGAAACTGGAAAGGGCGAATTGTGTATCCATGTGAGTTTGCGGTTTGGGTGCGTTTGGAAAAGCGGGATCTTCATTGCTGGAAGGCGGGCTCGGTGTCGCCATTCTGGAAAGGTTGACATGGAAGGAGGTGGGTGGAGGTGCGAAGGATGTGCATGTTTGGGAACAGGTGCGACGGAACGAGTTGACGGAGGGACCAAGAGGCACGAATGCGAACTGGGACATCGTTGGCGGAAACGATGTTTGTGAACAAAGACAGAGGCGGTGGTAGGCACAAAGGGAGGGAGATTTTTTCAACACGTGTAGCGTAGCGCATATGCGGATCACTTTCCGAAAAAGTGATTGTCGCGTTTTTTGGACTGTTTAGGTTTCTGCGAGGTGTTTCGCGTTGTCACGCACAAATTCACGCCCTCACCGATCTTTTATGAGTGAAACGCTGTGCAGTTTGCTTCAGCTTTGCCTTCTTGTTTAGTTCCACTCTGGAAGAAAACTAGCAAAGTATGTTTTGCAATCTGAAACAGATTGAAACTGCGCCCTTTGTGTGTAAGTTTATTATACATGTTACCTGCTCATATTGATACAAAAACTAAGGGTGCTTTGCCGTCTCCGTTGTTCTCCAGGTGCCCATATCGTAGCGATCTAACCTACCCTCGAGGGTGCATTCAACAGAGTCATCTCAGTTGGTCCCTCCAGGATTATATTTGCACCAATCAATACTGAATCCTTTGAGGCGTACGTCGCCTGATCCAGAACATAAAAGCATCTATTATGATGCAGTTCCAGTCCCTCATGTCGTCATAAACTGCGTTCAATCACTGGATGCAATTACGCATGACATTTCAACGTTTGCGTATATATCCCATCTTCGCAAACACTTCAAAACCTCTAGACTTTTCGTTTCGTGCTCAGCTCGGGCACTGGTGTTATAACCATGCTGTTCCCACCACAAATTATTCAA
Source organism: Asparagopsis taxiformis (assembly GCA_030407315.1). Classification (NCBI taxonomy): domain Eukaryota; phylum Rhodophyta; class Florideophyceae; order Bonnemaisoniales; family Bonnemaisoniaceae; genus Asparagopsis; species Asparagopsis taxiformis. The sequence continues at coordinate 130,229 of JALQPE010000083.1, read as the reverse complement.
TCGCTTCATTTACTATCACTTCATATATTGTACCAAAGCTGCACACTATTGTGTTTCCTATTATGCTATTTCGACATCGACTACACTCATACTTACATCATCCAAACTTCATTTTCAACGCCTCCATAAAGCAACTTGCTTCGCTTTATTCTAATCTCAAGCTCTTTCTGTTCAACAACAATTGCTGAGGTAACATGAGTTTCAGCTTATTCAAACTTATTGATACATGATGAAAAGATGCAAAGCACCTGCTCCGCTTGCTGCCAGACTATGCGCTTTAGAATAGCGCATAGACGTCCGCGTGGAACTTTATTCGGAATCCTCAACATAATATTATAAACTGTGAATGTTCACAGACAGATTCAGCACCCTTCCTATATGCGAGATTCTGTAATGCAATCGACACATTAAAGTCCTATCGTGACAATCACACATAATATGGCCTCGGTGCTTTTCAGTATCTTCAATACGTTGCCTCCATTCCGTAAATTTGATACTTGGCAAAACAAAGTTTCTTATCGAACCTGTTTCTTGTCGTATCATTTCTTGCACTCCCTAGACGACAACTTTCCATCATATATCACGTCAATGCAATTCAACGTATCCGTGCAAACATAAATTACTCCAATCCTCCATACAAGTCACAATCTTGAGTCTCCTGAGACAAAATTGAAGCCAACTGGACTGGCGACACACTCCAGGATTCTCATACCTCAAAGTGATACGCTTTCTTTTAGTGAACTTATCATTTACATGGATAGAATAACATACATTACGTTTACACCTGCACTACGAAAATTCTTTCCGGTATATGCAGACTTCCCTTTCTTCCATTGACAATGCAGTTTTAAGTTCTTAGATACAGAAAAATATTTGACGAGCAACCGTCTATATCGCTTGTTCTCTAATTTGACGTTACCCAGTTACTTGATTCGTTTCTCTATCCCATGAACTGCTTCTTGATGCCTGTGTAGATGGTCTGCCGGGATCGATCTGTCTATGTTAGAAAATTCAATCGCCAGCACAAAATTATCTGTTTTCAAAGAATGTAACCAACCTCGCTTCTTGAAAGCCGAATGACAAAAGCTGCATGAGAAGGGCCTTATATCTTGATGAACTGCGCGAATATGCCGTCTGAAATAGAAAAAGCCAAAAGTCAATCCTTGTTTGGTAAGAATACAGCCAAGGCAGCGCTAAATCTCACAATTTTCCACACTTACGTTAATGTATCGCGGAAAGCAAACGGTAAGCCACATTGGAGACAAACCCAAGGCCTTTCTTTGTTGCTGAAGAAAGAAATATGCGAATTTTCACGTTGAGAGGATGTCAGAATATTGAAGATGCCATACATTAGGTAATGTAATAGGGTGATGAAAAACGAACTGTACAGATCTCTTGTGTCGACTAGAGAAGGAACATATATGGAGGTTAGCAAATAGTTCTTTGATACTGCTGTTTCAATTCAAAATAGTGACTGCTTACTTGAGGTTTCCTTTTTCCCCGAACGCAGCACTGCAATGATCACACTGGAACGGGCGTTCTTTCAGGTGAACGCATTTGATGCTGCGAAGAACATGAATTCAGACCATTTCAATTCATTTGCTCGTAAGCTCTTACAATAGCATTTCCCTATGCTCCATGAAAAAATTGGCTCACGTACTGTTTCTTCAGATCCGCAGGTTGCGCAAATATCTTGCCGCACTGGTCGCATGTTCGCCTTCTCTCTGAAGGCGGACGATTATGCCCGGTCGATCTTGGCTGGTGGTGGTATGTGGAGCGGAACGAATTTCGCTCTTCCAATGTGTACTGATACGCTGAAACCGCTTTATCAGGTGTAGATGCCGAGATGGGATCCCTGCCATCAACAGGCATGAGATTGTTTTGCACTGATTGATTGTGTATACCCAACTTACCCGATACTGGAACAGGAGCCTTTCCAGTATTGTTCAGTAAGAACGAGATTTGATGTTTGAGCTGAGGTGGTGACTTGGCAGCCATGGATGTTTCGCTAGAGGAATTTAGCGAGAGGGTTTGACTTGTTCTTGTTCTTCTCCGCGTTTCGAGCGCTCCTAGACACATAGATTTCTCCCGTGAAGCCATTGTAGATGGGTGTGGAACTGAGGGATACAAAGTTTCGAGGTGAAATGAAAGCGGTGAAAGTGTGAAGGTTGTGCATTGGAAACAAAAGAGGCGTTTCTAATCTACCGAAGGAGTTATATGCTACGAGTTACCTTGCAGCTTTCGTGAACGGACGAACGTAGCCGTTGTCCGTATACAGTAAATGGTAGAGGTATGAAACAAACTGCAGAGAAGAAGAGAATCGACGATGTGGTTCGTCAGGCTATAACAATTTTGATTTGCTTTGTCCCATGAGGCACCAATATGGCCGTACTAGGCGCTACTTTTATCCCTGACAACATGCAGCAGTTGCTCGCTCGTCGTTCAGATTAGGCGTGATTTTGTACTGTTCAATTGTATTGTATTGCTTTGCATTGTAGTGATGACGTATTTGTGGCAGAGACAATATACCAACATGCCCTTGTTATCCTTCTGTTGCGGCTCTTCCTGGCATAGCGTACGGGCAGTCGGGCGCTCAGACAGTGTAGAACCTAGCGAAGAACTTAATTATATTCGGCAGCTCGCTAACATAACTCTTGATTTCGGTTAATACAATGTGTTTTACACATTAATCATGTGAGTGACGCAAAAAGATCGGAAGCTTCCAGGCATACACCTGGACACTACGCGGCGTGGCAAAATTGTGATATAGCAATACTATAGTGTTCATACGTATGAAAAGTAACAAGGTGAGGACGAATAAGTTATCGCCGCGCCACAGCACGCCGCGCTGCGCGTGTTTATACCACGACCATTGTATTACGCAAGGTGGCGGCAACAGTGTTACTTCCATTAATCAGTCCCAATTTCGAGCATGCTATTCTGTAATACAGAGCCACACTGCGCAAGTTTCTTTCTTCCAGCATTTCCTCGACTCGTCATTGAGATTAATATAGAAAGGGAAAATTCAACTTGAACCGTAGCGCTCAACACATCCAGCGCCGCACCACTCCATTCGCATTCATGGACTACAATGGCTGGCTAGATCAATCAAGCTGAGTGGAGCAATCAACAGCTGTGGACCACACGAATAGAGAAACAAGTGACTGATTAGTAGGTGTGCTTCAGAATGGAGAAACCTGGAACAAAGCAGAGCAGTCACATAATAGTCATATGAGTCATGTTTAAAAGCTGCAATTAACATTCAAGTACCTATCAGATAAGCGCATGGCGTTTTCTGATTGACTGCTCCAGTGACTCATGGATCAAACTACATCAGCAGCTTCAACAACCCCCTGTTCCGTTGAACCACTCGCAGACATAAGCTGACAAGTGCATGAATTCAGCTTGGTTTCAACATTGACTCTTGAGAGGCGAGCTTCTAGTTTTTTAACTTGCCACTTGCGTGATGTACAGCGCAGCGCTGCAAGCACGCATGCGTTATGCTTGTTGTTTGGGCAGCTGCTTCAGGCAGATTTACTGGCCTGTGACAAGTTTCTTGGCAATCTCGTGTATGCCGTGACGGAACTGCTGCGATGAGAATTCAGTGACGAGATGGGATGCAGTGTGCGTGGATGGGCCACATCAATATGATCACGTTTCCCGCGTGTGATTTCATGCCATCCATTTATAATATACAACACTAGTCCAAGCATTCCTTTAATGTAAGAGCAAGTGAATGTTGACAGCCAATGCGACTGCATTCTATGGCGGAAAGCGGTCGTTTATGTCGACGTGTTCGACATATTTAACATGCCTCCGTGGCTGACAAGATTAAATCAACGCAATGGTATGGTACGGCAAATGCGTCTGTTACGGATGCAGTGGACGGCACGCGGAGTGCCACGATGGAAGCATGGCACTGAGTTTTATCGCTGGCGACAGCTACACATGTGCATAGTTTGGGCATAGAGCTGTGAAATGCGCAAGCAATTTGTACGTGGTGCAGTGTAAGCTTAATGCGTTGAGAAGACTCTGGTTTTATATGATTGTGGCAGCACTGCACATCTGTGCAGCTGTGGCCGGGGCGGTGCGGTGCGGCGTGGCGTGGCGTGGCGCTGTGTTTTACACATCGTCTCTTCAATGGCGTGGAGCAAAGCTTTATGCCGCCATTTTTAAAGTACGCGCGCGCACTGATTATATATAGCAAGTTGCACCATACGCAACAGTATGTATGCAGGACATGCAGTAGATCTACTGACGTGGAACATGGTGCCAACTTGTGTGACTCGGTAAATATCGTCTTTCTGCGTAGCACCAGTGTCAATCAGCCAGCCACTGCGTCGACGGCCCGTCTGTAGGCATGCAGATAATCTGTACCTTCGTTTGTTAATGAATCGGGGCGCATGGGGCGGGGCACTGGGTATGGTAAGGATCGAAGCTGTTTAGTCAATCAACTGCGGCTGCGTCGCGTCAGCTTTGCTTTATTGTTGTGTTAGGGACAAATCAGGTAAGCGAGGCCATCCCAACACGTTCAAGTACGACGGACTGAAGATTTCGACCATAGACGCACCGTGAACGAAGATTAGCGACGGTTCTACAAACAAATTACCTTCAAGCATGACACTACACTATTGCCTGCACTCCCCGTACGGTATCAGTGTATCACCCCACTAGTGTACAATATTCGTTTCCATAAAACTGAGCGCAGATCACTACAATGAGCCAAACAGGCCACGGGAGGGGAGCGGTGCGCAGCGGAGCGGAGAGCGACACAACATGAAACATCATCAACAGCTCGAGTTTTGTTATTTGTCCTGCCCCGTCGCACCTTGCCCCTTCCAATTCAAATGTCAATTGATCCACTCTGGTTCCCACTCATCCAACAATGTATTCGAAATGAAGCACATCAACCAGTATCCCGTTTTATTCAACTCGCTTCCTTGACTTCAAAAGGGCATGCATCGTGTCGAACTGTCGTATTTCGCGGCTGGCATTTTCTTTCATCAACTCCGACACTTAAAATTGTCACCGACATTAGAAGCGACAAAATCTCCGGCTTGCGCGCCAATCCTTGGGCTGAAGTTTGTTGGTATTTCGCTGTGCGTCCAAGTTTCACTCCCACCATACTAGCAAAATGTAATGCCTTTTGCCCACGCTAACCATTTCACTCTCATTTAGGAAGCAAGAGAGCAATTCCGTTTAACAGGTAATGTAACAATCATTGACTCATTCGAAACCAATCCATCTTTAGCACAAATTCGACTCGAACAATGGCACGCTTTGTCTGATTCGGCCCGCCAACAGTTTGTATGGCCCACTCCCGGTGAGCCTAAGCTGCTTACTCCCAATGTCGAGCATGATCATGACTCGCACCCACCCTCTTCACAATCACCAGAACCACCGTTTGCGTTGCTGTTGTTGGAACCAAGCTCGGTAGATTATGTCAATTTGCGATCCAACGAGCGAAAAAAGTTTTCACGCAATGCAAATGATCAGTGGCACGTCGCGGATCTCAACCCGTAGCACTTGAACCGGGCAGAGAAGCCGCCACATGAAACATGAACTTTTACGAAGAACAAAATAAAAAGTAAACGTTTGAATGGTTGCAGGGCACGGGAGAACAGTACAGCGCAACTATTGTTAAATGGTCGTAAATCGAATGTCCACATAAGGGAACAGGCTCCTCATCTCTTCCACACCGCTGATGGTGAAATCCCCAACCGACCACAGATTACCAGTGTTTTCAGCAAGAGTGAGTCGACGCAAATTGGGTGCATTGCTCAGGAACAGCATCAATGCCTCATCACGCACAGGACAGTACGAAATGTTGATGGACTTTAGACAGAGTCGCACGGGCGAAGTTGAAAAGGCTTGAAAAGTCTTATTCGTAACAGATTCACAGCCCATAAGGACTACTTCCTTGAGTGTAGTGATTGTGGCAACGTTTCGAACGCCATCGTGAGTGAGTGTACGCACCCAGGATAGATCGAGGAATTCAAGTGGGGCGAGACGATTGTTATCAAACAGGGTACCAGTAACGCCTCCGCAACTGGCGAGGGATAGGGAGCGCAGATTGGGGCACTGCAGCAACGGCTGCACTACGTCATCTGTGACATGTACACAATAAGTGAAGCTGACCTTGGCAAGAGAGTAGCGTGCCGAGGCAGCGAGTGCGGCCATGGAATCCTTGGTGAGCAGCGTTGGGGAGCAGCCGCCAAGACTGAGTTCGCGAACGGACGAAGTGTGAGTGAAGAAGGAGGTAAGAGCGATGCGAGCTGCGCCGGAATTGGATAGGGAGAGAGGGGCGAGCCACTCCTGCGACAGGACGGTTATAGAGGTGAGGAAATGATCTTCTAGTAAACGACGTAAGCGATGAGAGACGGATCCAAGGCGATAAGCTGCGCCGACCTGGGAGCCATGGGAGGGACCTGTGAGCGAGATGATGCGGAGGAGGATGTCATCGGGAAGTGCATTGAGATTGATTGAAGGAGGGTGGCAGCGCGGGGCCAGGCGCGGAGATGGAGGGGAGGGGATGTTGGGGGTTGAAGCGGCACATGTTTGGAGACGGAGCGTATCGGAGGTCATTAGCTTCGGTGGGGAGCGACTAGCGGGCTGCAGTGTTACTAATGTCGGGGACCATGAGCGCGTTGTGTGGTGCGAGTCGGAGGAGATTACGGGGCTGAATGTGTAGATGGCGTCGTGTCTTCATGCACTGGGTGTAGAAGCGGACGGTGAGTGCGAGCGGGAGGATGATGGGGCATTGACGTCGGGAGAAATTGGCATGCCTAATGGAAGGGAGCGGAACGAGCGAGTGTACAAGTGCGGAGCGACAAGCCAGATGGGCTGGCTAGAACGCGACGAAGCGAGACGAGGCGTTGCGAGTCGGACAGGTAGGCGTGCAGCGATAGCATGGAGCTCGAGTGAGCAGACTGGGGCTTGGCGGGGGCCTGTGTGGCACCATGTGCGCGCAGCGTGTTACCTCAGACTGGGTGTAGTGAGGCACGACGAGGCCCGCAAATGGACCAGGGCGTCTACGGCACCGTTGTTTGTCGCCGCGCGGCGGCCGTGCTCGGCCAATGCGCTTTGGACAAGTATGTAGGCGCGTGACGCGCTGTGCGTCGCGGTCCGCGGTCCAGGGACAGCGGCGGTATGTATGTTGATTTAGGGTTTCAACGCCAACGAATTGATGGCTGACCGTCGCTTTTGGCGCCGCTAGCTAGCGCCACGGAAAGAATGCAGTGGCGGGCGTGTCAACGAAACAATTTGTGCATTATGGAATACACAATCGGTTGGCTGCACTACGTAAGCGTCTTATTCATTCCATTTCCATGTGCGTGTCGTCTTCACATTGGTCATGCGAATCAAAAACTCTCGACACCTTTGTGCGCCCTCCTGCATCCATCCCTCTTTCATTACGCAGCCGTTCTTACGCGTCGATGGCCACCCGCCTGACCAGCGCGGCTCATGCCGCAACACGCTGCCCAACCCGTCCATTCCATTCACACTGCACTATGACGTAACTTTGCCCAAGCACCCTGTCTGCCTAAATCTTGTACCCAATTCAAACGTCGAGATGCTAAATTGAAATTCAATGCCAAACACGAGTCTGGTCGCACTGCACGCATGCCTAACGACCTGAGAATGACAATTGGGACTCGGCAAGTGAATGAAACATGCTGGTGAAACTGGTACCATGCATCGTTCAACCCTTTAAATTCTTCTCCAATGCACTGCACTACATTGCATCGCACGCGCACAGCGTAGCACAGCACAGCAATGAAGTATCTTATCTACCATATATCTTATCTACCCTCCGTTGTACGCGTACCTTACTTCATTGCTGTCACAAATTTGCTTGAGCCAATTCATAATTTTTTAAAAAAATGTTTTTTACAAAATAAATTTTACCAACACCAACTTGTCATTTGAGTTTGCCAGGCAACTGGCGCATTCGCAGTCCGTGCAGCAGTCTATTTTTGTGCTCGATGGATTGTAAGCATGGCCGTATTGCAAAGCGTCGCTCAGCGCCGCGCCGCGCCGCACCGCGACACATCCGCATGGAATCAACATAACATGCGTCGCATTACCGAACACGACATGAAAATAAAGCGAGCAATGCGATCGATCCACAAGCATACGATGCTAGACGCACGTCCAATCCTCTGTTGGAATCAAGCGACGACGCGTGACCCGTACACAAAAACCTAGCTACGATTTACCGTCGCCGCTTGGCGTCGCGTCGCGTCGCGTTGCGTCGCATCACATGTGCAAGCAAGTGAATTGTGTCACCTTGTGGGAAACTACCCGTTTGTTTGCTTTGACGGTCAAAATTCAACCGCTGCTTCATTGCATGCATTCACGCACGTCGCTACCGGCGAGTCGAGCGAGTGTAATGATGATGAGCAGTGCATAAACGCACGAGCGGGAGGTGCTGGCATTTTTACTCGTGGAATGCACCATCTGTTGTCAAGGCACGCCATGTCCCGACTCGCTGGGACGTTTCTCGATGCATCAAATTTATGTGAAATAGCAGAGAAACTGCCGTAGAAATCATTACAGTTTCCACCAATCATATCGAATTAACGCAACACTTGCATCCACATACTAACGCCCAACAGATCTACACATGAGATTATACTAGCTACTGGACACATATTACACCAACTGCGCCCTCGCCACAAACACTACCTTTACCGTACATGTTTAGCGACGACAACGACGCCGCCGGAATGGATCAACGCCAACCACCACCACTAGCAACACATTTCGTACCCTACTTTAACAAACCGCCGCTACAACCCTATGCAGCGGAAACGGAAACGGAGACCGAGCACTCCACTCCAGACATATCGCATGCAAACATGCCCAACGATGTGGCCGACGCCATCGAGAAGCTCGGTCTAGCAATCGCAGAGCTGGGTAAACACGCAAGCAGTTCATCAATATCGTCTGAAGTATCTCAAGCGTCAACAACCGAGGCGCTTCCGCCTGTATCGACGACACGCACCAACTTTGTGATGCGCCAAATGGTCGCCTCCATTCTGCACGTGTCCGCCAAGCCGCAACCGCTATTCCGCATTCGCGATGAGACGCGTCGCAAGCGATACAAAGTACTGCATCCGGGCAAAATGGCGGGCGGACCGGACATGCTGGTTGTGGACGCGACGGGACGGCCCGTCTGGAGCGTGCGGCCGTCCAAGACGACAGCAGCGAAGATTCTGTTCAAACCCGGTAGTAATTATCACATCGTACTCGTGCGGCGTCACTGGGTGGCGTATTTGAATAAATTAGTCGAGGGCGTGGCGTTCCGACACGGGCAGGAGCGTGTGGTGTTCAATGTCAAGGGGGACGCTCTTGGACGACGGTTTCAGATCTATGCAGGGGAGGAACTCATAGCGCAGGCGCATCGCAGAACGCAGATTGCGCAGCCGGGAAAGGATTTTGAGCTTACTGCGGCTAACTTTTCGACGCTGGATGCGATGACGGCGACGTGGTCGCTTTCAGTGGAGCCTGGGGTGGACTCGGCGCTGATGACGGCGGTTATGGCGGTGCTGGAGAGATGGACTGTTGAGGCAAAGGTGGCAGCGAGAAGCGAGGTGGCGAACAATGAGGAGAGACGACGGTCGAGCGATGGTGGGGGATCGTCTTCGAGGGGTTCGACTACTGGTAGCTAATAGGCGGATGCAAAGGTTGTAAATTTACTTTTTGTGTTTTCAAGTTTTCTATATTTTATGAAGATGGGCCAATGAACACCGTGTGTACACGCTGTCTGTGAATATTCGCGCTGAGAAATGGTCTGCGGGTATTGTAATTGGCGCGTGTGATGGTGGCCAACTCGTTTCTATTGGCCTGGATGGATGCATTATGCGCAACGTCATGCACTTGTGCACCATTCACACAGTGGAAGGCGTTATCTTCACAGTATTATCTATCCAACCAGCGTAAACTGGCTCATACTGATGCTATCACACGAGATCATAATCATTTATTTTCAAAAGTAGTGGCTATACACCGTCAACGCATTTCCGTTCAACACAACACAACACAGCACACACACACGCACACACTGTTCACAACACCTCAACAAATCCATCATTCCACGCAATGACGCATCGTTCCTCGTTCGACGACGACCAACAAACATTGTCCCATCTACTGCAACTATGCCAAGATCTCCAGCTATCCCTACTTACACCCGCCGCTGTCGCGTCGCAACTATGCGCAAATCGCGCGTTACGACACAGCTTTGCCGCCTACCTTCCACTGCTACTGGACGCCAACACTTTTGCACTATCGCCCATACTCGGTCAGGTATTGCGACGTATCGATGACATATCACTTGTGCACAATGTCAAGTTTCAAAACCCTTCCCTCGCTACGGTCTCGCTCATGCTCACAATCCCTGCAACATTCCTGCCGTCCGAGCTACTGCAACGCATCCAGCGCAATGCGCTCATGCTGCAGGGCGCCTGTCAATGGTCGCACGTGAAGATAGCAACCGCCGTGCAAAACGCTCTGCAGCACTGCGTTGTGCTGCCGGAGAATAGTGCGATTCTGCCGCGAAAACCGTGTCTATTACCGGATGCCGATCGGCGTCGCTTCATGCATTGGTTTAACACTCTGAGTCGCGTGCAGGTCGCGCATCTATACGATCTTGTTGCTGAGATTAATGCATTTGATGACGCTTCCAGTATCATGTTTCTTTGCTTCGCTTATGACGATTCGGGCGCGTCGGCTGATGCATTTGACAAAGCTATTTTGCAAATTTCCGAGACGCTTACCGACGAGGTCGATATGAATCAAACGCGCGTGCATTCCTACCTTGTCCAGCTCGTAGATCTTATTTCAGCAAGTGGAACCGATCCGTGCGGCCACATTGATTGGAAAACAATCGCTATCGCTTTCGCCATTTTGTATCGTTACTCCAATTGCGCCGACAAAAGCGCTTGGTGGAGTAGTATTTTGGTTGCGCTCAGATATGTTCAAGCTTCGGAGACGGCCAATCATGCCGATTTCATGTTTGTGGTCCCGTTCGCATCAGCTCAATGTCCCTCGGTACAACTTGTTACGCAGTTATTTTTCCTCATTTCCGCCAATGACGATATCACTTCCCTGTACACGGCGCTTCGCTTCCTGCGTGCAATGGACAAGCGCATTCTTGAAGAGAACGAATGTCTTTCATTTATGAGCAGTTGCCTTCCACTCTCCGATCAAATATTCAATCAGACAATACACCTCGTCGACCGATCGTCGGCATAGTTTCTCCCCGCATACTTGACAATCGAGAAACATGCTAGATTCTGTACTTGCTTTCGGCCAGCCGATACAGCGGATCCCAAACAAGTCTATTCGTGAGTAACACAAGCAAACTCATCACTACCGTTCCGGCCAGAAGAAGCGCATAATTTCCACTAGCTGCCGCTTCGGAAATCAGCGAACCGAGGCCATGCGTCTTCATGATTCCGCCTTGAAACACCACATATTCCGAAACAATAGACGCATTCCACGCACCTCCAACCGCTGTTACAACCCCTGTGATCAGATACGGGAATATGCCCGGCATGACCAATGTTCGCCACTTTTTCCATCTACCTTCCTTATTGTATATAGAATCTACTTCAAACAGTTCGTCCGGAATCGCCTGCGCGCCCGCAATAACGTTAAATAGAACATACCACATCGTGCCCAACATCATCAGCGCCACCGAACCAACTTCTAAACCACCTCCAAGTCTTGCGAGGAACAACAAAACGAAAGGAAACAGCGCTGTTGCCGGCACAGATGCTGCAATTTGCACAATGGGCTGCACCCTCGCCGAGAGTTTGGGACTACGCCCAATGGCCACGCCGGCCGGTACAGTCCATAGCAATGATATTCCCAGCGCTGCACACACCCTGGCAAATGTGGCCAATGCCGCAGTCCCAATCGCGATCCAATCGTCGATTGCGATGGCTTCCACCATATGAAACGCTTTGTACACACCGTATCCAACACCAGTCAACAGCAATGTGTACAATACTACTGGTAATACCGCCGCCATGAACGGCGACATCCCTTCAACTGCATCCTCAACACTCGCCAACAATGCGTCTAGCGGAGGCCATCCAGCGCTGCCGCTGTCGTCGCTTTGATTTTTGGCCCCTCCATTCAGCTCATTCGAGCGCTTCGCATCTTCCATTTGCATTTCGCGTCCTTGCGGGAACGGTAAATTGACAAACTTTTCCCACATAGGCGCAAACAAGGACGTATGAATCGATTGAACCAGCGGCGATCTCTGCAGTGCATTCAAAACAGCAGATCGGCTCCGATTGTCATCACTGGATGATCCGCCATACGTAAATTTGGACGACCATGCAATGAGCGGTCGCCAGATGAGAAAGTCAATAACGACAATGATTGCAATGACCACCAATAGTCCAGAGAAGATAGCCGAATAATTTGCCGCATCAGCCGCCGCAGCCAGATACGACCCGAGACCGGGCAGTTTGAAATCACGATTTCCCAGCTCGAAACTCTCGATCGAAATTAGAAAGAACCAGCCGCCGGCAACAGAGATAACCGAATTCCACACGAGACCGATCGCACCCGCTGGCAATTCCAATGTCCAGAAGCGTTTCCACGGTGAGAGACGAAACGTCTGTGCCACATCCAACAAATCATTCGGGATGCAACATAGACTTTGATAGAATCCCAACAGCATGTTCCACGCCATGCTTGTAAATAGAAGCAACACGGCCGCTAGCTCGACTCCAATACGCTCGCCGGGGAAGATCGCGATAAGACTGAGCACTACGCCGGGAAGGAACGAAAGCAACGGAATGGACTGCAGCACATCGATGACCAGCATTAGAATCTTGGCGGCAAATTTAACTCTGTACGCTATGTACGCATAGACGAGGGAGAAGACGAGTGACACGCCGTATCCGACAATCATACGCGTCACGGATTGCGCCGCATACCACGGAAGCACGCTGAGCGATGTGTCAATTGAGAGCAGTGAGTAGGGCACGCTTGAGAAGAGACTTCCGGTTGTGAGAACGAGTCCGTACACAATGGCGACGATGGTTAGAACGATGAGTAAATCGGCGAGAAAAGAGCGCTCCAGGATGGTGGTCGGAGATGGAATTTTGTTCCATATGATTCGATACTCGTCGTCCGGTTCGGTCAATGGGAATTCTTCTTCCATGACAAATGTTTCATCCTCGCGTGGCGCATCATCGTCCATTACGAATGCCTCGTCATCAGCGGTTAGTGGCGCGGTAGAGGAAGAGTTTTCGGCGTCTTCGCGCGGCGCTTTGGCGGGCGGTTGGACGCTCATTCGCGGACGAATGGCGCATTTTGAATGGACGCTTCGAGGTCGGCGTTGGAAGCATTTGATAGAGTGCGACGGGTCATGCGCTCTCGGAAGCGCTGTGGATGCAATGAAGGCTGTCATCAGGTAGCGGGCTCAGACGAGGCCGGCATGATGGTGGTGGTCGGAATTATGTCGAGGTTATTTTTTTGGGATTACAATTTGCACGGGAAATCTCATTCGCTGCTGACAACTCATCACGCACATGCTGGTACACAGTGTGTACTAGACACGTGACGATGGTGGCGACACCAAGGCTCGGTGACCAAGCTTTACTAGGTTCGCTGAAAAAAAACTGTTCTTATACGTCATAAAGTTTATACACAAAGTTCCGGAAACGGTAGAGAGCAGCAAAGTCTACCACAAAAAAGGAGCCAACCGTCCAGTGAAAACGTTGCGCTCAGTCGCCATCCACAAGCCACGGATTGCGCAGCGCTTGTTCGGCGGTAATGCGCTGTCTGTCATCAAAGGTCAACAGAGCTCTGACAAACTTTTTGGCGGCATCCGATGTGGCGCGCAATGCCGGACTGGAATAATCGATCATACCGTGTCGTGCGCGAATAATCACTTCCGACTTATTCTTACCAGCAAACGGCATGGAGCCTCCGCTGAGCATCATGTACAAGATGACACCGCACGACCAAATGTCCACTGCAGAGCCGTATCCCGATTCGTAGATTTCCGGCGCGACGAAACCGGGACTGCCGACGGCACTAGTAAGAATGCGCTCGTCGTCGCAAAGACTATCCGCTGAATGGGAGGCCATTGCAACATAATTTGAGAGTCCAAAGTCGCTTAGTTTGACGGTGCCATATGGCTTGTGTGAGTTAGATGAGAAGAGGCAGTTGTCCGGCTTGAGGTCACGATGAATGGTTCCCATTTTGTGCAGATACTTGACGCCGGAGAGGATGTCGCGCATGATACTTTTAGCGAGCGCTTCCGGCAGCGGCATTTCATGATTGGCAATGAGATCTGCGAGGGTACCACCCTCAACATATTCCATAACGATTCTGGTGCGCAGTCTAGTATCGAAAATGTCGTAACATTTGACAATATTAGGATGGGAGAGGGCATGCATAATCTTGACTTCGCGTTCGAAATACTTTCGCTCCGACGGCGGCGCATTACTCTTCTCGATAAGCTTGATGGCCACGGGCTCGCCGGTGTGCAGATCCTTGCCGAGAACAACGCGAGCAAAGGCGCCTTTGCTGATCAATCGGTCCATGCTGTAATGCATTTCCAGAACGCTCTGACTGGCGCGCGAGAGCCAATAGCTCCAATGAATGAAGCTCTTTTCGTCTGCAATAGAGAGCACCATGACGCGTCTCTTGCGTCGCTGACTATCGAGCATGAAGATGAAAATCTTTCGGTCGTCTGTGTTGGATTCGACGAGACTGCCGGCAATGTCGAAGGACCAGATTATCTCTCCGTTGGGACCCTTGGCGAGGCTGAGTCTGGTGCCCTCGAGGCGGGCGTAGCGCTGTGCCTTGACGGGGAGGAAGGAGAGGGGGCGAGAATCCTGACGCACGTAGCCGGCACGCAGACCAACGGTGCCATAGCGCAGATGGCGCGGCTGCGAGTGCGGCTGCAGCGGCGGGTGGGCGGTAGAAGCGAGTTGCGACGCTTGGCGTCGCTCGCGGGAACGAGCTATGGTGTGCGACGGTTGCGACTGCTGGTGCGATATTGAACGGGTGCGCAGAGCTGTGTGCGGATGCATGGGTTTGGTCGTTTGGACGCGGCGTCGCGCATGGATGGGCGTGCGTGGTGAAATGTATTGTATAATGAATACAGTGCGGTGCAGTGCAAGGCAGGGTAGTACTTGACCTTGTTTTGAACAACATCTTCCACTGCACCCACGCGGCAGCAGTTCGGTAATTTATGTTTGTATATTATTTACCCTGCCACTTGTTCCCATCGTATTGGTTTGGGATACCCTAAGTGGCGCGATGCATTGGTGGACCGGGGCGGACCGGTCGGGACGGGGGTGGGACCGATGAGCATCGACGAGGCGTGGAGGTGGATCACAAGTAGGGATATTGTAGCGAATGATATTGGTACAGCACGACTTGGGTCGCAAACGGGAAACTTGATGATGTACAGCGCAGCGCAGCACGTCCAGTGTTCAACTCAGATTCATCGATGAATCTTTCAAATCTGGTGCGCGCTCCGTGGCCTCACCATATTTCAAAAAAATTCCAAAATACATCGCAGCCACACACCTCAGCTTCCAACTTTACTACCCTCGAGGGTACTTATCACCGACACACACCTTTCTCAGCCAACACACACACACACAACTCACCATCCACCAAGATGCATGCCTCACTTGCAGCGTCCCGCAAACGCCCCGTCTCCACTCTCACCTCCACCCTTCGCTCCAATGCAATCGGCGTCTCCCGCGTCATCCGAAATGCCCGCGGCTCCGTCGCTGTCGCCAGACGCAAGTGGCGTCTCGACACGCGCAAGGTGCATGATCTAGTCAAACATCTCCATTCCGACCTGCAAAACACTCAACACCAGGTCGAAGCTGAAGTGGGCGAATTCATTCAGAGTCCCCATCTTCTCTTCCAGCCCATTCGTCTCGCCCTCACCCTTGCCCTCCCCATGACCGTCCCGCTCTTCTTCATGCCCACCCGCATTCTGCTCGCCTACATCCTCTCCGTCTTCGCATGGTATCTCATATGCCTCCTCATCTTTGCCACAGAGGTTGCGATGCGTCCCCCTTGGTACAAAAAGGGTCTCCCCAGCGAAGGGCTCCCCCCGTATTACAAGGGTTTCGTTCACAACCCGCTTGCAGACCTCAACACAGAGTACGAAGATGTCCAATTTCACTCCCCATCAGGTGCTCTTCTGCGCGCGTGGTACATACCTGCCAAAATTCCCTCTAAAAGAAGTGTCGTCTTCGTTCACGGTGTCGGGCGCGATCGACGAGCTTTTCTCCGCCACACAGCCCATTTTCTCGAAGCCCAATATTCGTGTCTGCTCTTTGATCTGTCGGAGCACGGTCTCAGTGATGGTGTAACCCCTGGCCAATCCAGAGGAACCGCTTTTGGGGCTCGCGAACAACATGACGTCACCGCTGCTGTCAACTATCTCAAATCTCGCGGTGCAGCTCATGTGGCTATTGTGGGGACTTCGTGCGGTGCGTCAAGCGCCATCCTTGCAGCTGCTTCCAACCCGGGACTTGCTTCTTGCGTCATTGCAGAAAATCCCTTCACCAGAGCCGATGACCTCTTCAGACATCATTTGCACATTCTGTCGGAAAATTATCTATCACAGAACAGCCACCAGACCGTGCGTAGAGCAGTCTTCTGGCTAGCAGGCAAACTCCTTATGATGCGCATGGGCTATTTTCTGAAACCCTTCGGTGCCGTCGATGTCGCACCACAACTAACATGCCCTCTTCTCGTGGCCCATTCCACAGAAGATGATATCGTTCCCTTCCAGCACGGCCTGGCGATCTATGAAGCTGCCCGTGCTTCTAAACAAGACTTACCACACATGGTTCACTTTCAGAAGTTTTCAGATGCCGCACATTGCGCCTTATACGATAAGGACCCCGAGTTGTGGACTTCCACCGTGCTGCCTTTTGTTGAAAGCGCTTTTGTCAGAGAGGAACCTTGTGCTGTAGTTTCGCAATAGACTACCGCTCACTACGCACCACTCATCCTTCGTGGGTTGTAACGACTGCCTCGTCTCCAGCTTAGTGAATTTCTATGTATCATTCGTTATCGGTAGAACTGTTGTCTTGTACAGTTGTAAATGACATGTTACTGCCACCACCATCTATGTATCCATTCGTTATCTTTATTTGCAGTGTTCAATCACGGTATCCCTTCCTACTCCCAAGATTGCTCAGCTCGTCTGTTGTTTCTCCTCCATCGAACTTTTTGGGACAGCCGTACTATTTCTGTCCTCATCATCATTGTAGGGATTTGCAGTACTACTCACTTCATTGAGCTCCTCACTAGCCTTTTAACTTCTTCCTTGGCCTCCCTACTTTCGCACCCTGTTTTCCACTCTTTCGTATGGAAGTATTTTCTCCCCCCTGGCTGTCGTGCTCACTCAAAGCGATTCTGTCTTCGACTTTTGTTCTTGCCCTGTCCTGGAACAACGGTGGCAAAAATGGCGGAATAGCACACCAATCAGCGTCAAGATATGAGGGGTCTTGGTGCAGGAACTCAGTAAGGTTTTGGCAAAACTCAGTCATCTTGTTCGATACCAGTTGTGAATCCCGCGGTCTCGACCGGTCTATGATAATTTCCAAACGTTCAGCTCTCAACTCGTCGATATCTCTATTCATCCTTTCAATTTGTGCCGCAACAGACTCTGTCACAGATCGATTTGAAACCCGCATAGGATATGTAGAGGAAGACCCAAAAACCTTGTCGAGAGAAGCTATTTCACGTTGCATGCTATGAATTTTCTCCTTTAGCCTAAACATCTTCTTCGATGAAGCTAAAAGTGCCCGAGAAGGCCATTGTTCACCGCCATAGTGTCGATATGCTTTTTTCAGCCATGTTATACTTACGCCCATTCGATTTGCAGCTTCGTCTCGGCCGATGATAAGGAATGGATATATGTCCTCCATTTTACAATGCCCCAATCGGTCGTTCGCAGAAACCGTTTCCCATCTTTCCTTCAGCTCGGCGAGTTTTTTCACTTGGTTCACAGTTAAAAGACGTTCCTCTCTCCCTGTGCTTTTTTCTCTATACAATGGTCGACCTCCCATCGTTTCTTGACTGGTCAATTCGCTTGGATCCGGAAATTTAACAATATTGCTGGGAAAATGTTCTTCACTGTGAACAATGATTTCGTGGTCAATGCTATCTGATTTTGAGACAATTGGTTGAGTTTCTAGTTCCTCTGATTCGAAAAAAGTTTGTTTGTTAGGTTCTGTATGTTCAGATGGTGCCATCATTTGCAATCCATTAGCCGGCAGTTGTTCCTCGTAAATCTCCCCTGGAAGTGGCAATAAGGTTCCTTCATCTATTAATTGCACCGTTATTCCATCGCAGAGAGTTTGACCTTCCTTCTCTCGATAAAGTAGCTCACAACTATTCGTGAAATTGATCAGTCTGGTTCCTAGAAATTTCATGGTTCCCAAGAACACACCGCGTGGCATAGATTCAAACGCTGGATTCCTATCAATACGAACCGGCGCCAGTTGGATTATTTGGTTGGTTGCCAACTGTTGGTAATGAAGCTTTAAGATGAAATGTTCCCAGAACTTTTCGGGGAGATTAGGTTTCTCTGAAGCCAGGTCTGATAGTCGCAAATGCACTTCGAATAGATGTTCTAGGTGAAGTTGATCCGAAGGTACTTGAAACTTGACATTCTTTGTAATTGCTATACGAATTTGATTAATCTCATATACATGTTTGCAGTCATCCTCTTCTAGTTTGAATGCTGATGTCGTTGGCCCTCCCAAATTATCCGGCCAAACTTGAGTCAACGATATACCCGCTCCCATGTGAGACCAAGCTGAGTTTTGACTTGCATCTAACATCTCCATAACTGCGTGCACAGAAATTTCCACTGGGCACTTGTCCGCTAGAAGTGGAGACTCTAACGGTCGAAAGGCACAGGGGTTTCTCTCATTGACAAGAGAAAAAATATCGCTGAGATTGACAGGTTGGTTTGTTGGAGTGTTCGCAGGGGGCAGTTCTTGACTTTCAGAATTGATGTTGGAAAGGTTTAGATTAAGAGTTCCGGAATGGAAAACATCATCCACTAGAGGATTTGTTAATGCGTTGTTGGTGCCGGCGAGGGTTTCACTACCGAGGGTGGGGAAATCGAATGACATTTTGCTGCTTTCAATGGCATAAGGGTAAGTATTGGCGTTTTAAGAAAAGCCTTCATTTAAGATGACGCATAGTTTGAAGTCGAGGTAGTTGTGGTATTAACATGTGACGCGTGGCTACATATGTCACGAGAATGCAACCAACTTTGCGAGACTATTTATGGACTTCTGATTGACTTGGTCTCAATAGTTCGTTAGAATGCTCTGTTCCCTGATTTGTTTGTTTCAAGTAGATGGACATTTGAATACGAAGATGAATGCGACATCGATGATGCATCTTCATCTCTCGAGCGCACCAGGTTAATGAAGTTCAAGCGATTCAAACTTGAAGACGATTTTTTGAAAGTTTTAGTTTTCCTAAACTTTCGGTAATAATTTTAGTGAACACCAACAATTGTCGAATCATATTTTGATATGCTGCTCCTTTGTTCCATCGACACGGGTCTCGGATGGTATAGCTTCAATTTGGGCTTCACCATTCGTTGGCGACCTTTCGAAGAATCCCGCGGTCCATCACACTAGCGAGGTAAGCAGGGTTTCTTACAATTCGACGACTCATGGGTGCCGCTGCATCAATGCCAGCCGCTCGTGCTGCGGCATGGGAGGAGGGGCTGACTCATGCGCAGAGAGCTACCCGATTGTATCGAGCATCGCTTCGCACTTGTCGAGATTGGAACATTGACTACGATATTTGGGTTCAGGAGTCGATGGGAATTCAAGCGCGATTCCAAGCAAATAAGCATAAGACCATGGCCGAAGGTCGCTATTTAGTTGAAAAGGGAATGGCTGAACTCATGCAAAAGCGTCATCCAGATCCTTACATTCCGATCTACGCGCCGGGATCCTCCAAGTATCAGCGCAACGTTCCTCCGCCACCAGAGGTAAGATCATAGATCTTTCAATCTCTAATTGTTACAAACGCATTTCAACTTGTCTAACTGTTCATTATATTTACAATCGTTACTTGCCTAACAGCTCATCGAAATTTCAATGCCTTCTCCAGATAAAGCTTTCAAGTGACCACATGTTAGTGTGTTGGCTAACCAATTGTCCTCACTGGGTACTTAGAAAGGTTGCCTATAGTAACAAAGCCTAGTTGAACAGTTTCTTAGTGGTGCCAGATTTTGACTATTTTGTCCTTCCCAGCCGATACAGCGCGTTTCCCATCAGTACTCCAGTCAACTGTATACACTTCATCCGCATGACCAGGTAGATCCGACTTCAATTTCCGTGACCTCATTTCCCATACCTTGCAAGTGCTGTCTCTCGAAGCGCTCAGCAGCAATCTGGCATCGGCAGACCACACAATTCGATATACCGCTCCCACATGACCACGAAACGTGAAGAGGAATTTTCCACTGGCACCGTCCCACA
Source organism: Asparagopsis taxiformis (assembly GCA_030407315.1). Taxonomy (NCBI): domain Eukaryota; phylum Rhodophyta; class Florideophyceae; order Bonnemaisoniales; family Bonnemaisoniaceae; genus Asparagopsis; species Asparagopsis taxiformis. Next base: position 109,701 of record JALQPE010000083.1, on the reverse strand, counting down.
AACGAACGCTCTTATCAAAACTCGCAGACGCGATATAGATTCCATCCGGGCTGAATGCAACATCGTTAACCAATTGCTGATGTCCTGTCATTCTCATCACCGGAACAATTTTCTTGCTGTTATCTGCATGCGCAATGTCCTCCCATAACATCAGTGTGAAATCGTCTGAGCCGCTCACCATTCGCTCTTTACTTGCCGGCATTTTCTTCTTGATCATTTCATATCGTTCCCTCGCGAGCGCTTGGTCGATTTTTTTCGGAACGTATCCAGTCTCCTCGTCCAACATCGGGAATGCTCCACATTTGAGCACATAGTCGGTTGATAGCGTCATTGTGTTGACCCAATGCCCGTGTGCGCTGATGTTTCTAGTAGGCAATCCGGTGACAGGGTCCCATACCTTGATGGTTCGGTCTTGGGATGAAGAATAAATAACTCCTTCCCCAGACCATTTGACGCAAGTGACGGCAGCTGTGTGTCCGGCCAGAACCTTGTAGCAACTGTTGGTGGACGTATTCCAAATTCGTATAGTGTTATCCTTCGAGGCCGACACAAGTTTGTTACACTCTGCCGATAGGTGATACGGTTGCCAGGATAGCGAAGTCACCCACTTTTTATGGCCCTTCAACGGTTTTCCAAGTGCAGTACCAGTTACAGGATCCCATATTCGGACGGAACCATCCATAGATGCTGATGCAAGGCGTACAGCATCTGGGGAAAAGGCCAGAACAAGGACCCAATTTGAATGACCTTGCAACGTCTTGTGAGACAGTTGAGATTCGGGGTTCCACAATCGCACGGTGGTATCACCGGAACCAGTCGCGATAAGCTTTGAATCTGGAGAAAAGGACGAACTTAAGATGGCTTCTGCATGTCCGGGTAGAGATGACGTGCAGCGAGTAACTGAGCGGACACGGAATAAGGACTGCGGTTGATAGGAAATTAATGTGACTTTTTCGCCGCTGATTGCGGCAGTCTTCATAACATCTCGCAAGTTGGTGGTGAGTTCAGTTCGGGACTCGCTGAGGAAAAAGGCGTACGGAAGCGGTTCATCATTTTGCAAGATGTCGTTCAACAAGGTTGTGAGCTGTTCAGGAGTAGAAGAGAGCGGAACATCAAGCGATGGTCCGGTGGTTTCTCCCTCGGGTGACTGAAATTGAATTATAGTCGTGAGTTGTTTGTCGATTGCGGGCTCGACAGGTTTGGCGGGTTTGTACAGGAAGGAAGTCATGCTGAATGACGGCGCCGACGACAAGTTACGCCACCGCCTTCACGATGGCAATGTCATACAGAGGTGTGAAAATGGTCGAAAAATGATACAGCAGTGCTGGACAAAAACATACGGTACGGGAAAGCGGATGCGTTTTACGATTAGTATTAGTGCGCTCAAGTCTTCTACAATCTACAAATTATATACAGTCAAAACAATGCTCGCAGCACAACGACATCCGTGGCAAGACAAAGGCGGCCACGCATCGGATTACTCGGCTTGAAACTCGCCAGCTGAACCGACAACAGCTGGGCACGAGCGACCGGAGCATCTCAAACCGAAGCGAATACAGCCGTCAATGCCCATGCCCTGCGCGGCGTGCAACTTGAGCACTTGCACCACGACGTCGTCCTGCGGATACTGGAGCATTGCGCACAATTGTAGGAAGAGGGCGTCCTTATCGCAGACGAGCCAACGGCCGTGTTGGAGTTTTGCCATGATATGCGACTCGGAGACGTGCGAATTATCGATGGAGATGACCTTGGGAGCGCGAAAGGTAGCTGATTTGCCACGAAAGATTGCGGGCAACAAATCATTTTGACAGAGCGATTTACGGTTGTACTTGTTGATAATGCTACGAAACGCGAGGTTTACATCGTTTCGTCGAATATTGTCATAGCCGAGCGTCTGGCCAAACTTTTTGTGACGCGTCGCGCCGCAGCCGTCGAGCAGATAGCGCAGCGCGGTGGCAACTATGGTGAAGGGGAAGGTGTGGGCGTTTGGGGCGAGGTGCGGCGACTGTTCGGAGGGTGTAGCACTGGAAATTGGGCCGGGGTCGGTGATGGATTCGGGCGTGGCACGAGGCGTTGGTGGGGTGTAAAGTACGATTTCTTTGGTTGTTTTGTTGGTTTGTTGTATGGTCGCTTTTATGACGAGATGGAGTTTACCAAAGTAGGGCGCGTGCGATGTGAGTGTTTCGAGCGCACGAGCGCTGGAGACTATGTCGGAGAGAACGGCTTCCAGGGCGAGATTGGTACGTGTGTGAAGATTGTCGTGCGGACTGGAAGGTGGCGGCTGAAGTGCTCTGATAATATCTGAGATGAGTGCGTGCTGCTGGCTCATAGTTGAACGCAGGGGAGAGTGACGTTGGGATCGCGACGAACAGCAAATGTGATTCAACTAACATTTGATTGCATTTGAATTGCAAGTTTATCGCATGATTTTACGCTCCGGAAATTGCAGTACAACGCTGTCCATCGGTGCCTCCTGCGCATCTGGCGCCAAACCGATTGCACCCTTCAATTCCCAATCCGTGCGCCGCGTCCGCTCTCAACACGTCCTCTTCCATGTCGCCGCGACGCCGCCACAACATGCAGCACAGCGTCAGATACAGCCGCTCCTTGTCGCATGCACTCGGCTCGCGGTCCAACGCATATCCGACAATCAACTCGTCGTCTACGTCAATGCTGCTGTTGTTCGGCATTGCAATTTCAAAGCTTCGTATCTTGGCTACTCGTAGCAGCTTGCCGTGATACTCGCCCGCCAAATCGGCGTAGCGAGTGCACGTTGGCTTGAGCTGCTGCAATTTGGCAAACACGCGTCGTATGCAATGTTCGATATCGTCGCCTCTAATGGTGTCAAATGCAAATTGCATGCCTGCCTTTTTATGGCGTGTAAATCCAGCAGCATCTAACAGCAAGCGCATGCATTTCACATTGATGTGCAACGGAACCTCTAGAATGCTACTTTCAACTGAGGACGCCAGCTCGCTGCAGTGGCGCTGCGAGTAAACATAATCAACAGGCCATATTAATATGTGATGCGGCTCGACATCTGGAGATGGTTGCACTGTTGCATGCACCGTCAGGTTGAGACGAGCGATGTTCGGGGCGATGGAAACCAGTTTTTCTGCACTGTGCGCACAGTCGCATGTATCAGCGAGAAGAGCTAGAATAGCTGAGAGGTTTTTCTGAGAGCTAGGGTCTGCATCGGCTAGCGTGTTTGCTTGAAGTAGTTTGACGACCTGATGAATCACGGGTGGTATTGGCATCATGATGAAGGGCAAGTTGTTGAAGATGAAGCCGACCGGAGACTTTTTATACACTCATCTGTCTTGAGACTCTCAATTTAGTGTATTCTTTGCCCGTGACAAATGACAATATATTTTTAGCACACCGCGCGCCACACACATATAATGCTACAATCCAATCCAACCCGATCACTCCCGTCAACGCACATCACATCATGTTGCCAACAACTTTCATTCCACTCATCCCTCTTCAAACCTGCCGTCGGCCGCATCTATCGTCCCAAACTCGCCGCCTAGCGCTGCGACCAGCGCCCAATATCACCATGGCGCTGCCTCTTTTGCCCACACCAACCGATTTGAAGCTCACAACTGCCATAGCCACCTGCGCAACAGTCTGGCTATCTATTTGGCAGCAACTGTCAACAAAAGGAAAAACAGGTCCCATCACCACACGCAAGGTAATTCACATCACCTGCGGACCGGCTCTACTCGCATTATGGCCGTTATACACCTCCAACGACTCGCGTTTCATCGCTTCCTTCGTCCCCTTGCTCTTCATACTGCGTCTCATCGATTCAGCCCGACGCGGCGGAACGCTTGGAAAGTCGCTTTCACGCTTTGGAAAATCCGAGGATGCATTGCAGGGCCCCCTGGTATATGCGCTTGTGCTATTCGTCGGCACTGTGGCGCTCTTCAGAGCCGAGGCGTTTGCCATAGCCGTCATGCAGTTGTGTTTCGGCGATGCAGCCGCCGAACTTGCCGGAAGGACCTGGGGAAAGAATTCGCAATGGCCCGCAAGATGGACGGGTGATAAAAGCATTGTAGGCAGTGCTGCATTCGTGATTGCCGGTTGGGTTGGAAGTGTGCTCATGCTTTCATGGTGGAATTACACACACATTTCGGGTACAGATATCGCCAATGCGAGCTTCTTGTTGAAATTGCTCGTCGTGTCCATCGCGTGCGCTGCGGTGGAACTTTTGCCGACAAATTTGGTTGATGATAATCTCACCATTGCCGTCACTGCTGTCACGACAAGTGCGATCTTGTTCGGCTCGAGCAGTCTGATTTAGGCAACTCAAGTTGGCATGGCGTTGACAAAATTTCGAGATCTCCCATGATTCATCAACCAATCATATCTCGGAATCTCCGCGCCGTGCTAATAGCACCACCCATTCTCCGACGAGAGAGTCCCACAAATTTCATTCCGATCATCTGCGCCATTGTGCCTCAGCGCTGCTTCATGCTACGAACCGTCGTCACCCCCGCCCTCATTCCATTTCCTACCCGCATCCCCATTCTTTCTCAATATGAGTCTAGCATTTGCATCCCCGTTGACCTTTTCCACAACAAAGTCATGTAGTATCTCGCCCCGCATGTCCCTCGCTCCTGCAGTGGCTCCCCCAAAGCCCGTGTCAACAACTGGCCGACCGCTCCGAGTTGCCGTCGTGGGCGCCGGTCTGGCCGGTCTGTCCTGTGCCAAGTATCTGGCAGATGCAGGCTTTCAACCGACTGTCTATGAGTCCCGTAATGTGCTGGGCGGTAAAGTTGCCGCATGGAAGGATGAAGATGGCGACTGGTATGAAACAGGGTTGCATATTTTCTTTGGCGCGTATCCAAACATGTTGCAGCTATTCAAAGAGCTGGGTATAGAGCATCATCTGCAATGGAAAGAACATTCGATGATATTCAACATGAAGCAGGACAAGAGTGAAATTCCCGTCGATTCTGACGGTAAAATCCGGGCCGTTCCCAAGTATTCTCGTTTTGACTTCCCGGAATCTTTACCGGCACCTCTCAACGGAATTGTGGCCATTTTGAGGAACAATGACATGTTGACATGGGAGGAAAAGATTAAATTCGCAATTGGCTTATTGCCAGCCATTGTCCTCGGGCAGGACTACGTAGAGGAATGTGACAAGTACTCCTGGAGCGAGTGGTTGAACAAGCAAGGCATTCCGGAGCGAGTAAATGACGAAGTTTTCATCGCCATGACGAAAGCATTGAACTTTATCGGGCCGAATGACATTTCAACGACTGTCATATTAACAGCTCTCAACCGCTTCCTACAGGAGAAGGACGGCTCCAAAATGGCCTTTTTGGACGGCTCGCCAACGGAGAGACTCTGCAAGCCGCTAGTAGAATACATCGAGCGTGCAGGCGGCTCCGTTCTGCTCAACAAGCCTCTCAAAGAGGTCTGTCTCAACCCGGACGGCTCCGTGAAAAACCTGCTCATTCGCGGGCTTGGCGCAGATGTAGACGATCAAGTTGTAGAGGCGGATGCATACGTCAGCGCCATGCCGGTTGACATTCTCAAGTTGATGCTCCCGGAGCAATGGAAGTCAATGCCAATCTTCTCAAAGTTGCAGAATCTCGTCGGTGTACCTGTCATCAACCTTCATTTGTGGTTTGATAAGAAGCTTACCGATGTGGATCACTTGCTCTTTTCACGCAGTCCGCTGCTTTCTGTATATGCTGACATGTCGAATACTTGTCGTGAATATGAAAACCCGGATAGGAGCATGTTAGAGTTGGTGCTCGCACCTGCGGACAACTATATCGGGAAGAGTGATGACAATATTGTGGCAGCTACAATGGATGAACTTGAGCGATTGTTTCCGCAATATATTGGGGAGCGTGCGGCTGATCCGGCGAAATTGCTCAAATATCACGTTGTGAAGACACCTCGAAGTGTTTATAAGACCACCAAAGGCTTGCAGGGGAGTAGGCCAACGCAGAGAACACCAATTCCCAATTTCTTCCTCGCAGGTGATTTTACACTGCAAATGTACTTAGCTTCGATGGAGGGCGCCGTTCTCAGCGGCAAACTTGCAGCAAAGGAGATTGCTAGTACAGTTGAGACTGCAATGAAGTCTGGGGCTGACGTCGGAGAGGTTTTTATGTAAAGAATATCTAGTGACAGTTGTATCATCACAGTTTCTCGAAACTACAATCCGTGCCACCACACGCCTCTAACGAAGTGACGTGGTTTATTAAATGCGGGTCACATTACGGAGTACAGCATGCTGTTCACAAGCAATCTCACTATTCTGGGCTACGACAGATGGAAGCAACCTTGACCTTCTCGCACGGCATACATAGTTTGCCTCTTCGCCACTTCGTATGAACTGTATTCAGGGAGCTTGAAATAGTTTGTGCACGTCATCACAGTTGGTAAACATTCATCTGCAGACCTTCCGTTCTCAGGCGTGCGACGAACTATAGTTAAGCGCGGGTGAAGGTTTCGCAGCCCTCCCAGAGGCAATGCCGGCGATCCAGTCGCGAATTGTACGAAGCGTTGTTGGTCGACTTTGTCCAACTCTGAAAGAATGCGTAGGAAATATAATACAGAACTACTTTCATGACTGTAGCCGTGATCACATCGAGTTGCTTGCACCAGAAATTCTATTGTCCAATCTTCATAGGAAGGCCCGCAAATTAGAAGTTCAATCTCACGTGGTTCAAACACGAGCATGCTCTTCACGTCCAGGACTTCTCCCAAGCCTCGAAGCAATGCTTCCGCTTGCTGCTGGACACCACCGTACAAAACATGATAAATCACCCGCTGAACAAATTCTTCGGCATTCTTCTTCGTCACCTCCACATCTGATCCTCCCTTAATCAACTCAATGTCATCATCTCCAGGCAGAACAAAAGTTAGACAGAGACTAGATATGGAATCTTCTTGTCCTGTATGCAGCATGTCTGTGATAGACTTCAGAGATGAGGCGAGCTGTGGATCCACGTCTTCCAACAGCTTCATTGCCGATGACCCTGCCGTGAAGGCATCCCAAATACGTTCCCGGTCAATCTGTTCCAATGCCGACGGCATCAAAGATTCCCGACTACTGCTGTCTTTGCCGGCAGAACTTCGTTCTAAAGGATTATCCGATGTCTTTGAACTTTCAAACATGACTCGGCAGTATGCAAGTAGTAGTCTGGAGAAAGTTCCAGAGAACCGCAAATCTAGCAACCGACCATCAATCATTGCCTTGCCGACTAGTTTACCGACAAACCCAAACAAAGCGGTCGTCTTAGTAGCTGCTTCTTTCTGAGCTGCGTTTGCAACGATAGGTAAACATGATGGAAACAGACCAGTGCCTGTCGGGATTACATAGGCCAACGGTGCAACAACTTTCTTCTCTTGCTCTATCACCGGTGCAGGGGAAGTGTTCTGAGAGTTCCTTCTGCTTCTTCTTCGAACATGAGCAGTCGATGGTGCTGATGTCCTGTCCAGCTTCGATGTTTCGGCTGATCTCATGTTGTCAGAGTTCCTCGGGCCCTTCTGTTCCGGAGCTTCGGTCACGTTTGACCTCCAGAGACCAAGATCAATTCGTTGGATTTCCCGTGAGGCCAAAGTGTAAAATTCCAATGTAGGTCCAAGACCAGTTCCAACTTCATCAAAGTATTGGACTTCCAGAACAGTACTGTGGGAAGCATACATGTTCATAACTCGTATCGCAGATTCTAAGATTCGATTCCGGTGAACACGAACTTTTTGGCGCTCGATTCTACCGATTCTTGTTTCGCTTTCTCGATGGAGGCGAGATGCTCGATGGGAAGTGCCAGCCACTCCGGAGATATCAGTTCTAGCCTGGAGGTGATGGAGCGCACGTGCGACGCCCAATGAGGTTGATTGGAATAGGATTCTTCTAGTTTCAAAGGGAATTAGGAATGAAGCCCCACGTGCCAAAGAAAAGCACCAACCAGGGACGAAACCACCACACAGAGCTAGAGGATCTGATAACTGCCTCATAAGCTTAGCACTCAATTTGTGACTGACAAACTGGACAACAGAATCCTCATGAAGACCTTCCACGGAATCTGGTTCTCCATCCTTTCTCATGGATCTCCAATTGAGATGTTCGTAGATCCAATGCAACTGTCGTAAGACATCAATAATTGACGATATCGGTGTCGGGATATCTGTGATATGGGAGCTACGAGGAAGAGGCGTAACTGTGTGGGAAGCCGCTATCGTTGTGAGAAATTCGTTCGTCAGTTCAAGGGCAACAGGTACCGCTGGTACATGTTCTGTTGAGCCTTGGGATCTCTCTCTATTCTCCTGCAGTCTCTGCGACCTTCGCAAAGCACCTGTCGTATCCGATCCTGAAGGTCGATTTACTGATTGCCGTTTGTCTGAAGAATCAGCATTTTCTTCAGGAGCTTGACTGGGGGTTGCCTTTGAGTATACGAGCGTGTGGACCTCGCCCCATAAACGGGAGCCGATACCATGCCAGGCAGGTGAGGATTGAATAACGGCGGAAAGAATAGAGCAATCATGAGGAATCACTTTTCCATTCAACGAAAAAGATAGCATTTGATTTCCAACTGATCTTGTTCTTTCTCTGGACGCTTCTCCACGGGACTGACCAGGTAAGCCAGAATCTGAACCACTGCCCATGTTGGAATTGCGATCGCGACCACGCGGTAAGTTGGCGGCAAGAGCCGCAGCATATGAACGGAATGTAGTCTCTGTAGCAGAGGCATCACTCGAATGTCGCGAAGCTGAGCCAGCTTGAACATTTCCAGGTGCATCATCACCGTTCATTACTTCGCGAGCCTGGGATGGTGCCTGACCTAGTGCGTCATGATCCAATTCGAATGGCGGGATAGAAGTGCCTAATTGATCAACGTCAAAAGAATCTGCGGCATCATTATCATGTTCATCACTATCAACCACACCCTGTTCAATGACATCTTCCTCCACAGAGCTCACTTCCTCATCAGAAGGATCACTGTTTTGATCGTCATCATCAGCGACCTCATCCTCATCGTTATTTTCTTCTACCATATCGAACATCCCCTCAACCGCGAAACGATCTTCGTCATCACCACCTTCGGGTGCGTCATCTTCTCCGTTGGGAGCTGCCATCTGAACGTCATCATCCCCGGGTGTAGGTCCTTCAGAATCACTTTCGGCACGGCCTTCTCCAGAGTTTCTTCTCCGCCCATCATTTGAAGTAATATGTACTCCACGATCTGATTCTCTGACTTTCGGCCAAAGAAACTCCTGAACACCGGCCATTGTCGCTAATGGCTCAATCAAAACCACATGATGCGAATAATCACGAAGGTTCGCCCCACCCTCACTTAGTGGAGCCTTGCGGAGTTTTAATTTGAATGGTTGGGCAAGTTGGCGAAGACCTGAACTTACGGATGCTGATGCAGTTCCATTAGATGACTCATTTGCATGTATGGTAAACTTCTCTTCCGATGATAAGACACCTATTACCAAGTCCACAAGTGAAGCGAACGGTCTATGCCCACTTTCCTTATTCAACGCTTGTACCAAGGACAACATACGGGAGGAGGAGAGTTCTGGGTTTTCAGGGGTAAGATACTTTGCCAGCGCTTCCATAATCCCGCTCTTCGAAACTTCAAATATAGTCAAACCAGATGAAGAAGTCAGTAGATTGATCAACTCAGAGAGCGCCTGCTTTGCCTGCGCCTCTTGATCCGAGGTGGTTGCAGACTCCAGTCGTTCACGAATGCTTGTTAGGCTCTCTAGAATACTGTTTTTGATTACCGACTCGTCAATAACTCCATCTTCTTCAGCGCCCAAGTGATTTCTAAGAACCATTTGGGCCGCCTTGGAGACCATTGAGTCAAGGGTTTCGTTCATTGATGCTCGGAGAGCTACCGCTCTAGCCGGGAGGCGTTGAAGACCTGGAAGCAGATCCCCCCTAGACAACCGTTGAGATCCTGTAGATCTGTTGGGACCGTCAGACGAAGCAACAGTCCCAGACGTGGCGTCGTCAGTCGGTGTTGAAGAGATGCCACTTTGACCTGGAGTACCAGATACTGAAGCTATGGCGCCAGATGACGCGTTGGCAGATTCTTTCTCAACGACATCTCGATCCTCAGAGTCAGGAGCAGCGAGACGTACAATTTCATGAACTACACCCTCCCGTACAAACGAATCTCTCAAGGTCGGCAGCTTCTTTAGAGCAGCTGCACCCATGTGTAAACCTGCAAGAGCCTCATTCTTTGAACTATTTTCTCCGAGTAGAGATGCTACAAAAGGGCAGAACTGTACTGCAGTTGATTTCGAACTGTCTTCTCCTCCATCTAGTTTCTGTACCGAGATTACTCCCGTCAGCACGTCTCTCGATGCAAGGGCAATAAACTTTGACATAATCGAGAGAGCAAGACGGCGACCATTGGAATCAGCGGAAGAGATATAAAACTTCATCAATGTATCAAAAAGAGATTCACCGAAAAACCTGAGCGATTCGGGATCCTGCTCCAAGCCTTCGCGCCGCTTAGCATCTATTGCCGCAAACGCAGAAGCAGATCCACTGCTGCGTCGGCGTCTAGAACGCCAAGGTGAATGGTGAGTATCTTCATTGTCTACAATCTCTGGAAGAAGCCCATCCGCAAGATTCAAGCAATCCACAGAATGAGGATTTGAACCGGAACCAAGGCGGGAACTGAGCTTCAAGACCAAGGACTTTGTGGAGAGAATTTGAAGCCCTAGAATTGCGCTGCCTCTCGCAAGTACTGCGAGAAGACGAAGTGCCGATGAATAAGACTGCGGAGCAAGAGCAGGAGGCGATGTCGGTACAATAAGTCCAAGAATTTTCTCAATCAGTGCACAGTCCTCTCCACAGAGCGTTTCAAGCTTCTCCGACGAACTCTTGAACGTCTCGGCTAAACGTGTGAATCCAAGAACTGCGGATTCTCTTATCCTTTGGTCATCAGAATCGAGTAACCGAGACATGATTGGTAGTACACCACTTATCATATCCATAGCATCGGACGGTGGGAGACGACAAAGGTTGCAAGCAGTTGCAGCTGCGACGCGCTGAACTCCTATGGAGAAGAAGTCAATGAACGACAAAACTGCTTGAAAGCCGTTGGCCCTAACAATCTGTTGCGGATAATCAACACTTAGCTTCTGCAATGCAGAAAGAGACTGTTCGGCTAGGTCAATGTATTCAATGGAGAGCAAATTTTGGCAGAGGGGACCTGCAGCACCATTATGAGCAATAGAAGACGATGAGGACGGAAGTGCTTCCATCATGTGAGTGAGAGCACGCGCGGCGTAAATCTTGATCTCAATATTTGTGCCCGTTTCTAGGAGATTCACTAGTGGTTGTACGAAGAGATCTATGGAGAATGAAACCATAGATTCTTCGGTGCCAACTGAAAGAAATTCGCAGAGTTGCGAGAGGGCATCAATTTGCTGTGCATCATTTTCCGGCGAGCGTATAGTAGAAAGAAGTTGTCGAAGACGAGTATGGGAGGTGCCGACACTGCCCGGAAATATATCACCGAGATCGGCACCAAGACGACGGAGGAGACCCTGTAAAGTTGTAGCGCCTCCTCTATCACTTCCTAGTGAACTGGCGCCATCATCATCTCTGCGGTCAGTGACATCGGTAGCACGTTCGTTGCGACCATCAGAGGGTGTGGAGGGGTCCATATCTCTAGGTGTTCTATGAGAGGAAGAACCTGCTGCTGACGGAGCTGGCAGGGGCGGTTCGTTGGAAGTGCGAGAGTGACGAGAGTGATACGACCTTCTCGGTTTCTTCAGGAGTCTACCTGAAGGCGGCGGATTTGTAGAGGACGACGGTGCTGCTGCAGCGGAAGCGGCAGCACTAGTTGCAGCTCTTGTCGAATGAGAGGCTGAGGGAAGAGCAGAGGAAGATTGTCGTCTACTCGAAGAGCGCGCGCGTTTCCTTGTGAAGGGTGGACGAGATGCGGTTGGAGGTGCGGGAGCGGGGTTTGACGTAGCCCGTGCCGAGGCCGACAATGTTGGGAGCGAGACCCGACGGGAGGTTCTCCTTGGACGGTCTACAGAGCTGGATATATTGGCCGAAGCGGATGCGGAGGCGCGCTGCAAAGCACTGGCAGCTGAAGCTCTGGTAACTCGAGTGACAGCTTGGCACTGGTTGGCTGCGGCGCGCCTGGTGCGGGATCGGGTAGAAGTGGGCTGAGTGGATTGCGGGGCCTGTGAAGGCGAGGGAGCTGGGTTGCAGTTTTCGTCGCTAGTGGCACGAGCCTCACGCCCTCTTCCGCGCGTCTCCATACGCTGCCAAGGCCATACGCCGTTCAAGTAGTCGGTGGGCAGGCAGGCACAGCAGCAGGAGAAATGGTCAACTAACAACTAGTTAGGCTATTGCAAAAGTTGAGAAGTGTGAAGCGCCGAGCAAGCGGGATTAACAACAGTGGAGGCTGAACGTGTCGGCAACGAGAAGCTTAAGAAGTGGAGCTAGCGAGGGCTTGCAGGGCGTCGGATTGGCGCTGGACTCTGCTATGAACGAATTATCACAGTATGTCGACGCAAAATGTGAAAAAATACACGTATACCACGTACTCACCAGCTGTGCACCACCGCTGTGGCGAATCACACCATGAAATTTAGTGGTGAAACTGTCACGGAATTTTTTCAACACCAGTTTTCAAGCATATCCATCGACGGTAGATCGCCTCCCACAAAAGAATTCGGATGTTTGGTCCTCCAGATGCCGTGTGTTGCTTGGTGTCTACCTTTGAATATGTGTGAATGGTCACCGATCGGTCCACCTACCTGCTGATTGGTTGTTTCTCAACGCTAAACTCTTGACCAAAATATTTCAACTTTTCATTTTTTCTACCTTTTCAATGTACACGTGTCTAGATCAGCAGCTCGCGAACGAGATCTGCACGATACCATAGTAATCGCCAGCCCTAATCTACCGATCCCGCATTTGACAAAGATCCGTCCGTTAGCGACTCATTTTCGCCTTCTCAATTCTTCCGCAATGTTCGCCACCGTAGCCTTCGCCTCCTCGTTCCTGCCATCGTACCGCCTTCCTAACCAATTCCGCTTGGCTGCCCCCATTCGTCCTCACCGCACCTCTGTCGCCCACCGAGTGGTATGTAGTGACGCCGACAATTTGCCCGGCTTGCCAGGTCTAGCTCGTCCGGTTGTTCCATCCCCTACATTGATAGAGTTTCATCTGGAGGATAAGGTCCAATCTCGTGGAACTGTACTCAAACAACTCAGTTCCTACGTGAAGGAGAACAACTTGCAAGACGATAATGACAAACGATTGATCCGCTGTGATGACAAGCTCAAGCAACTCTTCGGTGTTGAACAATGTACTTTTATTGAAATGAGCAAGTATGTAGTGCCGCATTTGCGCAAGCCCGAAGATCTGGGCGGCCGTTATCTCGAAGAAGCTCGCTCCTTCGAGGAAGAGTATCGGGCGAAGAAGATGAAGGAAAAGGAAGAAAAAGGTGCCTCAACAGGGAAAGGTGCGAAACGCCGTCGCAAACGGGAGAGCACGAAAGATCCCAAGCAACGCTACCCAGCTGTGTACAGGCCAGTTACTTTGAGCCCTGAACTGTCCGCTATTTGTCGCAATAGAAAGGAGATGCTACGATCAGAGGTACTTAAGGCTGTATGGGATTATATTCATTTGAACAACCTTTACGAAGCTCCGGGCAAACCGATACGATGCGACTTTCTGCTCAAGAAAATTTTCAACGCCGATACTGTCGATTCCAAGACTATCATGAAAGGCATCTCCCAGCACATGACCAAGACAAGTTAGCATGTACAGTCAATTTCAGAGAAAACTGTCGATTGATACCAAGTCAAGTAAACTGGTTTCCGCGAAAAAACAAAACTTAACGTAAAGTCACTTATTGTACATGCCCTACGTGCCCCAACCCGCATGTTACTCGCGTTTTCCAGTTGACTTCCTTGACGAATACCACTCCAATACCTTCCTCGTAACTAGAGCTGCAATACTAAAGCTCAAAATCGCCAACAATATTGACTTCACACTAGGATAACTCGATTCCAATATTTGTGTTGCTTTCAATGCCTCCCTCTTCAGTCGAGAGAAGTGACAGCGAAGTGTTGGATCTCGAAACCTGTCCATAACCTTCATACTATCACCCAGCCCAAATGCCATCCGAATCGCCTTCATGTCATGGCTTGAAGATGCCGCAAGGTGCATTGCAGAGACACCATCATTGGCATCTCCAAGGATAAACTGTGCTCTCTGCAGCTTGTACAACATAATATTGATGCGTTGGATGAAAGAAACATAATCAATATTTCCCAATGCCTTTGCCGGGTCTATGTCAAAGTACATTATACTCTCCATTATCCCATCAAGCTCCGCTATACGCTGCTCCACAATAGAGCGCACAATATTTCGATTCATCACATCAGATAGAAGCGCCGAGGGCCTCTTGACATTTCGCGACAGATTTTTGACCAGGTTATCATGCATGTACAGCTCGGGATCGGCGACGCCATACACGCCCGCGGCAATTGCTTGCATCATCAGTTGCTCAAGACGAGCGCATGCCTGGGCGTCTGATGATCGAAATATGATGATTGCCATACCTGGAAACATAGAAATAGGTTTGCGCTCTAAACGATTGGTGGCTTCTGTTTTTCGAACCTTCACAATGTCTACGACAAATAGGCGAAACGTGTTTGGAGGTATATGTTTCTTGCTCTTGAGAGAAGCAAAGGCATCTGGCCAACTTTGATTAGGCATCATGTCATTGTTCAAGATTTCGGCAGCCTTGTTGACAAAATTTCTGTCGAATCGTTCTATGTCTCGGAAAGCTCGCTCACAGAGCAAACATTCGGTGTTGACTTGATTCGAAAAGAAACCGACAACCTGACCTGGCAACGAGATCTGACGTACTGAGTTTTCAAACTGCTGCCACTCAAAGTTTTGCAACCAATGCGCACGATGTTCGTACCCGGGCGTATACGCGGTCACCTCGATTCGTAGTTGTTTGAGTAAAGGAATTGGAAAATACAGGAGCGAAGGAGTATAAACCTGCTCCGCTGCACGCTCAACAAAGGTGAGGAGAGTTGGGATGTTGAGGTTTTTTCCGTTTTCAACACCGTACATTATCCAGGAGACTCGATGGTTGCCCAGTAGTGGCTTTCGCGACTTGTACGTATTAATCGGGTCTTGTTCATGATTCACGATCACATACATGACATTGAGAGAGCCAATAGAAGCTGAATTCTGTTCGAGAATGCCCATAAACTGAACAGGATGACTTGATATGGAATGAATTGACAACCTTTTGTACAGAACTTGAGATGCAAGAGAAACCGAAAATGTCAAGGATACGCCATTCTTTCCAGAGCGCATTGCGCGGGAATATAAGTCGATTTGGAGCGCTAATTGCGATGGGACCATATGTGAGGGTACAACAAGCTGGACATCGACATGTAAGTTGACTCCATTGGAACGCAAATCGCGGGTGGCATCTAAGACTTTGCCCACGCCATTGGAGAAGTCAACTAATTGGTTAGAAGCAGTCCATGCCTCTCGATGCGCATCGGATATTGTAGCCCATCTATCTTCGTCCGCAAAAGGATCGACCTCATGTGGAAAAAGGGATCTGGTCAGGTCGTCAACATCGATTGCCGCGAGACTATTTTGTTTGGCAGCATTTGCGGACGTGATAATCGAGAACAAAGTGATGCAGAGGGAAAATAAAAGTAGGCTTCGGTTGCGAAACCTACCGTTTTCCATCCCTTCCAAGCATTGATGAAGGTAAGTCGCAGCACAGAATTCAATAGCACTTGCATCCCACAGCGGTTGGCGACGTTGACAACACGCGATGACATGAAAGTTGCAAACAATTGGAGCAGTCAATTTTTTTAATTTTCAAACAGTTCATCTAATGGATTACCTAATTGCTGGCTCACGGCCACCGGTCCGCGTCCGCACACTATTGCATTCAGCGAACCACCAGCGCTCTGCGAAAGGTAATTGCTCCTCTGTCACACTCGCAGTATGGGTTCAGGAGTTGGCAGAGTCACGAAAGGGAAGGGAAGCAACAAGCAGAGCAGACGGAAACGAAGTCTGGCACGTGCTGTGGATCAAGTTTACGATGACCTGTGCGACCCGATGAAGGCGGAAGCACTTCGAAACGACCAGCCTGTGGACTTTGATCTTCCGGGTATGGGACAGCACTACTGCGTTGAATGTGCAAGATATTTTATCTCGGAAGATGCCCTCCAGGTGCATCAACGCACGAAACGGCACAAAATCCGCCTCAAGGAGCTGAAGGAAAAGCCGTACTCACAGGCTGAAGCCGAAGCAGCAGCTGGTATGGCACCGCCTGATAATGGACCAAATGTGAGAGTGCCAGTTTGAAACCGTTGAGCGCTTGATCCCTGTTGCGCGTCTAGTCGCAGCGAATCGCGGTTGCCTTTGCATAGTCCTGAGTAGTAATGTAAAGATGACATTGCCAGCAAATCTGCTCAATTTGTTTTTTTCCACAAAATTTCGGCATGCTGCTCATTACCACACAACTGAATAGTGCGGACCACTCCTACGTTTGTCAAAGGTGTTCAAGTTGTGACACTTTTCATCTACTACTTTTTCGCCCACGTTAGGGATGCTGTCTGTTTCCTAAAGCTATTCCCAGTCAATAGCGTGAGCGCCCGATTTGGAATGTTGAATCGCAAACTTCTTGCCCAACTCACTACTCGTTCTATCATCCGTTCACAATGATAACAGAACTCTTCCTCATTGCAGCGACCTTTGCTAAAGCGCCCATCCAGCCGTGGTGGGATTGGGCGTGCCAAAATGCCTCCGAATACAACATGTTCGTGTTTGGTTGCTTGCTGTCGCAGATCATCGGCTACTTTTTCGGTTGTCTTCCGTACATTATAATGGACGTCATGCGTCCATTCCGCAGCGCATCGTTTAAGATTCAGCAAACATACCCGTCAAAGTACGAAATGCTTGTAACCTCTAAGGATATGATGGTATCTTTCCTACTCGTTGTCTTCCCTATGCTTGCCTTAGGAGGCTTTGTGCTTCCGCAATTGGGAATTTCCCGTGACGGTCCGCTCCCGCCATGGTATGTCGTCCTTGTTCAAATCGCCTATTTCTTCCTTGTAGAAGACTTTTTCAACTATTGGGTTCATCGCTGGCTTCATCAGCCCTTTCTGTACAAGCATGTTCACAGCGTGCATCACAAATATAACTCTCCGTTCTCGATCGCGGCCGCTTACGCGCATCCACTTGAAGTGTTGTTGCAAGCTATTCCAACCTTCCTGGGACCTCTATTAATTTCCCCACACCTGTATACCTTAATGATCTGGCAAATTGTCCGAAACTTTGAAGCAATCGACATTCATTCTGGCTATGAATTGCCATTGAGTTTAAAAACTTTCTTTCCTGCCTACGCCGGCACTAGGCATCACGACTACCATCACTACGCGCATTCCGGCAATTTTGCCTCAGTATTCACGTGGTGCGATCGCCTGTACGGAACCCATCTTGGTTATGAAACGTATTTGACAAAGAATAGACAGCTTTCGTCTGCAGGAGGCGCATGTGCAATTGTTGATGGCTAGTACCATGGCCTACGGAGCCCAGTTTGTGTACAACCGACCATGTAGCAGACAAGAATGGGGTATTTTCGTGTACCATTTGGTCAAACAATTTGGAGCTCGTCACAGTGTGAATGGTGGAAACTGAAGGTTTGCATTGTTTGGAAACGTCTAAGAGAATCGCGTTGCGTACACAATTCTCAACTGATACTAAAATAATTATGTTGGCTGTCCTGTCGCCCTCGTAAATGCATTTACGACTGTCCCAGATTACATTCCGCTTTGTAACATTTTCCCGTTGCACGCCTTTCAACAGTTGCATTTTTATCTCCAACTGGTTTAGGGCACAGCCTCACCTATGTTTCGTGGCAACACAAAAGGAGCACCTATATTCTTATGTATACAAGCTCGCCAAACTTTGCGCTCGTTCAGTAGCAAAGTTCCATTCCGGCAGCACGCGGACGTCCGCTCTTTCTGCTAAACATGTCCGGAAAATGTAGAACTGTAGACCTCAAAGCATACTCTATCACATTTCCTGAACAACAACCGGAGTATGTCCAGTCAGAATCGGAGGATGAAGACGAATACCACCAAGGCGGATATCACCCTGTGGAGATAGGCGAGGCTTTCAAAGCAGGGCGGTATCGTGTTCTACAAAAGCTTGGATGGGGGCACTTTTCAACCGTGTGGCTTGTTTACGACTCCAAGCGCAATCGGCAGTGTGCTGTGAAAGTTCAGAAATCGAATCGGCACTATGCTGAAGCTGCTCGAGATGAAATCCAACTGCTCGAAACGTTGAAGAAAGGGGGTGAATCTGCCGGGAATTTCGTAGTAACTTTACTAGACCATTTTGAGCATGATGGACCGCATGGTACTCACATATGCCTTGCATTTGATGTTTTGAGCAAGTCTCTCCTATCTCTTGTGAAAAGATTCAACTACAAGGGGGTTCCTCTTCCAATTGTGAAGGCTGTTGCGAGGCAATTACTACAGGGTCTGGACTTCATTCACGATACATGTGGAATCATCCACACCGATTTAAAGCCAGAAAATGTTCTCTTTGAACAACACAGAGATGAAATGAGGGAAATGCAGACAAAGGCTGCTCTGATCGCTTCTGACATGGAGAAATGGAACAAACCAGGATTCAACTGTTCCTCACTGTGCAACAGTTTCAAAAGTGATGCAGAACTGGCATTCGCGTCTGGTAGAGTGAAAATTGTAGACTTTGGAAACGCATGTTGGATTGATAAGCATTTCACGGAAGATATTCAAACGCGCCAATATCGTGCCCCGGAAGTTATTCTTGGATACGGATACGATACCAAAGCAGATATGTGGTCTTTTGCATGTGTTATTTTCGAGCTTGTCACTGGCGACTTTCTATTCGATCCACATAGTGGAAATGGCTACAACCGAGATGAAGATCACTTGGCTTTAATGATGGAATTGCTAGGACCCATTCCGAGGCACATGCGGGAACGCAGCGCGTTTGCGCCTTACTTCCTGGAAGACAACGGCAAGCTGCGACATATAGCCGAGTTGAACTTCTGGAGTTTGCGAGATGTGTTGCGAGAGAAGTACAAAATGCGGGAGGATGAAGCAGACATGTTGAGTAGCTTCCTGCTTCCAATGCTGTATTTTGATCCTGACAGACGGGCAACAGCCAAGCAGCAACTAAAGAACCCGTTCGTGAACGAAGCGCATATTCTCGCAGTACTTGAAGATGATTGCGATGGGTTGGCAACAAAACCTGAGATTGTTCAAAAGTCAAAACAGATGGCTGGATCTGGGGAGGCATTGCCCAATATGGTGCGAAATTCCAATAGATGAAAAGATAGCTTTCTTAACTATAAACATAGCAGCATGGCAACTCAATCTCGTTTACGTTGACTTTTCTTCTTCGTTATCTTTTCCAGATAGAGATCTAAACAGGATCTGATCCCTCTGAGAATCTTTTACTGAAGCGAGATAAAGTCTTGCCACTTCATCTTTGATACTAGGATTAGACAACGGTCCGTGGGCATCATTTTCATCATGATCTGCATCCATATGTGCATCGATGACGCGACTCGCAGCGAAATAAGCTTGGTCTTCATCCATTTGTTGCTCCTTCATGAACTTCATTTGAATAGTGACAAACTTGTCGGCGATATGGCGCTCGGCAAGGGTTTCAGCCTTGAGGTTTACAGGAATTCGACGGGCCTCTGGATTACGAAGCAAATATATGCTGCGAAGGCGATCTTCTGGGTATTCGAGACTCGGAGGCTTGCGTCCTTGGACAGGTTGAAAGGGTGGCCGTGTCGCTTCCACTGCTTGCATCCATGTAGGTTGTTGGACGACACCGGCTTGTACTAATCGTTTTAGCGGTTGGACAAATGGTTTGCCACGCCCCATTTTGAAACGTCAATTAGCTTCAGACGCCGTTTCCTGAACGGGAGAACAGATCGAAAGAAGAGAATTGATCTTGGCGGAGGGATAATCGGCAATTTGCCGAACGAGTTCCCTGACGTTCACGTCGACAAAAATACGCATAAATTGGGAACCTCAAAGATCAAAAATACCGAAAGCCAATTTACAATATACGTGAGCACTACACTTGAGTATGGTTTAAAGAATCGAAACGCGAGCACTGCGATAAGCATGTAGACAACAGAGTTCCTTCGTCGTCGACATGTTTTCCCCTAGACATCAATCAAGCGCTTACATTTGACCATTTGATGGAGTCCTCCTCATTCGATGTGGACTAGATGCACTTCAATGCTCGATAACAACAGGATCAGTCTTAAACATTTGACTTATTGCAGTTTGTCTCTTCAACATCGCCAAATTTTCCAGCCCTTCGTAGTACTGCCTGTTGATAACCTGTGGATCGCTCTCAGTCATATTCGCTCGGAAAGCATCTCGTGTTCGGCGGGAAGCATATTCGCGGAAATTGTAATCTGAGAAGCGGGAGCTGTGCCGCAACAGAGCGCGGTAGAGCTTTCTCACATCACTTACACGGACGCTCATTTTTCGTCTCCCTGCAAGCAAGGTGTTCGATAGCACTGACGAATTGTTGGTAGTGCAGGATTGGTTTGGATCGACCGAGGACTTCACAACTCTGCCTTGAATTGTTCCCCGACTGGAATATTAATTTCTATGGTGAATTCCAAAATATCAGAAATCAATTTTCGTGGTTCATGCAAACAGTGCCATGAGACAGACATACAGGTATCTTCAAATGTGGTCTGCTTGCGGGAGCTAGTCAATAGTTGCTTCAGAGCATAAACCACTCGTACCACTATCGCCCGCCGCTAGAACTATTAACTCGTGCAAAGAAAATTTAAGAGCTCACCAAAGATATCCACATGGCAAGTGCACCCAACTTCTGTACACTCTATAACTACATCGTTGACACCATCACGAGTTAGAATCTAGGCATCCATATACAACACAGCATCGGTGAGTATTTCCGTTCTCCCGTTCAAAGTATTCACCTCCAAATCATTCAAACCTGCACCTTCCGGTACTCTACAAATAATCTCCCGATTTGAACTCTTGATCACGTCACAAACTCCTCCTCCAATCCAAACTGTGGGTAGTGGGCCAAAATTACTCCCACCAATTGTGATACGCGTACCGCCGTTTCGTCCGTGCCGGAATGGAACAGCACCACTTATAAAAAGGCCGCGTCGCCTACTACTAATCACTTTCATGACAAACACATTTCTTCTTTGCAGCCTTGGGAAAATAAGATTACCGTGAGCATTCTCGACAAATGTAATACCACCGGTTTCTAAAATCTCATCTGGCCCACTTATTCTCTTGCCGCCTTCTACGCGCATGCGATATGTTGGCCCAAGCTTGTATGAGGACAAGATCAGTTCTCCTCGCAGTCTACCACAAAAATGATTCGAACGATACTCCCCTATCCCCGTGACAGGACTGTTCAACATTGCCATTGCTCTTCTATACGTATCTGGTGCACTCTTATTATCAGCAGTCTGTCCATCGTAGGGGTCAATCCAGGCACATTCATTTCCTCCACGTTGAATATTCGGATGCCCAAACCACGCCCCTTTTGTTACATGAACCACTTTATCGGGTCGCCCCAAGCTGAATGGACAGCTCTCCCACCCATGTGCCACTTTCCCTTCCCAATCCACTCCAGCAGTAGGATCATATCTAGTTGCGTTCGCCTCATCGTAATCATGGCAGGTAGATGCAGTATCCCCAAATCCACAGTTGGGACCCTGGTCTGTTGCATAAATGTTACCCGAGCCAGTCATAGTCATAGCGAAGGCGTTACGAACACCACTTGCAAAGACATGGACATCTCCAGATATTTGCTTAGCATGTCTAGGTTCATCAGCATTGCTGTACGTGATGTTTCCATCAAAGTCGTGTTTCGATAGTTTGACGACTAGAATTGCTGCAGATAAGCTTGTTTCCCATAATCCTCCCAGTTTGTAACCTGGAAGCCCCATGTTTGTAAACCCACCAACAGAAACAAGTAGATCACCGTTCTGGGCGAACAGCAATGCGGACACACCATGGTCATGGTTTGATACTGGTAACCCACTCACTATACGCTTGTCATATACCATGCATATCTTTCTATCCTCGGGATCACGTCCGGGTCTCATCCTGTCAACTGCACCATTTCTCCATGCTCCTGTATTTGATGGGTCGATTGCAAGCCTCTCTTTCCAGAAAAGCGTTCCAGTACTAATGTAAGGCATCATCACTTTGTCACGTGGATCAAACGTAATGCCAAGAATATCTCGGACTGCAGCTGTGCCATTATATACGAAGTTCATATCAACAACTGGCTTGGAATAGCAGTGCGAAGTACTCGTCAACGTATCAGAATCGTATCCCAATACTTGAACAGTCCCTCCAAGCGTTCCCATGTACAACTTGCCATCTTGGCCAATAGTAACACAGGTAGGGAGCTGCAAGAAGTTGACAGGGAGACCTCTTGGTGTAAGGATTCGCGCTTGTGAGAACCTTATAGAATCACAAGTGCTTCCGTAATCGAAGGTGACTCCGTTGCTAGTAATCTCGCGCGGTGACTTAGCATAGAAGGTGACCGGTGCAGTACTATTCATGGGTGGTGATATCACAAAAAATTGATGCTCATCTGCACCACTAGGGAGAACATCCACATTCACACCACCAAAAGTAACGGATAAAGGCTGGTAAAGTCCATATCCAGTCACTTTCACCCTTGCGCCACCGCCAGGCCGGCCTTCGCTTGGGCTTAATTTAGAAATGATTGGCCGAATCGTTGAACGATCATGGGAAATCTTAGATGGTTGAGGAAGTACACCATTGACCCGAAAGGCTAGTCTTGGGGTTAATTCCAGAGATTTTCGAATGTACACCACTTCAAAAGCTGTGAGTCCAACTGGTAAACTGGTGTTTGCTCTGGGAGTACTTTCCGAATCCAGAATCAAATCTGTTCCTTTGTACACACGGGCTAATCCCGATTCACCTGTTGTGATAGAAATTTCACTTTTCCTCTCATCCTTATCTGTCTGCAAGAAGAAATGGCAGCGTACAGAGAACAGAGTATTGTCAAACGAAAATCGCGGAAACCCAAAAAAAGCTGAGTTTCTTATCCTGGCGAAGCTTGGACTTGGAGAGTCCATAAGAGATCCTCCACTAGGGATTTCAGTCAGGCCTTTGTAGTAGTAGCAATATTGACCTGGTCGAATCGCTCCAACAACAGTCACAGAAGTTTCTGCCTCGTCACTAGTACATGCGTTGTCAACGACTGCAAGCTTGAACCGAGTGGTTCCAAGCGGAAAGTTGTATGAAAATGAAACCCTCCTAGAAATCACTTCCCCGGTCTCAACAAGACTCCATGTATAGTCTGTTATCTTTCCAGGGACATTGTTGGCGGAATCAAAGAAATGGGTATGGCTTCTGTCACCGTTAATATTCACTGTAACGAAACCATCTCCGTCACTATCCACATACGAGCGTGCTGAATTTCGGGAGATCTGTGAAGGATAAAAGCCCGGCACGGAGTGAGCTGCATGGTCTGCTGTCACATCTTCATTGCTGGTGAGAGGACGGCATTGATCTCTTGACTTCCTGACTCTGATATAGCTCACCGAAGCAAAGTTGACAATACTTGAAAAGCGAATTGTGAGTGGTCTCACGGGTATTGTACTAACGGTCTGTCCTTCAAACGTTCTCTCGTCTGCTACAAGGCAACCAACAGAAGCAAATATATCATAACCTTCAAGCTGAATCTCATCGTTGATATAAACATTAAACACTCTCTTTCCAGCTTCTTCACAGTATCCGCCCGTTTGGAATTCAACAAAACCTATGGTGATGTCATACACACCGGGTGCAAAATGCAGGGACAGTGTGAAGTCGGAACCGATTCGTGCAGTTTTATAGAATGAAGCTGGAGCGAAGCCAGTAGCCAACACTTCATCTGAAGAGGAGATCTTGCGGGATCCCAATGTCCAAATATCTGTGTCACCACCAATATTATATTCAGCTTCGGTGCGCCTCGAGAGCATGGCTGGTGAAGTAGATGGAGTTTGAGCTGGAACATAATTGGGATCAGTGGTGGTAATTGTGAAGGCACTAATCATAGCATTGTTTATGGTGCTCCTGAAGATAATGGCCAATAAACCTGAGTGTCGAATAAGGATGTTGTCCAAGGTGATTTTGTATTGGGTCCTACAGCCAGCTCTTTTGAAGACGTCAATATCGTGAACGGTTGTGCCTGTTGATATGGGTAGAATTGCATCGTGAACAGTTATTTGGAAGACGCGGAAATCGCGAGTGCAGGCGGGAAGGAAAGACTCTGCGAAGAAGAGGTGCACTGAATAGACAACGTTTGGTGGAACAGGAACAACGTATGAAAATAGAGATCCAAAACGATGTTTTGACAATTTGGCATCATTAATTGTACCAGCGATTGGATAGACATTTGGATAAGTACTAGTGTTACCAACAATATACTGCGGCAAATCTGTTCTTCCGGCTGCATCCACAGCGAGGACAGTGTTGGGTTGGATGGTAGGATGGGGGGGCGGGGGTGGGGGCGGGGACGGGGAGGGCTGGTGTTGTTGCGAAATTGGGAGAGGACGGTTATAGGTAATACGGAGATTTGACAAGAAGGGTGGAAGACCGGAAACGGGGGTTGCATAAATTTTGAGCCAGGTCGTGACGGGCACATTGTCTAATGTGACGAAAAGCGGTTGATTGCATCCGACAGTGGCGAAGACATCCAAGTTTGCGGTAGATAAGGTATTGGCGGCTAGAGAGAATATTCGACGACCGATGGCGCATGCATTGGTATGAAACTCGAGGAGGCCAAAGGTGACATTATATACGGCGGGATCGAGGGGGACTTTGTAAACGAAGCCTTGTGGATTTGTGACACGACGACGGAAGGGCAATGGGACGGGGTGTGAGGCGGTTTGGACGGTGGTGGAGGGGGAGATGTGCACGGGATTGTAGGGGATGAAATTGGGCGGGGGATGGAGGTTGGTGAAAGCGATTTGAAGGGCTTGGGGATGGAGGGAGAGGAGAAGGGTTAGGAGGAGGGAAATTAGCGAGGAGACGGACATGGAGTTGAGGAGTGGAGGACGGAGCAAAGTGAGGGATGCACAAGGGGCTGGTGTTGGTGGTGGCGGAGACGGAGGCGGAGACGAGGGAGGTGATGCATGTACAGATTAAGGAGTAGATTGGGAATGCAAGGTAATGTACAGCGATTGGGTGGACACGAGAGCTTTGGATGTTTGTTCGCAGCGAGTCGTTTACAGGGGAAATAATAAAGGTGGCGGGAGCGCGAACGAGATGTGGTTGGGAGCGTCCATGGCAGCAGCGAGCCGTCGACCTGAGCGGAGCGGAGCGCGTCGAAGACGACGGTAAGTCGCATCGCGATCGCCGTGGACTGGGAATATGGTGACACGTTGGCTCTGAGCCAATCATCGCTCGACACGCTGCCAGCGACGACACTGTATGATGTATCGCCACGCCGATTATTTTAAATTTAGAATGCGAATCTGTCAACTAGAAGTAACGGAAATGCGAATAACTGTATGACCTCCTCTGCTTCAACTCGGCCTCCGTTCTCACCATCTGACGTCAAAGCATCCACGCACGCATCCAATCCCAACACGACAGCGCATTTGCCGCTACGCATTCAAAATCTTCTCCAACCCTTCACACGTCGACGCACGAAGCGAAGGCGTCACACTATCGCTGCCTAGAAACATGTCCAACAACGCCCACGCCAATTGTGCGCTCTCCACCGTTCCCATCACGCGTCCATCGATCCAAACACACACCTCTTCTCCATCAATACCAATCCGCACCTCCGACCCGACTTTCATCGTGCCCACCCCCGCAAACATCTTACAAAACTTGCCCAGCGCCATCTGCGCTTCCTTCGGCTTGCAACCTCCCCTCCTCGCCGCGCGTTTCACTCGTGCAGCCAGGCCCCTTTCGAACCCCTTTTGCATGTGACTGCCCGCCACCTGTCGCACAACGACCATGCGAAACGTGCGTGGTAACTGACCTTGCGCCGAGCACACCGTCTCCCACAGGTCGTCCGACGCGCCAATTTCCTCGCGACAGAATCCCCTCCATTTTTCCAGCTGCAATTTGGTCCCCTCGCTGTCCAAATATACACCAATCGCGTACACTTTCACCAATCCGCCCATTAGTCGCACACCGACACCTGAGAGCCGTTGTTGCTGCGACGATAGATGGTACGGAAATTCAACACCCGTTTCTTTTTCCGACACGCATCCACTCGTTTGTGCTGCATCTTCGTGCGCTTCAGCCAGGCACGTGACTGCCAATCCACTAGCCAACAACGGTACAAGCGGTGCGTGCAACGGTAGCGCATCACGCCATGCAAAGTCGCCCGCCGTTGAATGACGTTGTACGCATCGTCTTGCAAGAGCTTGTTCGCCGCCTCGCCATTTGGCAACGTGCACGAGCCCGTGTCGCGCAATTGGTCGTGTGAGACGATACATAATCGATCGCTTGGCGTGGATCACGATCGAGATGGCCAAACAAGTTGCGCTGACGACAATTTCTGGTCTGCATTATCGCCAACGCAGTGTTGTCACATTTTCATTACTGTATGATTAGGTCATGACACGTGTACAGTGACAGCCGCCCGTTGTGAGGCGCCGCAAACTTGGCGCTATTATGAAGGCGGGAATCGCAATGGATGCAACTGCAGACAGAGTTTCTTTGATTTTGATCCGCCAGGGCGATGCCTCCCTCGACTCTCAGTACTGCAATTCGATGCAGCCGTAGATATTCACTTGTACTGTGCCTCTCACAGACTGCTGCCAGATGAACTGAATGTCTTCAGCTCGCCCAATTTCTCTTCAACCATTCTCTTGGGTTCAACCCGCCTTCCACACTTGTTCTCACATCGTTCCAACGCCATCAGTGAACTCTTTGTCAACCAATCGCAGCCAATCCCGCCGCTCTCCTGTGCCGCCCACAGTCGTCGCTCCCGCCATGACCCGAGGCGTGTTCATAGTTGTAGAAGGACCAGACGGCAGTGGTAAAACAACCGCCTTGCAACATTCTGTACAGGCACTTCACGCCGCCAAGACTAAACTCGCCCCTGATACCCCATGGCGTTTCCCAGACCGCACCACCCAGATTGGCAAAATGATAGACGCTTACCTCAAGTGTGATACACAGGTAGATGATCGCGCTATGCATCTCTTGTTCTCAGCAAACCGCTGGGAGATGGCTGAGAAGATTAAATCCGCATTACAGCGTGGTGAGAGTGTTATCACTGATCGATACGCCTTTTCTGGTGTGGCCTACTCCGTCGCAAAGGGGCTCGACATGGAGTGGTGTAAGGCCCCCGACAGAGGGCTGCCTGCTCCGGACATCGTCATTTACCTCGACGTGCCCTTCTCCACCCTCAAAACAAGGCCTGGCTTTGGCAGAGAACGCTACGAGAACGAGCAAATGCAGACTAAAGTTGTGGAAGCGTTCAAGAAAATGGCCTCCCCATCCTGGAGAATTGTTGATGCTGATACGGATATCTTGCTCACATATTCTAGATGTTTGGACATCATCCTGCCTGGAATTGTAAAGCTACAAGAAGCTCCCTATCCACCTCCGCTTTGGACTGATGAAGAGGATGCTGAGGAGGACCACGGAGACGATAGCGAGGACCAGGGGGATGACAGTTAGGAATTCTTCTCTAGTCTCCAACGCAGGTTGCACAAGGCGCGAAGTGGACTGTGATCACAATAACTGTGGCACAGCCGCTGTATAAGAGTTTGTTAATGCCAATGTGATTATTATTAGCGCATCAGTGATGGTCTTTTGATAGTCGCCTTGGCTCTGGGTAGAGCTCTCTGAAAGAACATTGCTCATTAGCATAAGAAAAGGTTCTCTACATCCAATAACAATGATAATATGTATCACGGAATTTAGACTCCAAGACATGGCAATGTTGGATCGAAACAGATTCCCGCCAGTTCGCGCAGTCCTGAGCTTGTCTTGGAATGTATGATTCAGTTTTTTTGATATCGGATGCATGCAACTGTTGACTTGGACTTCAGCAGCATTTGAAGAATAGCAGATTCCATTCCACTACCTTTCAGTTAGAAATCCTTGTTTGTCTACCGTAGCAGCTTGTTTGGTTACTAACGGGCAAAGCAGGGAGTGAATTTATCATATCCTGAAGCACGCTGAACCCAAGTCCTCTCAACAGAAAACATATCGACAGTGATCCAGGTGATCACGTGGCAATTCCAGTGTTGCAACAAGCCTAGACGGACAAACATCACTTAGTCCACACAATGGAACAAGCAAAAACTTGTAGACCCTTTTTTCCAAGGTATCACACTGAGGTTATTGCTTAGAGACTTGAAAGTAATGTAATCGCGCTTCACATTGGCCAATTTCCATGACACCTTTTGTCCGTTCCATCTCGAGTGAAACCGGCAAGATTGCTTTGTGCCGCAAAGCCATGCCGTAGTGCATGAGAACCTCCACGCTGAGCTCTGAACCCGAGACATTCACCAAATCAAACTGGTTGACTTTATTGTTTCATCAATTCTGCACGATTATTGCACCATACCATAAAACATTTCTCTCTATGAATGCTAGTCAGAGCCAGAGATCGAGTTTGCCAAGATTTCACTGACCTGGGCATCTTCACTTCTCAGCATCAACTCCAGCGCTACGCAATCAGAAGTAAGTGCGAACTTCGCATGCAATAAAACTTGTACACCAGGGACGAAAACACCAGTCATCATTAAAACATGACCTCGAGCCCTCTCATTAACCTTATCCGAATCTCTACAGGCAACCATACCCAAAAGATCTACCACTGCAGCAACTGCTGATGCCACATTATCATATTGTTCCAGCATGAAGCTTTCAGCAATTTCATTTTCCGGACCCAAGGCTTCCCATGCATCTTGGAAGGAGGAAGGCAGCTCAGCTGGCTTCGCCATGAGGTGTGAGATTGAAAGATTCAGCTCATCAAGTTCATATTCATCCTCATAGCCTTCCTCGTCGGGTTCTCCTGTAGAAGGATCGACATCCTTTACAATGAATTTGAGAGTGCAAGCAAGACCTCCCAATGGATAATCACCGTCAATTCGCTCAATCGAAACGAAACATCGCGCTGGCTCCCCATAAGCAAGGGTCGCTGATGGTACTATTGTCATCCCACCGAGACCCGAAGCACCCGAAGAGTCGACCTGCACGAATACATTTTCTAGCAGCTGGTCATTGAGTGTATTGACGCAAATAAATTCGAGGATGACATGGGTGGAGTACAAATGGACAACAACACTTGCTGTGTATTCTGTTTCTGCTTCCGTAAGCTCTTTCGGAGGACAAGACTTGAAAGGTCTGCCCAAGGGTGCAAATTCTGGGACAGCCGTAACTTCAGCAGCGAGGTCAATTGGAGCCTGAGTCGCCCCACGCTGTGATATTCCTCCCATATTAGATGAAGATATGATTCCTTTGGTAGAGCGACTTTCTGAACCCACTCCTGTGCCAGAAGATATGGCTGCCTTCGAAACATTGTTAATATTGAAAGCTGTCCCTGAGTTACCGGAAGCAACATACATCAGCAGTTCCGCTTCCAAATTTGCAATGGGGCAAGGTAAAGTGAGTAAATCCTTCGTCTCAGCTTGGAGCTCGGTAACAGATGTTGGGTCTTCTATCTTATCCTTCTTATGATACACATCTAGACCAAGAGATTTGGTAAAGAATGTTGCACGATCTCTCACTTCATCATCACTATCCATTAGAGATTGACGAAGTAGGATTGCAACAGATTTTCGCAGCGAATCAGACGAATTGCCGCTCGCAAAACTTGACAACGCCGACACTGCGGCAGCCCTAACAGTCGCGTTTTCGAGTATCAACCGGTTGTAAATGTAACGAATGTATTTTCCCGGTTCTGGCATAGAAGGCCCTTCCTTACCCAAGAGATGGAGAATACGCGTGGAAAGTTGAGTGTGTTCACAATCTTCAATAAACTCGCAGAGATGGGACAGACAAGTTTCCTTCGATTCAGGTATCTTGTCCATGAGGCCCAAATAAGCATCGACTATGGCACGTTTGAACTCAAATCCACCTTCCTCACGCAGAGCATTACCTAAAAAGTTCATCAGTGCATAGTATTTGCTCGGGTATTTGATGCAAAGGGCATGAATGGCACTGACGACTTTAACCTTGAACTCGTCGGCGATATCGGACAAGAAAGTTTGAATCTGCTTGAGCAGTCGCTCAATAGAGCCCTCAGACCCGGTGCGGAGGAGCGTAGTGATAGCAAGTGTAGCGATAGAACGATTCTGATCGGCAATGAGAACTTCCATGTCTGCATTGCACGAAGAGACAGCAAGCGGTTGGGATGACGCAATGGCGTTGAGGGTTCGAATCGCCGCAAAACGCAAGGAAGGCTTGGACTGAACGAGGAAGCGCTGCAAGATAGAGACAGCGGGCTGAAGTTCTGTTGGAGTGACATCAGGTAACGAAGCAATTGTACGCGCGGCTTCATATACGACAATGTCTGATCGGTGCTTCAGGGCCATTTCAAGGAAATCAAACAGGGGTCGCGGTTCGTCATAATCGGCCTGAGATCTTGGCTCATCAGCCATAATGCGAGCAACATAACGAATTAACAAAATAGTTGCCATTGGGGAACGAACACCTTGGCGGTACATTGAGCGTACTAGTTTGGAGACTGCATGGCGATCATGCTGTTTGATAAGATACAACAGACCGAGTGCATGGTACTGCACCATGGGTGATTTATGATCGAAAGCCTGTGTAATCTCATTGACCCATCGACGTACGACATCACCTTTGTTATGCATGATAAGTTGCTGACCGGAAACTAGGGCAGCTGAAGCGACGACAGGGTTGCGATCCACGATTTCCTGCTTGAGATATCGCTCGATCTGCTGAACCATTTGGGCGTCTGTGATTTTGCAGAGCACGCGTGTGGCATTTGCACGATACATATCGACATCAGAATTAATGTCCTTTGTGAGGCAGTTAGTGACGATAATGACTTCCTCCGCAGTGTGCGCCAGTTCCTTGATGGCGAGGTAAACTAGGCGACGCAAGGATGGTTCGTTAGCTTGGAAGAGCTTTGTGACCGAGAAGAAAACCTTTGTGGCTTCTTCAGACGAGAGATGATCTCCTTGGCCGACGAGGTAGAGGAGGCGAACAAGTACCTGTTCGCATCGATGAGTGTTGAGTTGGCGATCGTTGAAAATTCGACATTCCTGAAGGACGGCGCCTTTCTCGATGCCTTCAAACGGAGACATGATAAGGTCCTCGTCCTTCATTTTGGCGAGCGCACGGTCGTCTGATACCATCGCCATGTTGGACTGTGGGGATTGAAGAGGGGCGGAATTTTCTGGCAAAGCGTCACAGTTGGATGAAGAAGTATGGAAGTCACAGAGTTGATTGCAAAGGATGTAAAAACGGTATAGAAGGGCTGACAGCAAATTTACGAAATACAAAAGTGAAAAAGTAATTAGTGGGGTGCGTATGACTTCGTATGCATCACGTTTCTACCAACTGGGTTTGGCCATTCCAAAACGGGACAATTAGCCAATGAAGATTGCGTAGGTCGCTGAGGTTGGAGGCGAACGCAGTCAGGCACAACACGTAGCCGTGGTTGGTACCATTGGAGCACTGTATGTACTTTGGTTGACGAGCCCATCCTCACAACTGAATCGCTGATGTGCTACCAGCATCCGACTAGCAAAACTATTTTAGTGTAGCTTCACTCCGCACTACTTGCTCACAATTCTCCCATTCCCCGCCCTTCGACCCCGTTAGCCCCGCCATGTCCTACGACGACTATAGATCCGGCCATCCCTCCGTACCGCCGCGTCCATCTCGCACACCGTCTGCCAACTCCGCACGCGCAAATCTCAGCGCCTATGATTCTTTCGCAGCCAGTATGGCGCCCAATGGTGCTTCGAGTACCCTTCGCCCCACTCCGAAACCTCCATCCTCCGATTCCCGGCCTCCGGTTTTACCGTCCACCCGTTCTCCGATAACAAGCACAGGTCGTGTCGATAATCCGTATTCCACCAATGCTTATGCTAGCGCTCGCCCCGTCGCCCAGCGCCAGGGTGATTTAGGCGGCCTTAGCTCGGGTCCTGTTGGTGGTGATTTTTATGCAACCTCCAAACCGAAGGGCAACATTCAGGGCAAGCTCAAAGATACAATTAAGAACACTATGGCACAGGCTAAGCAAGACAATTGGAAGGTGGTCTGTGTCAAAGCCACAAGTCATGAAGTGGCCCCACCAAAGGGAAAGCATGTCCGCGTTATCATGCAAGGCTTACAATGGGGTGGCAGTATCTCTAACAGAGAAAGCCCCGCCGGCGGTATTTTCTATCATCTGCGCAAAAGAATGATGTCCAACCAATGGATTGTTGTCGTGAAAGCTATGACGATCTTTCATCACATCTTCCGTGATGGCAACGAGAAGTTTGTCGAGTTCATTGCGAGCAACTCAAGATCCATTTTCAAAATGGACTTCTTCGCAGATTCCACACAAGAAGGCTTTGCTTATACCCCCTTCATCAAGACTTACGGCACCTATATCGAACAGTGGTTAGCTATGAAAGCTGCCGTGAAGTTCCCTCCCGGAAAGTCAAAGGAGGATGATCCTACTATTACTGCTTGCTACCGTGAAGCCCCAATTGAAGATATCCTCGCTGCACTTCCAGTTCTCATGGATTCCCTGGACTGCCTTCTCGAACTAGATTTAGCTGGTCAAGTCAAGTACTCGCCTGTCGCAACGCCTGCCCTTTCAATGATTTTGCGCGACCTCACAATATTCTGGGTAACTCTATCAGAAGGTATGATCCGTCTACTAGATTTGTTTTTCAATTTGGAGAGGGAGCAAGCTGTTATTTCTCTGGATGTGTATAAGCGATTTGTTGATACCGTCGGCCGTGCGCAACCGTTTTTCGACGCCGCGAAGAGCCTAAATACGAGGTGGCAAATACCGGAAATGGGTGCTATATCTCTTGAGCTCATGGATTCCATGCAGCAGTACATCGACCAAGGACCTGAAGATACAACCGCAAGGGAACCACAGTTTTCTGACGAAGAAGAGTATGACGAGCCTGTGCGAGAACCGGAGCCTGTTCCAGAAGATTACTACGAACCGGAGCCGGAGTACTATTCCGAGGAGGAAGTTCTGCCCCCTCCGCCGCGCCCGCGTCCCCCTACGCCTTCTGTGTCTTCTTCTGAGGAAGAGGAAGAAGAAGAAGAGGAATCTTCATCCGAAGAGGAGGACGAGACTGATGTTCTACCCTCGGCTCCTGAACCTGTTCAGGCACCGAAAGCGTTTGATCCATTGCATGATTTACTTGGCATAGATTCTGGAGCTGGAGAAAGTCAAAGTGCAGCTGTTCCACAGCAAAATATGGCACTACAGGTATATGGAGCTGCAGGTCCCGCCATGTTCCAACCGACAACCCTAGAGCACACTGTGGAAGATAGAGTTGCCAATGTGAAAGGTATCATGGCTGGAAATTCAGGTAACCAGCAGCGTGGTGGTTTTGGTGTGAATGGAACGAACATGCAGATGGCCATGTATGGGGGACCACAGCAGCAACAGCAACAACAACAACAACAACAGGCCCAACAACAAATGTATAACACCATGTCCATGCAGCAACAACAGCAAATGGCAGCATATCAGACAATGGCAGCCTATCAGACAATGGCTCAGAACCAGCAACTAGTGATGTATCAGATGCAACAGCAAAGCATGGCGAACGGGATGAGACCGATGAACGGAGTGCCGGGGATGCAAGGAATGAATGGTGGTAGTGGTATGCAGCGCATGGGCATGATGGGTAGTTATACACCAGTACCCCAAGGGAACCAAGCAGTGCCGGTAATGCAAGCTGAACGTGCTACTGCATCCCAGGCCAGTTATAGAGTACAAAAAGGAACGAAGCCGACAAGAGTTAATGAGGATGATGTGGCGTTTGGACCTTTGCTTGATCAGATGAAGAAAAGCAATTTGGGCAAGTAATGATCTAGAGTATAGGAAAGACAGGTTATTTGTACACGACAATGTAACTATATCACCGCTTGTAAAAGTTGCAAAGACGTGTCTCTTAAAGTCACGCAGGCGCCTTGGGCTAGTCATGAGTTTCCGCTTATTTGCAAATTAGCTATGGATGGCAGTGAAGTTTGGTCAGGGGATTCTGGTGGATCTACGTGAGCAGGTTGAAATTCCTCTGTCGAGTCCTCTTCTTCACTACTCGTTAATTCCGGGAAGCCATGAGATTGATCTCTTCGTCTTTCCCTTGTCTCGGCCTCGCACTCTTCAATGTATTCGTTCTGAACCCGGACAACCTCCTCACTCGACTTGCATGCAGCGTACGCATCCAAAAGAGCCATATTCAACGAAAAGAAGGAATCCCCCCAAGTGAACTTGGAAAGTACAACGCGAGCGTCCTTCATAAATCCCGTGATGTATAATGCTGCGGCGAACGCCTCGGCACAAGTGAGTTTCAGCGGCTTGCCATAGTTGACAGGATTCGCTGCAATTAAGAACGGTAACAAACGCTCAGCACCACATTTAAGCTTGTCAAATGGAACATCGTCCAGTCTAGCCCACGAGCAATCCACAACCCCAATACCCGCCGTCATAACAAGGGGCGTATCGGCCGGGGAAACAGCACATTCGCCCATGGGTGATAAGACTATCCCACGGCAGGGTGAAGAAAGACGTAACTCAGAAACAACATTTAGACGAGCCAGCTTCTTCCCTGAACATCTTCGTATGTCACAATGGCCGAAGTCCCACATAGACAACGGTGGACCATCGTAGCTGATATTGCCCTGTACCGCAGAGCCGGATCCATCATCTCCCGAGAACTGTTTGGGGTTGCATGGAGCATCTATTGGGGCATCTGGATCCTTTGGTCGATGCTGCCATCGCCCCTTCCCATGTCGTTTCCCGCGCTTCGCTCGCCCTCCGGTGTGAGACTTCCCCATACGTGGGGCAACCAATTTAGGATCTGACCGACGGTAGGAAGCAGTCTACGTCGTGAGTTGGCGAGGAAATTTCACGCGAATCATCTGCGGTTTGGAGGTTGTATGACTGGGTGGGTGAAGCTACGTAATTGGTCGGATCAGTGGGGAAAAACAAAATTTTGACATTTTGTCGTACAACCATGTACGTTGTTGGCATCATCCTAATCGTGCAGAGCACAACCCAATGCAGATATCGCCAACAACTTTACGAGACTGAATTAACCCATACTGAAGTCACACGAGCAGAGTTTGCCTGGAGTTACAATTCAGGCATGGAATGGAATGGTAGAGTACGAGGTCTTCGCGTAGATGAACAGGTCAATTCGGTTGCACATTAAAAATTTCACCAAACAATGCACTAAAGTACTAGTGGGGCTGATACAATTTTTATACGTCGGTAACAAAAGATGTAACGAGAACTTTCAAGCAACTTTCTGCCGCGTAATATCATTGTTCAACTATGCTATTACCATAGCGCTGGCTACATAATATTTCTAGCTGACACCAGTAAGCCAATACTTTGCTCTTCCTCGAGAGACGACAAAGCAGTTCGAACTGTCTCAGCAACCATGTTCGGCAGCAGTAGAAAACCAAAGCTTGATGGAGTTAAAACTGAGTTTGTATACGCTGATGGCGCCAAGGATGATGTTCAACTCTCAGGAGATTGGAATGATTGGAAGGCCATACAAATGTTTCACGAAGGCGGAGGAATGTGGTCAGTTGTTACACCGGTACCCCCTGGACCTCATGAATTCAAGTTCATTGTTGATGGTGAATGGAAACATTCCAATCGTCATCCCACAATTGGCATAGATGATACATCTCTAAACAATGTTCGTGTTATCTTACCGCAGCCAGACCTTGTAGAAAAGAATCCAGCTGTCGCAAGACAGGGCGCTCGTGAATCTAGGGCCTCCAAGCGTCGCGACAGCAGGGCTGCCCGTGATTCCAAAATACGCGAGTCGAGGTCGTCTAAAGCAAAGAAGGTGGCTGGCCTCTTTGGTGCCGGTGCAAAGTAATTGTTTCGTAGAATGACAAAATGGTCGCACCAAATGTGATGAAACCACAGTGTTGTAATATAAAGTATTCTGCGAGCAAAACTTCTACATGATATCTTTCCGAAGGGGTACTCTCAATTGCGAAATTACGAGCAGCTCGGCGCCGCCGAACCATTTTGCGCTTTAGCTGCTTCACTAGACCCATCATATTCATCCTTTTTCAAAGGTTGAACCAACTCCGAATGCTTTGCTTCTTGTGAATGAAGCAGATTTTCATTCCCGTATGCAACGGTGTTTTCTTGCTTCACATCCTGCACTTTAACGCTTGGTTCTGATGAAACCTTTTTTGACTCTAATGCTTCACCCATTTTCTCCGGAACTGCTACTCTGCTTGCCAATGCCCGCTGATAAGCTTCCCATCTCACCACCTGACTCCAAGGAGCGTCTACCCCATCTGTGGGTTTTGGTGGCGGTTTTCGCAAGAGATCTGCGATGCAATTATACCCAAACGATCGCAATACTTGCAATTCTTTCTGGCGGCTTTCGTCCGATTTCCTGGGGTCGGTAAGGTCGTTTGACTTGAGTGTGCTCTTTGCAGTTGTCTTTGGTGGTTTCAATCCCTTTTGTGCAACTGGGGCGCTCCCATTCGCTGGAAGCCGTGGTGCTCTACGCGCGGAGGGATTTTCTGTTCCACACTGCACACAATAAAATCTTCGATTAGCAATCTGTTCACCGCAATGATGACAAAACTTGTATCCTTTGCCAGGTTTCGCTGGCCCTGATAAGCGAGCCTTTTTCTCGACACTCTTCTGAGCACCATGACTTATGGTACTATTTTGACCTTGTAATAGATTCTTAGGCCCTCCCGACATTGTAATATTAATCTCTGTACCCTCATTAGTTGATGGCGTTTCGAGCAGGTCTGGACTTCGACAACCCTTTCCAACTCGAAGCTTCTTAGTAATACATAGAGAAGCTTTTCTCGATTTTAAATTCGAACTGCCATCCTTGCAGTTATCATTGTCATCTGGTTGATGTTTGCCATATTCAGTACTGACAAGGAAAGCTGCGGAACGCTTCCTTTGTCTGTTGGATTTTCGTGGAACACTACCGTCATGATCTGACAGCACTTCTCCATCTGCGACATGCCGAAGAGGTGCCTTAGAACTTAACTTATCTTTCTCCATATGTGCTTCATAGCCCCGTCCGTTGTCAGAGTATGGAACATCCTTGGTATCACCTTCTATCTCATTCTGGCGATCATTACTACCCCAGTCTGCTGATTCTGGAACGGCATCTGAAGCACCTAATGATACTTGATTGCGAGGGTCCTCAGTTGATGAATTGAACGGAGAGTTATCCCCGGAAGCTATTCCAGATTCTGTTCGACTTGATCCTCTTCCTTTCACAACTCGACCATATCGACTACGCGGCAGCTCATCAGTCTTGGTACGCGGACTAATGTCATCTTCTCCAAATACATCGTTCATCTCTTCCGAAACGTCCAAGTTTAGATTTTCTCGATGGATATTTAGAGGAATTGATGACAAGATGCGTCCTCGTCCCCTGCCACGTCCTCGTCCCCGCCCTCGACCACGGCCTCTTCCGCGTGTTTTTCCACGCCCTCTTCCGCGCACAATACCAGTGATTGCCGAATCGCCATCTGTTGCGACAGAAGAATCTCTTCTATCCTTGTAGTATTTCCGGCGAGACAGGCCACCAACTGTTCTCGCACATTTCGAGGAGCAGAATCTGCCCGATCCGAAAGTTCCGGGGTGAAGCGCAACACAATATTCGCAGGCCTTCATTCCTTCCGGTATGCCGCGGCTATATGCGTCTTTGTATGCGGCAGGTTCATCTTCTTCTTGACAATCTTCGTCGCTATTCCATGCAGGGCAATCTTCAGAGCCGTATCGCACTGGTATCACTGCTCCTGATTGCAGCTTGATTGGGCGCCCAAAACGTACTGGTGGCACAACTGCTGGTGCAGGTAGACTACGATGCCTTGGTTTGGGGGGTAATGACGATGCAAGATTTGGTTTGTTCCTGAGTTTGACTGGTAACCAGCTACGAGAAACATCAGACATATAAACGGAAGCGCGATCATCAGTCTGAGTACCAATTGACCTCACCAAGTATGGTTCCCGGTCGCGACGAGAAATTTTGCGGTACAAACATTTTGAGCACCTCCATGGAAAGGTAGGCATTGACAATAGAGGAGGACTCTCACAGTGCATGTGAACGGAATTTTTGCATTCGGCACAGACTACTAGAGCAGCGGACGGTGACCACTTAGAACAGAGTAAACAGGTAGTACGAGGGGGTGAGTGTACTTCTGAATCTTCTTTGGTAAAGTTTTGCACCTGATCTTCATCGCATTTAGCTTGTTGGGCATCTTCGACAATCTGCCCCTCTTCCGGACTCTGAAACTCGCTATGGGGCGTTTGATCGTCCACATTTTTGATTGCAATCGGCGTTTTGTCAGCTTCTATTTCACCATCTTCCTTGGAACATGATACATTTAGAGAATCTTCAATGTCGAGAGGTGGAGCATTGCCATTGTGAAGCAGGTGAGACAGCTCCATTGCTGCTTTAACATCCTTGTTATCCTTTGAAGGGGTGTGTGCCCTTTTCTTGGGTTGTTTATACAGCGCCAAGCGTAGCTTGATACAACGATTTTCAACTTTAGAATGGTCAATTGCGGGATTTGAATCGGGGGATGGTGCGGAAACATTAGGGTTATGGTCAATAGGAGCGTTGGTGGTGGGATTCTGAATGTTGTTGTCCGGGTTGAAAGAATCTTGGTTGGTAATGCGGGGATGGGTGCAGGGTTCTGGCCTCAATGGGTTGGGTCTCTGAAGATTATCGTCTTCTTTAACCCAAATGGGCGGAATAACTTGGAGCTTCACAGTTGGCATTGGTGGCGCAGCCAGCTGGAAATTGCTGGCGCTATTGAAGAGTAGTATTATAGTTGAGTTGGGGGGAGGGGGAGATTGTTTAAGAGGATGAAATGCGAAATGAATAAAAGCTGAGCAAGACGGGAGCGGCGGTGAAATTGAAGACACTGGTGCAATAGGAATGGAAGTGAGATTAGCAATTGAGAGTTGTATAGAGACAGAGGTATAAAGCTGCAAAGACTTACATTGAAATTTGAAGAAACAAGACTGGGAAGAAGCAGATAGTGCAAAGTGGGTTGAGGGTGGTTGCTCGGGTGGTGGGTAAGTTAAGAAGCAATGGCTAGACGCGGTGGGCAAAGTGTAAATGTTGCGTGCAGCGATTTCAACTTCAGGAACTCGGAATCAGAAGAGAAACGTTTTTTATTTGGAAAAATTTAGAAACCAAGCGCTGAAGAGGCTGGTGTTGCAACACATCAAGTTGGCGATCAGAGATTGAATAGACGGAGCCAATGTGCAGCAGACCAAGCACCTCTTTACTGTTTCTATACATAACTGGTACGGCAACAATCATAACGAAAAACATTTCAACTCTTAACAGCTGAGCAGAGCAGAGCACCATCGAGTCGAACAAACAAGTTTATTTGCTACCCAATCCACCAGAGCGCAACCATGATTCATAAATACGTAGGATGAGCGCTCTGGTGGAGAGACGATCACAATGAAAAATACATGAGGCGCGCTGCAGCGCGGCGCGGCGCGACCTGTCTTGCGCGAAGGTGCAAGACAAAGTCGAGTCTGGGACAGCGTTAAAATATCTTATGACTACGATTGC
The DNA here is from genome assembly GCA_030407315.1 of Asparagopsis taxiformis. Classification (NCBI taxonomy): domain Eukaryota; phylum Rhodophyta; class Florideophyceae; order Bonnemaisoniales; family Bonnemaisoniaceae; genus Asparagopsis; species Asparagopsis taxiformis. Next base: position 69,865 of record JALQPE010000083.1, on the reverse strand, counting down.
AATGTTAGACCGATTGGATCGCTGCCAATTGGCTTTCGCCGCTCCAACGTGACGCGCATCAACTTACCACACAGCACTTCTTCTGCTTGGGTGCCGTCATGCCCGCTTCTTTGTTTCTAATCTCTGAAAGTCGCGCCGTGTTCTGCTTGTTCTTGGGCGGGCCGCGAATCACCCTGATGTTGTTCATTGTCTCCTCTTCTTCACCGACAGTCGGATGACGCGTGCTGTGCTTCCACTCGCCGTCCACAACGAATTTGAACTCGTGAGTGCCGGCGGGCACTGGCGTGACCACCGACCACATGCCGCCTGTTGCAGTGAGTAAACAGAGAGTGTTAGAACGGGATCGATCGGTGTACACGCACGATCGCGCACGCGGACCTACCTCCTTCGTGATACATCTGGACGGGCATCCAGCCGTTCCAAGCGCCGGAGAGCTTGACATCTTGTTCGGCTCCATCGGCCCACACAAACTCTGTCTTCACCATGACCTCCTCTTCATCTGAATCGGCCTTCTCGTAAGTGCCGTGCACGATGGGGCTCTTCGGACGCGTGGAGCTGGCGGATGTCGGCATGACGGGCGCAGGGATATCGTCGTCAAAGGTTTGCGGGGTGGGCGGCGCAAGTTGCTCGTCGGGAGCATCGGCGTGCGACGAAAGCGCATGAGGTGGAGGTGGTGGAGCTTGCATGGTAGACATGGTCGATGTGGCAGGCAATTGGAAGGCAAATTGGACGAGCGAGATGGAGATAAGTGTTGAGTTGATGGGCTGTGACGGTGGGCGTGTTGTGCGTGTGCCATAGGGCAACGTTGTATAGTATGGCGCAAAATGGCATGTTTAAGGCCCATAAATTTATAACGGCATTACTCGAGTGTCAATGACTGCACCGTTGCGTTGCGTTTCAAATGTCTGTCAACGAATGATGGACTCCACTCGTCGTACAGTACTGTACGGCACCTAATTTGTATACTCGACTTGCAATTACACACTCGATATTTCTTCCCCACCGCCCCACAATACAGTTGTAGGTCATCCTCGTTTGCTTCCCAACACCATGTAACCTCCCTTCGACATGAACTTGTTCGACTTGCTCTTTTCTTGGCTTGTATCATTGTGGCATTTTCTAGCCTCCCCCTTTCGTAGCCACCCATGCGTCCAATGCTCTTGCACCGACTATACTGATGAAGCTTTCTTTTCTTGGATGAAGTCACGCTCCGCCTATCACACCTATGCTGATGAAATGCTCGATGCTGCCATAATCGGCAAACCGTTGCACTGTTCGCTCTGTAAGCACCCTCGTCAATCTCATGGTTCTCTCAAGAAGCGTCTCCTCACTTGTGATGCCATGCCAGATGGCGGAGTCGTATACAACAAACAGTTAGCCCGTTTGCGCCTCCAGCGACGCACAAATCGTTTCGCCACCTCTGCCGTTCCCACAGCCGCCGTAAACACACCCCAAGTGACCATTAAAGATGTCTCCGTCGGTGACGGCCAGCACCTTATTTCCGGCTCCGTTGTACTTTGTCACTATGACGCATATCTAGCCAATTCTATGCAATTGTTCGAAACAAGCCGCACTAATAACCATCCATTTCAATTCACAATGGGGAAAGCAGCCGTTGTCCCAGGTTGGGAAAAAGGCCTCGCTGGCGCAAAGGTTGGTGGAAAGCGAACATTGACCATTCCCCCCGAGCTTGCCTTCGGCTCCAAGTCCATCAATGGTGTCACCAATGCAACTGTCGTATTCGACATTGAAATTATAGCAGTACTATCCTCGTAGCTCGCTTCGCTACACCTACCTGTGCATGCCATACCCAACCCGCCTGTATTGAGGTACACTTTGAATCCATACCAGCCGTCATCCGAGTGCGTGTGCCTTGTCTGCCACCATGGAACGTCCCACCCATGGTGTGTTGCTATATTTACCCACCCATTCTTAGGTTAGTTACAGCAAAGCGACGCTTCACAAAGACAAATTTCCGCGCACGTGGTTTCGCAGTGATGATACACAGCCATTCAAACGGCGTGATCGATGGCGCACCAATCACCTCGCACCATGTGCTGAGCACAGTGCTGACTCGTCCTACATCTGTCTGTCGCTCTCTTCGCTACGCAACTAATTTAACATGGTCGGTTTGTCAGTACGATTTCCATGATATTGCTTTGCTTGCTGCAGTCTTGCGATACCATCGAGACGTTTTCCGTGTTCTCACCTGTGTGTCCACAGTAAATGAGATATTTGTAACAATGGAGAGCCATTTTCGAGTAGATATGTTTATCTTTCGACATGGGTTATATTATGGCGGAGATGCAGAAAATCACCTCCTCCCAAACATCGATGCTTGGCAGTAGTCACGTCGCACTTGACGAGCATATGTGCGCCAAAACAATGCTATCCGATGCATACCAGTGCCAGAGAATGACGAGAGAGATTAAATGAGTGGACTGGTCGGCTGCCAACTTTCAGCCTTGGTCGATTGATGTGGGACGTTGTGCACGGCAAAGGTGGACAGCAGCAGATGCTCGGCAAAGACGTGACAGACAACATGTGCATCCAGAGTTCCATCTTGTGGGTTACAGTAGCTCGACATTACATCTGTATTTTTGGACAGTTTCCACTGCCTCCTCAGCACACTCGGTAGGTTACTGTTGTGGCCCTGTCAACATATCGCGCAGCGTTGAAGTTCTCGCTACCTACAAGTACCCTTCAAGGGTACATAATCGTTTGAACAAACAGCGAGCTTCCTCAGATTTATATTCTCTTGCGGCAAACCTGCTCCCACCTCCCATACAACGACTGTAATCATCATTCAAGCTGCTGCAGCCACTTTCCGCCTCTTAATATTACTCTTACTTCTCGTCGTGCTCAAATTCAGATCTGATTTCAATCCTTGGCGTTGGCCTCCACGTGGAAATAATCTGCGCCGAACTAGCTGGCAACAACTGCACAAGCAAAACCAGACTAGACCGTACGCCGACATAGATTACAGTGACATTACTTTGCTTGACACTCCCAACATCGACCTTTTCAGCAGTATCCTGGTATACACTGTAATCCTCTGTTTATGTAATACGACCCTGCCCATGCATCGTATTGAAAACAAAACGAATCTTCGTTCCAACACCATTTCCTTGTATCGTTGTGTTCTATTGATCATCATCTCCATAGTGTTTAGAACATATTTATATACTTGGCATCATTTATGGAAAAGAGAACAGTTATGACTGGCAATACGTGACTTCCAGATAACAGAAAGAGTCAACCTACAAGATCAGTATCGCTAGTCTGCGAAAGCGAGGGATCGCTCTTCTGGGTCATAGATTAGGAGCGCATGTCGAGGTCAACGTGCTCCATTAGCACTCCGATAGACCATACTTGGAGATCATCTACGATTAGATCGGTTCAATGTTAGAAATTGCACGCCCCCTTCTAGTCATGGTGTGATTGCGTGAACAATATTGTCTAATGTAAGTTCAGACGAAGGCCAAGAAGAGTTTCCACCGCGTTTCAGGGACTCAATCTGCATCTTTAGAGTCGAATTCTCCATTTCAAGGTCCGTGGCACGAGTTCTGAGCGTGGAGTTTTCCGACTCCAGATTCTGCAGCTTGGCTTTCGCAGCTTGTCTTGCGCGGAGTGCAACTTCGCGGTTGCGAATGACACGAGCAGTCTTCTTATCCATTGCTGGATTGGCGGAAGTTCGATCCACATGCGGAGTTGTTTTAGTAACACCTGCTGGCCTTGCGCTCTTGTCCGTGCCGACTATGCTCTCGCGCTTCATAGGCACAACGGGTACAAGCGGTAAATTAGCTTCGTTTCGAATCTGCATCCTTGCAAATGATGTCGAGTTGCTCGCACTGGACACTTGGGAAGAACTGATTTCCGCAACGGGTCTAGATGAGTTTGAATCGGGCGTACATGGACGCTGGCGTCTTGTGCCTGCACGCGAAGCACGTAAATACATGCGAAGACGACGGCGCTCGGTTGGAGTCAAAGAGTCCGGGTCTGCAGATTGAAGAGCTTGTAAGGAAGGTGGTGATGGTTGGGACTGTGGGATGGGTTGGTATTGCGAGGGGAATCTGTGTGGCGCTGGGTTAGCAACTGGATGAAAGGGTTGTGGGTGTCTGGTGAGGCCACTTGGATGTGGTTGTGTTGGTTGAGAATCATTTGGCGGTGCATCGGGGTGAATCTGGGGCTCGTCTTTGACGACCATGAAGGGATGCTTGCGATGGTGAGGGTGAAGGTTGTTTTGTTGCAACTGCGGTGGATGATGCTGAAGGAGAGAGTTTTGATGGTGTTGGGGCGGTGCGTTGGAGACAGGAGGCGCATCGGGAACGCGGAAATGGGGCAAAGGTCTCGGGGGCGACGATGGGGTGAGTGGGGGAGTGGAGGGATGAGGCGGGGGCACGAGTGAGAGTGAGAGCACGGGATCAATGTCCGGGTGTGCAATTGGAGGAGCATCTAGGAATGAACCATCTGAGAAGAGCTGTTCGAGCGGATTGTCAGCATCGGAACGGGAAGCGGGAAGAGCGAGCTGTCGATGCAAAACGGTGGATGTCGGCGGAGAGAATTGACGATTGGATATGGTTGAGAGTGGCATGTGCCATTCTGAGTTGGGCTGTCTCGCGGTGGAGGGTGTAGGGGTGGGCGGTTGAGGCTTCATGTCGGAGGTCGAAAGGTGTGGTGAAGCAGATGGGGATGAGCGGAGGGGTCGGGTAGGCTGAAAGGGTTGTTATGTGGGAAGAGCGGGTGGGAATGATTTAGTGGGACGGATGGGGTTGAAACGGGTAGGATTCCATCTGCGTGGGAAGCGATGGATATAGACAACTGGAAGGGAGGATGACGTGAGAATGTTGCGGGGTCGAAGATGGCGGATAATGGGACAAGCGGACAAGAGGCAGTGCAGTGCAAGTGGCTTGGAGAGGAAGACGAGCGGGAGCTTGGAATGATCATACAGTAAAAGTATTCCCTGACTGAGCAGAGCAGTGAATTAGGTCTGCAGAAATTCGGGAATCGAAAAGTAATGTAACGGCGTGACAATGCGCGGTAACGTCAGATGGATAGCGTGGAAGGATGAGGGACAAGTGTATAATTGGTGGGCTGCAGTTGGGCCACATGGGGAGCGTCGATTTGATGGGCACGGTGCATCACGGCGAGCGGCTGGAAATCAAATTGGCCTGCAGCAGCCGGCCATCGCTCAGCCACGCGGCGCCACCATAGTGCGTTGACAATTGACGCGGGCTGGCCCTTTTGGGTTAAGAAACCGACCCACATACCTCTTGTTTGCTGACGTTTTACAGTAACAAATGAAGCGCTCTGCTTTTGCTCGTGTCAACACGTGGCGTCGCGCCTGTCCGTTTGTTGCGACGCCGCTCCCGATGGCGCCACTTGGCCGTCGTCGTCGCTATCGCCAATTCCAGTCCATCGCGCACGACTCGTGTTGCACCCATCAATTACGTCATTCAAACAGCTCACTCAATTGCAGTTCAATTCACACTACATTACTTCGCAAATGGCACCCACAGCAACCAAAACATCGCCGTCCGTCGCCCCGGACTGCCCGTGCCGCAGACCCGCTCGACCGTTTCATTCACTCCTCCAATTTAGATTTTCCAATCTCATCTCCGCAGAGATGTGACTTCCATCGCTTGACACGCGTTTCTCGCATGTGCACCACAGTCACTGCGCCATGACACCTCCAGTAACATCCCTCCCGTCGAGCCCGTATCTGAATTCCCGCTCAAATCTCCCTTCGCAAACCCTCTTCAAGTACTGGCGAGTACACCAGACAAAACTTGATTCCCATGTTCATTACTTCCTTCCTTCTCCTCTCTCGGCATTACGTACCGACTCCAACCTCTACCCTGTTCGCGCTGCAATCCGATGCAATTTTCCTAGCACTGCAGTAACACTATCATCGACTGCACATTCGCATCGCTTCGACATCGCGTAACCTTTTCCTTTTATAATCATTCCCGAAAATTCATCTCATCTCAGCATGTCTCGTGCCTACTGCCTCTCGCATGTGCTCGCCTATTCACAACATAGTGCATGTTACAAATTCATTTTGCACTCCTCACGCTCGCCACACTCCCCAATCGTTCCTCTGCAACCGTGGAAGCTTGCCGACATAGTCTTTCAGCCTGTCCGCTTAGAACTGCTCGAATGTTGACGAGCAACCGCCGATAACATTTAAAATACATGTTTGTTCGTCAATTTCCGCATCATTGCCAGCTATCAAGAAATCCATCTCATCCACAATATTCTTGTAATTCTTCTTTGTCCGTGTGTTGATTCCACTTGATCACCGTCTATTAGACGTCTATTGCTCTTCGCTAACCAAATCATACTTGTCTTGTCAGAAACATATATTAAAATAATTTATGACAACAATTTCGTGGCAGTCAAGTTCTGACCCATCCGTTACATTGAATCAAATTGCTGTGGATGGATTCCGAGTCAATTTGAGCCACAGCAGTAACTCTCCTCGTCACCTTATCTCATATACTTGTACCACACATTTCTAATCGTCGCCGCAATGCACTTCTGCCACGCACTTTGCGCACCCCAACATGCCTACCTCATTTTCACACCACCTTGCGCTGCTCTTCGCATCGCACCATGCTCACAACCCATCCATCTCCAAGGCGTTCTGCGAAGCCACATACATATTCATACTGTGCGTGAATCTCTTATTCATGCTCTCGTTGGTCGCCAAATTTATTGTTACAGCTTTGAGAAACAACAGCTACACAGTTTCGGAAGTTACCCAGTTTGAACATTATCAAGATGACTACATTGAGGTCGACATAGATGGCCGTCGGCCTGGTTTTGAAGAACGAGATAAGGTTAGACAGTCAAACTCGCCGGCACCGACCACAATTCACGCCTTTTAATTTGTACGCCAGACATGCAATATTTTCTAAACTTTTCAAATTACAATAATGTCATTAACGCACTTTGCAAAACATTCATATGGTGATCATGAATCATCCATCCGGACGCTTCCACATCTGCAAAGTATCTCGCATCCCTTTCCACTATGATTGACGCTAGTGTTTCGCTCACCTCATTTGGTGCCGTAAATGGTTTTTCGAGATGGTATATTACTCCAGCTAGCAACATTTCAACCGGTGGTTCTTCGATTACAGATTGCTCTACATCCCTGACAGACATTCCCAGCTGCGCAGCAAACGAATAATCGGCTTCTTCATTGGAGTTTTGCTGAGGGTTAGAAAGCTGACTTTCTATCAGTGAAGTTGCAAAAACTGTGGCATTTAGTGCTGCTCTCCAGAACCCACTCGACGCTACTTGTGAATTTCGTAAAGCTTCCCGAGCCCCTCCCCCAATTAACTTTGACGCCATCGTTACGCTAGAAATCCCGTTTTGTGCAATAGCTGAGGATAGTGATCGCGCTCCTTGTCGCCCTAGGATTCCTGTTGTGGCTGTCTCCATCGCACGTCCCATCGACTCGCCAACATCAGAGTTCCAATCGTAGCGAGACACTGACAGCAATAATCGATCAAGAGATGAAGCGCTTAATCTTGGAACAATGTCTAGCCCATTCACAATGGTGGTGATATTCATTGTACGGGATTCAACAGCCAAATCTTCATTGATAAACGGAGGAGGGGCAAACGAAAAACAGCTCACGCTGCGGAAAAGTGCTCTTGCGAATTCGCTTTCTTGATCAAACTCATTCTCCGAAGATCCAGATCTTAGAATCATAGCTAATGCAGCTGCAACTGCTCCTCCCAGAGAGTGCCCGACCAGGACGATGCCATTTTTTGGTTTGAATATTTCCACATACGAAGCAAGACGTGAACGAACAGCACTCTGCAGGTTATACGCTGACTTGATGATACCTTGGTGGCCATTTCCATTCAAGAATGGTTCTGTTTCCGCACAAAGATTTGTTATAAAATCTGAAACCTCCTTTGAACCTCGCACGGAGAGAACTATGCAATCCATTTCCATGTCCCTACAAATGAAGTAGCCAGGTCGCCATTTTTCTGAAAACCATTTGGCTTCCAACACACTGTCACCTCGCATAGATTCAAGGTGGTGATGAATCTCGTTTTCGCTATTTGCGTATGCAGCAAAAGCTATGGAAGAATAATGCAGAAGAGTTTGCACATTCTTCTGTTCAGATATATTTCCATTGATACCTGGTGGGTGACTCATGTCTTCTCCGGATTCTGGACTTTCCTCAACTGCAGGGGATGATTCGCGTTGGGGTGAAGATGAGCTATTTTCCAGACGTTGTCTATCGCGTTCGGCAACAAACATTCGTAGTGCAATAGCAAACTGTGTTGTAGAAGGAATATTGCCACCTGTCCGTAGAGACAAGCGAGTCCGAGCTGCCCATAATTGGTGCGCTATCTTCCATAGGGTCGAAGCATCCAGGACTGATGTGCGTTCGTCAACCGTGTTCATGATACACAAATAAGCGAGACTGAAACGGTACTTCTGGCAGCGGTAATCTTGCGAATGTGACTCAGAAAAGCAGAGTTGGCAGCAAATGGTACAGCTAGGCGGAATGAAGATTGTTCTCATTTACCTCGCTGTAACGTTCTCTGGTTCTTGATTTGGTACAATTTTCAGAACAAAAAGGCGAAATTTTAATACAAATATTGTTGAAATATTGCACTCAATACTACATCCAGTAGATTTAGTGTAACGTTGGTGCCACTGTAATTCGCTTAGCCAGCCATCGGAGGACAGCCCCCGACGGCATGTCTCAGCTGCTACTTGACGATTAGAATTGAAGCACCATCAAAAGGGGGCAGAAGACGATTTCTGAAGTTCCGGTTAATGTGATACTAATGCAGTACTGGAAAATAGAGAAATTGCAGTGGTTGGAAGCAACTTTACAGAATGGGCGTCTAAGTTAAAAAAGTCCGACACAGTTAACGAACGACATTGGAGAATTAAAAATAATTGTACTTTTAGTAGTCCGTTTCCGGTCGTTCCTAGTTCTACGTAAAGCTAGTTGAGTAACCAATTTTTATAGCTTATCCTAGAGTTCTAGCTATCTACGTAGCGCCGCAATCGGCGATTGTTCCCGCCGGCATCAGAAATTTCGGCCACAGCTGAACGGTCGGAACCGTGCCGCCATGGCCAAAATTTTTTTGCCGAAAGGGCGCGCCACGGCGAGTACAGGGGAGGGTAGTGATTTTACCGCTGGCGTACTGTACAGTGGTACCCCCCGTCGTGCACCGTCGATTCCCCTGGCGCAAGTCGAAACTCTTTGCCACGACGAAATCAACTCTAGCAGTACCAAATAGCCCGAATTTTTTAGTCTCGCTGTAGCTAAGTTGATAAATGTGATCCTTTACTTATCTGCATGGAAAATTAGCGGATAGTCTAAGCTACCTATTGCACTTTGTCCGACACGAATTGGACTTGTTCCTGCTACGCTATCTACATTCTAAACAACGCCATTTTCTACTATTTTGAATAAAAAAGCAAGATTTACCATGTCGTTCGTTAACTGTGTCGGACTTTTTTAGTTTATTGAGTGCATGATCCAATGTGATGATTGTACTGCTACTGAAGGACAATAGAAGCTGATGTCAGTATCTGAGGTCATCATTGGAGGGATACAGTAGATTTTAGTCTGGCGGGCTATAAGAGGACGAGACAACTCGTCAGACTAGTGTCTGTCGGACAAGTGGCCTCATATGAGGCCACTTTTTACCACCCTAGATTAAATTGAAAAAAACGATTAGCTCCAATTTTGTCACTAGAAGACTCGCCGGCGAGATTGATGGTGTGACAGGGCAGAGTGAATTCTTACATTTTAATTCTCACGTCAGCAAACCACGACAACTCCATTGAAATCCCGAAATCACAAAAAATGGTGAAAACACTTGATTGTCGCCAAGTTGTCGGAAACAGGGTCCTCGTGTTGGGCTTGCGCCCAATTTGGGTTATAGCAACTTACTTTTGATTAAAATTCTGAGGCTGGAGCATGCGGGAAACGTGAAGTATGCAGGACGCTTCAGTGCACATTGCGAATAGCAATGCACAGTTTATGTAAAAAATCAAATGTTGCCCATTACTTCACGAGAATTCGGACCGTATTTTGAATGTCAGCATACTGATCAACCGGCGCTTTCAGGTCGACGTAAAGGATGTTGGCACTATTTCTAAACTCTAAGTATTGTTTAGCAGGCACGCTGAATTCCACTTTAAATGGTAGTGGAATGCAGCATGTGGATTGGATTCCTTCAGTAATACCGTCGCGCAGCGCCTTAAGCAACTTCTGGAAGCCAATAATTTTGGGGTGGTACGACTGCATTGGCTCACCATATTCTCCCTGCAACCAAACTTGGTGCAACAGTTTAACATCCGTGAATTGCACTGGCCACTGTATAGTAACCTGAAAAACAGTCCCGTCAACCACCACTTTGCTAGTAGCAATATCTAGATTAATACCAGAGGTGTAGTGCAATGGCTTGGTCGATTCGACAACGGGCAGCCTTGGCTGTAAGCCGAATAGGCAAGCCACCGCGAGGTGTTCGAGCCCTCCTGTCTCGGTAGTCAGGCTCGGGTCGAGTGTGGTAGAGCAAAGGCGAATCGCCTGCCTTAGTGTGGGTTGTAAGGCCACACAGACGATCCGTCTAGAATCCTGTGGTCACATGGTGAGTCATGGTGGTGCACCAAAAGGATGGTGGTTCACCAAAAGGATGGTGGTTCACCAACCCTAATAGGGAAGAAGGGAGGACACCAGGCACAAAAGGGGTGAGTGCCCTGTATAAGAAGCAAAAAGGGAAGAAGAAGGGGGAGCCCTATAGGATAGGGCGGGCGCTGGTACAGCGATGCATATAGCGATACGCTGGTACAGCGGGAGAGGGGCAGTGGATCAAGAGCCGGGCACCAAGCACCCCAAGATACCTGATCGAAGGGCACGCGCACCACCGGTGACGCGTGGTATCGGGGAAAGGGAAGCTGATCCAGCAGAGTAACCAGTCACAGACTGAATCAGTTGAGACCGGTGTCGGCGCGGTCCGCGCTATAGCCAAAGACGAAGTAGGCTTCCATGAGACTGCAAAACGATAGTTGGGAGCACATCAATAACCAAGTCCGATTGGTCGGCGGGGGGGGGCAGCACGATAGCCAGGACAGAAAGCGGATACAGCGGGGAATTGGTTCCAGAAGCAGGCCAGACACTATAGCCAAAGTCGAAGCAGGCTGTAATGAGACTGCGAAACGCAAGTTGGGAGTGGCTCGCAACCATACCTCCGGGTGGGCACCAGGCGGCCGAAGACACCTGATTGAGGGGCACGCGCACCACCGGTGACGCGTGGTAGGGGCAATGCTGATACAGCGTCCCGACATTGAGAAGCTGAATCAGCGAAAAGGGACACCGGAAGAGTGCCAAGCACCATAGCCAAGGGAGAAGCACACTGAATCAGTAGGCAAAACGCACCCTGGGGGTGGATTGGACACCGAGCTTCCGGCTGGCTTTTACAATCAAAGGACATGGCGGTTCGCCTCTAGTTAAATACTAAATTATATGTGGCTTGTAGCCCTAAATTTCCTTATGGTTGGTGTCCAATAGGTGGGCTAAATACTGATACAGTGGGGTGGTCGAAAAACCCTAAGTGACGGGTGCGCCGGCGGCGCTGGCACACTGTAAATACAGTGCAAACTGTTAGGTGTAGTGTACAATTCAGTGTATCACTGGTGTTACGTGCCACGTGTTCAGTGATTGCACTGCTGTTAGAATAGATAGTCCAAAATAGTTGAGAATTAAAAGAATTGGGTAAGGTGCCCAAAATTGGAGGTGAAACACCTAGCTGTAAGCGCTTCGCCAAGTGGCATTGCACTACAAGAGGGAAGCAATACAGCCAATGAAACGTAATCAGCAGCAGAATATTCGTCTTGCCACACTGATTGTAGGCACAAAGGGGAAAAATAGTGGAGCCTGGAATAGTACCACTCTCCTGCATTTTGTTATGACCATCTACCTCATCGTCCGCAGGCGTGATTGAACGCCTTTTCAAACACTTTCCCGACCTTTGGGATGGGGTTGACTTCGTGTTTAGGGTTGCAGCTGGGTTTCCATCTGAACAAGTAGTTAGTGGCAAAGTTCAATAAATTAAAATTGACAAAAAAAATTAAAAAATACCATTTCAATCCTTATACTGCATCTCCTCGTCCCTGATCGCTCTAAAACGCGCGCTCCAAGCAGCGTCCTTGAACGGATGAAATATTTCATTCATTCTTTTAACGTCCGCGGCAGTTTCAAAGCCTGTTAGATCCCCATTGCGAAACATTTTGCGCAGCATAACAACTGCTTCCGAGGACTCACTGAGTCTTGTAGATGGCTTATGGGCTGACATGGTGCTGGTTTGTTGGTAGGTAGGAGTGGCGGTGGTGCACTGTGCGGAAGTAAATAGAAGTATATATACTAACTATGGGATACTATGGACCACTGGAAGTGAAGAAATACTAAGGCATTGATATGATAAATAGTTATATGCAAACTGATTTAATTGGCTTGCAACATAAGCTCAAAATGGATTGATTTTGATTGTAGCAGCCACTCCAATTGTACACTGTTTACAGTGTCTGTATACAGCATAACCAGTTATCATAAATTGGCTTGATTGTGCAAATCAATGGGGCAGAGGGGGTTGTGAGAAGAGTGTAGTAAACAATTCAATCTATAACTTTGATCAACTTGTAATTTGACGTGTGAATGCTTCGTACAATGTGAAACATATAATATATCTGGTTTTAATCACATAAAAATATCAATAGTTTATCAGAATCCAATTGCGGGTTTACAGAGTGCCACGCTAGAATTGGATCTTGTAGTAAGTATTTTGGGCTTACCCCGAATAGGCACGTGCTGCCACATGATTGGCCAAGTCCCAGCCCGGGACTCACCATTCAGGTAAGCTGTCCAACTGCCCACGAGGCACACGTGTAGGACCCTCCCTCAATGTAAACTACCTTACAGGTGAGCTGAGTGCTTACCGGACCTCGGGTCCACTACGACTGACCCACAAGGGGTAATTTATTTTGGCCGAGCGCCTTTACACTGTAAACTAGTAACATGTATTACACTACCTGTATTCTATGCAATGATCTTGCACCTGCCGATCCGGCTACAACCAATACTATTGGGCAACCACTTGGGTTCATGCAGCTCGCATGCACACCCTAATCAATAGCCAATAGTGTACACTACTGTGTTGAAAAGAGGGCCTCAGACAGTACGGTGAGACAGTGTTTTTTACTGTCTGAGACAGTAAAAAACAGTATGCGGAAAGTACAAATTAATGCCACACTTGGAGACTGTGATTTGCACTGTCTGGCAGACAGTACGGAACACTGTCTGCAGACAGTAAAAAACACTGTCTCACAGTACTGTCTGAGGCAGTGAATGGAGACAGTAAAAAATAATGATTTATTCAATAGTTGGATATGATGTAATCTACTGTACTGGGCAGTGTTGGCGGATAGTGTTTTGTATTGGCCAAGGCAACATGGCCGGATAGTGAAATATGTTGCCTGGGACCACAGATGGAACCAACACGGTGCACTGTCTCAGATAGGATGAGCGGACAGTGCGCGGCCCTGCTGCTGGCAGCACCTGGAGACAGTAATTTTCACTGTCCTGGGTAGTACCTGGAGACAGTGATTTTCACTGTCCTGGACAGCACCTGGAGACAGTGATTTTCACTGTCCTGGGCAGCACCTGGAGACAGTGATTCTCACTATCCTGGGCAGCACCTGGAGATAGTAAAAGTAGTGTCCTGATATAGTAAAATTCAGTGTCTGGGAGTAGTGGATGACATGGAACATCATGCTGTCGTGGGCATCTTTTTGGGGTAGAGGGAGGCAGTTCTGGTGCTATGAGGATGGGGCATGGACGGTATTTACGTGGGAACAGACACAATAGCACGGCTAGGAATTTTTATTTCGTAATGACTATGAGCTAGCTATAGGTATAAGCGGTAGGATAGGTAGCAATCTAAGAGGGTGCAATATGGGAAGCTTCACTCTGGATTTGTTTATTTGCGCAGGCTACAGTGAGAGTAAACTATCCCTATGTTAAAACTGCTTCTACTACTACTAACACTATTCTAACGAGTAAAACTAAAACCACAAGAAAAGCCTACAAATCCATCAATTGATTGAGCTGCATGAATGAACTAGGAGAGGAAGAGAAGAAGAGAAAAATGATGTAGGGAAAGGAAAGAAGTTAGTGACGTTGAATTGGAGTGGTAAATTGATGGTGATTAGGAGACTAACGTACCTTAATGAATACCATTGCATCCCAAATCGAAATATGTACTCACAGGAAGAGCAGAAAAGAAATGGAGAACGAGTAAGAGAGAAAGATGAATGAAAGGAGAAGTGGAAAATTCACCGACTGAAACTCACGGACTGAAAACCTGAGAAAGAGAAAACGAATAGGATACTGTGTTAGTGGCGTGAAATGTGGAAACGTACCATATGATACGTTTCCACATTTCCATCTCCATATACGTCGGAAACAAAGAAGCAATAATCACGCTTTGGAAGTGATATAGATATCTATACCGCTTCCAAAGCGTATTTATTGTTGCTTTGTTGCCGGAGGATACAGAGATGGAAACAGGGATTTCCAGAATCTGTCGTTTAAGTAGCACTCTGCGGGCGGAAATGACGTGCAGGAGAACAATAGAGGGATAATTTTGAAACAGAACGGTGCGATGAGAGGCCCAGAAAAACGATGCCTAGGGTGCGAATTACGCTTGGAAGCAGCACATGATCTGGCAGAGGAGGCGCACATTATCGTATCCTCTACCGCCTTTTATGGTCTAGTATGACGTCATCACTACAGAAATATAGGAAAAACACTAGCATATGGGGCCTACAGAAAAGGGGGAGGTGAGGAGTAAGAAAAATGGCGCACTTTCCTGGACGAGGAGCCCACGCTTCCAGTGATGATGTAGATGGTATATATCGATGACTTCATTGCATACTCTGAGCACACTTGGCAGGCAGGCAAAGCGGGCCACGAAGATGGTGGCGGTTAGGAAACAGCAGTGTGGAAGAATTTTTATGATTTTCATGTTGCAAGCGAGCAGTGAATCTGCATTTTAATAAATAAATGTATGCTAATTTAAGATATCGCACCGAATACGATTAAACGAGAGATCGTTTTTCCACCTCGTGAATAGGGCCTAGAATATGGTAGAGTATACAAGTAAGAACTAAGTGTATGAGAAAATCAGATTCAGTATTAGTGCTTAGAGCATCACTGCGTAACAAACGGAAATGGATACGTCTTTGCCAGGTTTGCGTTTAGAGAATGCGATACATGATAACAAGACGATTTTGAGCAGGTCCAGCCGGATAAAATAGTAATCATTCTGCATAAAGCAATAAGCATAGGGCAAATCATTGTGGTGAACCAGTTCATCTGATCGAATGAAAGCCTGGAAAGGTTTTGCAACGGTTGAATGTAGTGGCAGAGAAGTAGCGGAGTAGATTAATTCTCCCTCAGCTAGCAAGACAATCATCACTACTGCTCAGTACAGTTCGTCTGGAATGCAAGTTTATCCCTCGCAAAGTGAATGTCAGAGGTCGTTCACAAGTGGTTGAAGAAGTCTGCAACGATGGAGCAACTCGTGCGAACAGATTTGGTGGCAGAAAACTCGAAAGAGGTCGGGGATACTGATAATCGCATTGGAGAGCGCATTTTCATTCGTCCTTGTTGACTTTCATGACGACGTGATAGAACACGGTTCAGTAATAAAACAGAATAAAAAAACTAGAACAGAATTTGCTGGATATGGGAAAATGGTAGCGTAAACGGCGCCTAGACTACAGTGCGTAGCACTGTAGAAAGAAATGCTGCCACGTGTGCGTGGTTCCTGCTATTGTAAAATTAGCGTTGTTCCTTGAATAGTTTACAGCATTGCTACGGTGAAAAACTATTATTGAAACAGCTGCATTGAGTTCCTGTCGGTTATGCTGTGTTCTGCCTGTGTGGTTACACTGGTCAGTGTTTATTTTAAATCAAATTTCAAGAATTGCACATGACATGCAGTTGCACTTGGCAACCTTGAGGCAAGCTTGCGCGGCTGTGCTTGTACCATTTGCTCGTGTCCCAATGGCCGTCGCTATTGGCGGGCACCAATTCATCAGCTAGCTGGCTGGTTGTGGGCTGCTGGCTGTACTAGTTCCCTTGCGAGGATTTTGGGTGAGGCAGGCTGACTTCAGATCATTGTACTACATGTATGGTGATTAGTAGTTTTAGCTGGGGAGAAATTTACGATTCTGATTTGGAAGATACTGTGCACTAGCTGAAACTATACGCACGCCGACAGCTGCTATTGTTGCACTATGTCACAAAGAAATGCATTCCAGGCAGTGTTCGACACTGCAGTGCTGAGTGTTCCTGAGCATATTGGTTCATATCTTAAATTCCACTGCAGTGAGCTGAAATGCGACCTATCGAAGTTTGAAGCTGCCGCTGACTGATAAGTTTCACGTCCATATATATATGGAAAAAACCATCAAATATTGTTTCCAGTTGTAGTGACTATGAATAGCAAAAAGTGAGATGACTTGTCAGTGTTTAAGTCAGTGGCTATGTAGACAGATGCCACAAGGATTTCCGACTGATTATTTGATGCGGGCAAACCTGCTGGATACATGGGGAGTCTGCCAGCAGCGGTAGACTGCCGCTTTAAATACCAGTGTTTAACATCCTGTATCACAGGGGAATAATGCAGTCAGTATGTAGTGTGTAGTAGTGTTGCGCTATGAGGACACGTATGATAGGGAAGAAATGATATTTCAAACGGGTACAGCTGTCACATTACTATCATAGGCTGAGCACAAGACGGGGCTGTTCACTGTTCAATGAGTCGTGCACATCATTGATGTTATACGATCGTATAACATCGCACGAGCACCTCGAGGTGCTCCGTTGTGTGACAAGGTACACTGTACACTGACCGCCAATGAATGAAGCTTTTCTGTTGGTAGAATAGAGTTTGGAGGATGGCTACCATGTTCGGAGGTTGATATACATCACTACAAGTCCGTATTCAAACTGCACGGGTACGTTTGCGGTATGCATTATATGATGATACCTGAACAATGAAATGCCGTAGAAGATTTCTAGTGGTAACAGAAGTAATATTCAACTTGTATGGAGTATACCATATGCATGTATAGATTTGACTATAGCTTCATCTTCATTTCCTAATGTTGGTTTGACTGTTCTGATTTGGTGCAAGTTCAATTGAACCAGCACAGTATGTATAAGTAAGATTCTTATGTAAGCGCAATAGCAGTCGTGCACAAAGCAAGATATGTTTATTGGATACATGGTTTGTTTATTGCATGCCAATAGCGATATATTTCTGCGTGATCATTTGAAGGATAGGTGAAGAGCAATACTGCGGGATCGATTTTAGTTTCCCCGCACCTAAACTACTTCACTGAGGTTAAAAAGAAAATTGTTCCAATAGAAAAGCTTCATCTTTCCAGTCTGAGCCATAGAACATAGTACTGTATTGTAATCTTGATTCCCATTCATCAAGTTGTTTCTCTCTAAAGCCTAGCAACTTGTATACACTATGATTTCATAGTTGTTTAAAATCTTTCATTCTTTTAAAGACGTAGTATAACCAGCGATGAAAACCAATAAGAAGCTACTCTAGTTGCATTGAATGCTCGAAGCACTCCTTAGAACATGACCACTTCTCGCATCGGTTAGCTAGACCAAGTACTCGCTTCCCATACTCACAGGGAGAATGAATATATTTTCCACACATATCACACCGGTGACTTGTCATTGCAAAATGGCCATCAGGCATCAATGCAAGAACATTGCAGCGGTCACTGAGAATACAGTTGGTTCTGGTTGTGGTTTGCCCATCGGTAGGAGTTCTTGGACTAGTCTCTATCGGACAATTAGCCTCTTCGCCTAACCTTTTCTTCGAAGCAGTTCCACTTGAGGTTTCAGCACTATTCTTCTTGAGCCTCTTACTTTTTCGTACTGAATTCAGTTTTGGTCCTTTTGGTTCTAGATTGCGTTTTTGAAGCTCATTGGGACAGATATCTGTAGATAATACTGCCTCCGATGAAAGTGGAGTATCTCGACTAGCCAATCCCTCCACCTCCTTCTCAACTTTCTCAGCACAACCTCGAGACCTTCCACAACCAGGTAAGACCGTATTCGGCTCCCGACAAACCTGATCCGGTGATTGATGAACATTTTCCGTAGATGCTTCCCTGACTCTTCCTTCACTTCGAAGGGTTAAATTTGACGTTGATTTTTTCTTCATGAGGTCAGCAGCAACTTTTGCAAGCCTTTCCTTTCCCAATGACAAGCACAATTGGTCTTTTTCGATTAAGATAGCCTCACGGGAAGTTTGTAGGCATGCTAGACCTGTTGTCAACGTTCCTGCATAAGGATCACAGACGATGCCACCGGAAGGACAGAATGAAGTTAACAATTCCTGCAACAGGTCTATATTTTTCTCCTCCACACGAACAATTTTCCTTGAATGAATATGCTGAAGCTTAGCTTTAGGGACAGGAACGCCATCTATAATGTTGAACTTCCTGCTATGAGAGCAATTGATTAGCTGATACGGACAGTCGAAATCTATGGCACGAGAACCATCCCTGACCTTTCCAGGGGCATATGCCAAAAGAATAAAGTCCACAGCACATTGAGGCATCTTGAGACGACCATTTCGCCGTATAGTCTTAGTATCTTTGGCCACGACAATTGGGTAATTTAAAACCTGAAAGCCATTAGAAGAGAAGGACGCGAACCATCTTGGAAAAGTTTGCCAGCTAGTGAACATGACAACCGAACCTTCTGGACATAGAAGTCTCCTTGAAAACTGTGTGAAAGCAGTGATTTCTTTGTCGTCCAGAAAGTCGTCATAGGTAGATCCAGCTCCGGAGGCAGATACGTTCTGAAGTGAATATGGAGGGTCTGTAAGAATTGTTGACACTCTGCCTTTCAACGACTCGTATGTTCCGCTGTGTTTCTCGAAGTGTTGCCACTCCATTGCAAAACACTTCATCCCTGCATTCTCTAGGACACTTTCCACATCCGCTATTTCTTCTGTTAGAGCTGAAACGAGTTGTGGGCTTCGATGTTCTCTGTCTCCTGACGTTAAATTAGAACAATCATTACTTGAAGCTTCTGGAATGGAAGAACAATTTGAGCGCTTGTCAGAATGAGCCAAAACTTTTCTGCTTCCGAGCGCGCCATAGTTTGCTTCTGATGCTTCAAGTTTTGAATCGTCTACTCCACATTCCGTTGGTAGATGACCATGTACTGAATGATTTCCAGTGTTGGAGGGAGAGGGCTCATTTTCTTCACTATACACATCGTTCAACGGAGAGCCCTTTCTAGTCTCAGTATCTTTGTTCTGTCCTGTAGACGAACAGTCCATATCTCCTCGGAATTTGAGGAGCTTCTGATGCGCAACAGCGGGACATGACAATTTGAACGCTTTGTAGAAAGCAGGTAGCGGTTCAAGGAGATTTCCGAAATTAGCGGCTATTTCTTCATCAAATAGTTGTGTTCTTTCCGCGTTCCTTCGCATAACCTCCATCTCTTTCGGCCATAATACCGTCTCCATAAGCTTCTCGAATTTGCGCACTTCTTGTACAGCTGCACTCGCAGCGAGGAACTGTTCAGTGAGTACGGACGGCTTCATTGGACCATACCCGGATGACCGAGAAATCTCTCGAATGCGCCACAGCGAGTTCAGCTGAGCTGCCTCTCCGTCTGGACCTTCTGCATTCATGAAGGGAGTAGACCCCTTCAACGTTGAAGAAGAAATTAAGTTGCGGTATATCCTTGAGTCAACGGCAGCATTTTTTGAGTGTTTTGAGTTAGTCTTGTAGTGAATGCGCATGGCCAACTCCTTGTTCTCTTCATTCACAATTTTTCCAATTGTATCTATAACAGACTGAGGTAACCTTATAACGCAGCCTGCCAGCTGCTTAATAGTTGAGGTACAAGCTTCCTTGCTTCCGGAATAATAAATTGCAAGTTCTATTGGTTTGGCTTTTCTGTTCAGTTTCGCGCTCAATGTGGTATAGTCTTGTTTGAGATTTTTCAACACGTCGTACTGTGTTGGGATGACGACGAAGTCGTCGACATTTTTCTGGTTACATGCTCTGGCAAAAGCGCGAAGTGCGGCCATTGAAGCAGACGTTTTGAGTATCGTAACAGTCCATGAGAAACCCGCCCATTTTGCTGGATCCTTACATATAAGTTTCTGCAACGCCGTCAAACGGTGCTCACCGTCCACTATTCCATACCACAGTTCTCTTTTTCTCACTTCCTTAATGGCATCCTCTTCACTCCCCATCTTTTCCCTAAAGTATTCCAGAGGATATGAGGCGTACACACCTTCTAGCCTGATGGCATATGCCATTGACCCTCCTGTTGTCAAACCTCCTAGCTCCTCAAAAATGTTGCAAAGAACTTCAACACATCCGTCCACGATATTCCTAATTCGTGTGAACGGTAAACATGACATTGGATCTAGGCTCTGCGCAGTTGCTCCCTCTAGTAATTGAGCGAAATGCTCTTTCGCTGAGTTCATCCTTTGCAGATTAGATCCCAATCAATCTCTGCAACAGCAAAGATTCTTGAAGTTGTTCTCCAGGAACTCGGTAGGTGTAGGTGATGCTTGTACTCTTGTGCTTCTCTTGCTCTTGAATAAAATGTAGAGATTCAGGATCCTAAAAGAGAAGAATTCAAGTAGAAGTGTCTCGTTGATCTTTTCTGGATCTGTGAAAGACTTATTTGTGTTTTCACGAGCTTTCGAATCGCAAAAAGCTTGCTAGGAAACTGTAGAAAACAATTATTCGAGGAGATCCAAGATGCTTGAAAGGAAAGATAGGGTATGAATATTATCTCAGGAATTGAACTGAAATCCTTCCGATACTTCTCTGGATGTCAGCACCGTATCAACTGATTGGAATCATCATAGAGTGAAATTTGGCTGTTTGTAAAGTGCAATTTATGAGCTACAGAGCTGCTTTCGTTAACTGCGATGTCACCGAATATCAGAAACAGAGAACAACACGCTCCGTTAAGAAAGCTGATTTCGTTGAATAACACCTAGTATTCAAGGAGAACTTCAATGGTTGATATAGCCCCACACAATTAATTGAAATTTAAAGTATCTGCACAGCCTTTCTATTTGTAAATTCTGTCCATCATGTGATCGAATACTGGGAGACAAAAATACCTTTCGGATTGGAAAGAGCTCTAAGAGATGTTGGCCTGTGAACATTTTCGACGGGTCACATGCTCCTGTACGTAATATCACGTGAGACACATACGTGTCTTCAAAATAGAATGGAAAACTAAAGCACAGGCCAAGTATCCATGAATAAGTAGAACAGCACAGTTCCATTTAGGGTTATGAACAGTTCGTCATTGGTTGGACCAATAGTAACTTACACCAGATTCCTCATTTTGAAGCGATCTTATATCCATGAATTTTTTTCTGTCATACATTTCTATCATACTTCGTCATGACAGTTGGAAGGCCGCAGCTTTTCAACTTTCTTATACCTCAGAGAGCATGTAGTAGCACGAAAAGTTTATCATATCCGGTGTAATTCCCATTACATGACCATATGAGGTTTAGTATGCCTCTCGTACAGTGGAGCTGTTGCGAGTCATGACGCAAGCTTCCTCTAGTTATCGATTGCAAGCATTGTTGTCTCGCGTGTGCCCCACCAAAAACATAACTTTTCAGACAGACCTGACCTACAGGCCGCAACCTGTAAACAGGTCTTGGATGGTCAACTGTCAGAAGGTAGACAGGTCACTGTTGGCATGAACGGTCACTAAAGCTCGAGTGTCACTTGAATGCGGTGATATTATGTATCAGTTTCAAGAGAAACAGCTAGTAAACAGGCTGTTTCGTTTGGAATTGGAATACAATAATTATGTGAACGCTGACTCGCTGATACATTACGCGGGATCGGAGGATATCGAAACAATATGTTTCTGAGTGAAGATATTTCGGACATCTAGTGCGGCCATCTCTTTAAAAAATCATCGGCTGTCTATACGTTTCTCTTCCGCATGGAACCTAAATCTTCCCCTGCTTCTTCGACGCAGAGTATTGCATTCAGCCTGAAATGCAGTGTCAGGATACTGGTAAAAAGCCGTTGGATTCAAGGGCGTTTCGTTTCGAGTTCTAGACTGGTCTAGTTTCTTAAAGCTCGTCCTGCCATGAATGAAATTCTGTAACGAAACTATTATCATCTTCCCTTCTACCACTATTTAAGACTTCTCATTCGTTCATCAAAACATCTGAAGTTGAACTGATAAAAGAAGATACCCAAAGAAAAGAGGCCGAATGAGGACAGCGAAAAGAGGGAGAAGGGCTTTATTCTCCACCAGAGTTAGTTATTACCAGGATGGGTCTCTCTGAGCTGAAAATCAAACGTTTACGGAATGCGAATGAATCAATGGACCTCAATATATCCGAATGGAAGTGCTGCAAGGGAAAACGCTGCTTCACTAGAGTGAATCAGGTGTATTTCAAAGCACAAAGGAAAAGGTTCTTCGAAATGACTCAGGCACAGCGAAAACTATCATTGATATCCATGCTAAGGATTGTTGATACGAACAACATAACAAAGCAGAGATATTTCTTTGATGGTCTTCAAGTATGTTCCAGGTTCCTGGAGGTTGGATTTGGGATGTCTAGATTTCTACAATGTGCAGTCAAAGAAACTCCCAAATCTTCCGGCTCGAAATCGATCATACGTATGCCTATTCTAGGCGCGAAACAAACCGCTAGAGATTCCATAAGATCGTTTCTCGAATATCTTGCAGAGTGCACTGCCAACAAAATGCCGGACTGCAGCCAACTACATCTACCGTATTTTGAGAAGAAGCATGTGTATGAACGTTTCGAGATGCAATGGAGAGAACAAGACGGTACAGGAAACATTCTAGCTGTTCCTACTTACGCGTATTTTATCACCGTGTGGCAATCATATTGCCAGGATATCAAGTGCAGGCGGGTACATCGATTCTCAAAGTGTGACGTGTGTGAACAACTAAGGCAACAACTAGCAGATGCAGGAATAGATCGCTTAAAGACTGACGCGCTCCGTGAACTACAAAAGAAGCATCATCAATTCGTTGAAAAGGAACGGTTACAGTATTACAAGAACAGAGAACTGGCAAGAAAATTACCAAAGAAGTTTGCGAGCATCATCATAGACGGAGCATCCCAAAGCGCTTATGGACTTCCGCATTGGCCATATGAAACAAAGGCAACACAACGGGGTCACAAAATTGGTGTACACCTCACAGGCATACTGGAGCACGCGTCTCCGAATAAGCTTACACTGTTAACTATGACGGACGAGCACAAAACAGGCGCTAACCACGTTATTGAAGCACTACATAGATGGCTATCCCGGAAAGAGATGGAGGGGAGACTACCAGATGTTTTATTTGTTCAGGTCGACAATTGTACGCGTGAGAATAAGAATCGGTACTTCTTTTCTTACATAGAATGCCTCGTGGCACTGGAAGTGTTTTCAGAGATACAAGTGTCATTTTTACCTGTAGGTCATACCCACGAGGATATCGACCAAAGCTTTTCCTGTACCTCCAAACGGCTCAAGACCCACTCTGCAGTTACCTTGCAGGATTTAATTCATGAGCTGTCATGTTCATATACTCCCCAGCCTCATGTCAGCCATATGTTGCATGTCATAAATCTGTCGTCTCTTTTCGAACAGTCTCACTGCCTCGCTAACGTGCCCCCATTTTCGCACTTCAGGTACTTCCGCTTTTCTAAGGAGGCTGGAGAACCAAGAAGTCGATATGAAAGGTCCAGAACTACTGTCTCTGTTAAAGAGGCTTGTCAGCTTGAATGGAACTATTTGCATTCAGATAAGTCAGGGGGATTCCTAAAGTTCACACCGGATATTTTCTCAGCTCCTCCAACATTTACCACTCCCCCAGAAAACTTTCTCGAAGTACGCCGTGGTATCTTCTCTGCGGAGTCTCGAATTGCTAGCAAAGTCAAGATGGATGAGCTTGAGAAGCTTGTTGATACGATTTACAAACCAAGAAAGGATCCTATACACTGGAGCAAGAGTTCATCTCCAGAATCAGTTTTACAGTTAAAATGCTCGCGTAAGAGGGATGGAATGATTACGACTGAAGGCAGTGACACTGAGGAAGAATCCGTCATTGATTATAGCTACTCTATTGATGATATGATTGCAATTCGAACTGATGATGAGAGCTGCCCTTTCTGGCTTGCTTCCGTTGATGGAGTTATTGCGAATGGGGATGGTCTTATCCATCGACTGAAAATCGTGTGGCTAGAAGCTTACGGTAACAAGAAAGATCCACACCTTTCGAAATATAGGCGAGCAATTCTGAGCAACAACAAGGAGTGGACGGCAGAAATTAGTTCCAATACCGTCTTGGCGCGTTTAACAAAATTGCGACGAGACAATCGTCTTTCAACTGATGACTCAAAGCGAATCAAAGAATCTCTATCCACCTGTCTGTAGCATGTAACTTTTGGATTAAATTTCCTCTTGTTCTTCTTTAGAGCGCGCGTTCTGTATTTACCTCCTACGTAAGCGCTTCGAAATCTACTACACAAACTATGTATACCATAGACATATCTTAATCTGTGCACGACTGCTATTGCGCTTACATACGTGCACGTACACTCCAACCGTCTTTCCCTTTCCGTTTAGCTGCTTTGTTTGGCGTTTCAGCTGTGCAAGTGTAAACCCCGAAGCCTACAGAACTGTACAGCTGAACGTTTGCGGCACCTGTGTGTACACGTCTATGAAACTATAGCTTGGATAGACATTTGAGGGGTCGCTATAGCGACACCCAGTTCCTATTTTGACGGCGGTCTGGTACTTTCCGCTTGTGTACACATTCTTGACGGACTTCAATTGCATACTATGAGTACGCTACACGAAGGAGTGCCAGCCGTTACACTTCGTGCTAGATGAAGTTCAGAACCTCGTGAACGTGCTACTGCCTGCGGTTGGGCCCATCGGCTTGGCTGACAGGAGCCATTCAGTTGATTTCCCTTGCCCAGCTTCACCATTTCTCCTTTCTTATAAAATAAGTGCAGTTGTTGTACACCCATTGGTAGGATGAATCTTACCTATAGATACTGTGCAGGTTCAATTGAACTTGCACCAAATCAGAACAGTCAAACCAACATTAGGAAATGAAGATGAAGCTATAGTCAAATCTATACATGCATATGGTATACTCCATACAAGTTGAATATTACTTCTGTTACCACTAGAAATCTTCTACGGCATTTCATTGTTCAGGTATCATCATATAATGCATACCGCAAACGTACCCGTGCAGTTTGAATACGGACTTGTAGTGATGTATATCAACCTCCGAACATGGTAGCCATCCTCCAAACTCTATTCTACCAACAGAAAAGCTTCATTCATTGGCGGTCAGTGTACAGTGTACCTTGTCACACAACGGAGCACCTCGAGGTGCTCGTGCGATGTTATACGATCGTATAACATCAATGATGTGCACGACTCATTGAACAGTGAACAGCCCCGTCTTGTGCTCAGCCTATGATAGTAATGTGACAGCTGTACCCGTTTGAAATATCATTTCTTCCCTATCATACGTGTCCTCATAGCGCAACACTACTACACACTACATACTGACTGCATTATTCCCCTGTGATACAGGATGTTAAACACTGGTATTTAAAGCGGCAGTCTACCGCTGCTGGCAGACTCCCCATGTATCCAGCAGGTTTGCCCGCATCAAATAATCAGTCGGAAATCCTTGTGGCATCTGTCTACATAGCCACTGACTTAAACACTGACAAGTCATCTCACTTTTTGCTATTCATAGTCACTACAACTGGAAACAATATTTGATGGTTTTTTCCATATGTATATGGACGTGAAACTTATCAGTCAGCGGCAGCTTCAAACTTCGATAGGTCGCATTTCAGCTCACTGCAGTGGAATTTAAGATATGAACCAATATGCTCAGGAACACTCAGCACTGCAGTGTCGAACACTGCCTGGAATGCATTTCTTTGTGACATAGTGCAACAATAGCAGCTGTCGGCGTGCGTATAGTTTCAGCTAGTGCACAGTATCTTCCAAATCAGAATCGTAAATTTCTCCCCAGCTAAAACTACTAATCACCATACATGTAGTACAATGATCTGAAGTCAGCCTGCCTCACCCAAAATCCTCGCAAGGGAACTAGTACAGCCAGCAGCCCACAACCAGCCAGCTAGCTGATGAATTGGTGCCCGCCAATAGCGACGGCCATTGGGACACGAGCAAATGGTACAAGCACAGCCGCGCAAGCTTGCCTCAAGGTTGCCAAGTGCAACTGCATGTCATGTGCAATTCTTGAAATTTGATTTAAAATAAACACTGACCAGTGTAACCACACAGGCAGAACACAGCATAACCGACAGGAACTCAATGCAGCTGTTTCAATAATAGTTTTTCACCGTAGCAATGCTGTAAACTATTCAAGGAACAACGCTAATTTTACAATAGCAGGAACCACGCACACGTGGCAGCATTTCTTTCTACAGTGCTACGCACTGTAGTCTAGGCGCCGTTTACGCTACCATTTTCCCATATCCAGCAAATTCTGTTCTAGTTTTTTTATTCTGTTTTATTACTGAACCGTGTTATAGACAGAAGAAGTCTAAGAACTAAGAACGGTGTGGAACGATAGTTCGGTGACGAAGTAGCTGGTACGAGCTAGTGGACACGCTGTCCTTACGAAACGAAACGAACAGTCCACCCGCTGGTGTTTTGACTGTATGTTAGGTAGAACGGTAGAGATAGGTTAGCGAGTAGACACGAGCGTCACGACGCAACAATCCACGCGAGGATTACGTTAGCAAACGAGGTGGTACGTCACCGGAGGCGCTCTCAACCAAGCCCGGAGGCACTACACGCAATCAGCCTTACGTGCGGCGATGGGTAGGGAGTACGCAGCTCGACGGAGACGAAGTCTCGCTAGGCAAAACGTAAACGTAAAACGTAGAAGTCAGTCGTAGACTAGAGCCGTTGCTCGTTCGATGAATTGTCCCCTTTCCCTCCCGGCACGATGCCAATACCTATATAGCCACGATGGCATCGCTTTACAGTGTAAACACTGCTCGTAACGTCCCCGAATGGGAAAGGACCTTGTGGGTCACACGTAGGGACCCGTTGGTCCGTTGGCCGTTGCCAGTACGTTCGTTGCACACGTGTGCCGGTTGCGCGCGCGCATGCGCCAGCAATGTTCGTGCATTGCTGTCGCCGGTCGTGTCCGCCGAAATTCGAATTCCGCGGAAAACGTAAATATTTGCAATTTTCGAATTGGCCACGTATACTACACAGCCCCACCCCCACACGTGGACGTCCCGGTCACACGAGGCCCGTCAGGACGCGCCTGAGACACGGGGCCGTGGCGCCTTTTCGGGTACAACTGCGGACGTGGCAGTTGTCCCGAAAAATCTCGTTTAAACGTACGCGGCCCGGTTGGCTGATCGAATCGCCACGGCGCCGGAGCGCGCGCGTGCGCTCCGGCTCTTTCGTAATCATCGAGGCCCGCCCGTTGGCATCGTTCGTCAATGCCTCGCTTAGGCGTTTCCCTGCAACGAATGCAGTGTCCAATTCCACCACGCGGGTGTGCTTCAATTCAGCGCGATACGTGCGCAGGCCGCGGCCCCTTTCGTGAATCTGCCAGCGGGCATTACGAAAACGGTCGTCCGAAGGTTATTTAAGCCGCGGCTTAACGTGATAGCGATCGTCGCTCACCCTTCCTCTCACCATCGTCATCCAGGCCGTTGCCTTTCGTTCTCCCTTACCTCTTTCCCCCGCTGGGTACTACTACCTCCGTTCCTTTCGTTCTCTTGTTTCGTCTAGCCCGCGTGGCTCTCGTCGTCGTGCTCGTTGCACTCGTCGTAATTATCGTGTACAGCGTAACCACAATGGTTACGACTCGTAGTACCGATGCTAACACTCCGCGGCCCGCCGGCTCTGCTGGAGGTGGAGCGAGGAACCCTTCGCAGGGCGCTCCCTCCCTCGTCGGAGCCGGTGCGGCGCCAGCGACGGAAGCGTCCGTCGCTCCCGCCCCATCCGTTAGGGCGGGAGAAGCCGTTGCTCCTCAGGCCGTCGCCTCTTCGTCTCGCCCGATGGCTCCGTCTCGCCTGGTGGCTTCCGTGACGCCTGCCGAGGCTGCTAGGGCCGATGCCCCACGTGATGATGACGCAACGGCGTCCGACTCGGGGAATTCGTCACCCATCATTCCGGATGCCGCGGCCCCGTCGATGGGTGTAGCCGCGATGGCAGCGGCCGCTCGTTCGCGTCGTGCTGTGGCGGCGGCCCGCACGGGCGTGCCTCGTCGTGATGGCTCGCCGCGTTCCCCTCGCCAGGATCCCTCGCCGGAGGGTGGTGACCCCGTTGGGACAGTCGGCACCGCCTCACGTGGCGGTGCGGCGCTAAACGTAGGCGTCCTGACCCACGCGTGGGCTGCGTTGCCTCGCGTGGGTATCACGGATGACGATCTCGCCACGTTGGCCAGAGATCATCTGGACGCCCGCGCGGTCGTCGACTATATGCGTTCCGCCGAGGATACGTGGGGGCGGGCAGCCGGGCGTCGTTTCGCCAACGGGCCACCGGGATCGGAACGCTACCAGATCCCGGCGTCGATACGTTGCGACCGCTCGTGGTTGCGTGACGTGAACGACGCGATCTACGTCGATCGTATGGACGCCTTCCTGTGGAAGGGGACGCCCGAGGAACCGCCGTTCATCTCGGTGGCGTCCGTCTTCGTATGTCCGCGGACACTTTCCGAAAGGCAAAGTGCCGAATGGAAGACTGCTCTTTCGTTGAGCGTCATCTCCAAGAGCGTAGTGTCGTACGACGACCATTTCGCGCTCCGTCACGTGAACGCGGACGACTACCGCGTGTCGCACGCGTCGGCTCCGTGGGTCGTCCCGAGCGAGCTCTACTTCCCGCCGTTGCCGGAAGTAGTAGAGGAGTTTCCGTACCCCCGTGGGTCGTCCACGTTGCTACCACGCGTGGTGCACTACTTTACCGATGCCGTGAAGGACGCGCCTGCCCCCGTGAAGGAACGTTTCCTCATGGCCGTGGATATCGAACACGCAGCGATGCTCGCATGCTCGCTGTTCGTGGAACGTCGTGTGTTCGGGCGCGCGTGCCTACTGCCGGAGTCCACGTTGGACTTCCTGGCCGACTACGAGATGCTTCGTGCAATCTCGGTGGACGGTTCCGACACGTTCGTCTCCGTTACCAGCGCGTTGGCTGAGGTTCGCGGCGCCCTTGCGTTGGGGCCGGAGTATCGGGTTATACGTCCCGATTACGCAAGCGGCGATAACCAGGAGTTCGTCTCCGTGCGTAGCGATGGGGCTTACGTGCCGCGGGTCGCTTCCCGTTCCGAACGCCGTCGTGGCAATCGTACCGGTTATTTCGGCGGCCTCGGGGGCAACGAGCGCCCCCGAGGGACGCGTTCTGGCCGTCGTGGCCATCAAAACGAAGCGCCGCGTGCGCCGGATCCTCGAGAGATCGTGCCACGCGAGGCTACGGGAGGGGGCAACGTTGCCCGCGTCAGTCGTCCGGATGTGGCCACGCCGGCCGAGCGCGCGCCACGCTTCGTGAGCCTGGACGACCGCGTCTCCGATGAGGATGCCCGTCGGCTTCTCGGTACGTCGATGGCCGCTCCGCCTCGTGCGGAGGGCTGGGTTATTCGTTCCCTCATCTCTTCCGTGGCTCGCGTAGCCGAAGAGTTCAGGGCCCAGACGTTGAACCTGACTGCCCGCTTGGCAACGGAACGCGCGATTTCCGAGCGTCTCGCCGCGGCGACTCGTACTTACGCGCCGCCCGTTGGCGTTCGTAATGAACCTTACGGTTACGCGAGTGGTGGCGGCTTCGGCGACCCCGTCGGGTATGGTCACACAGCGGCGTACCTGCCACGCGACCCCGCTTCGGCGCGCCCTTCGGATACGCGCAGTCACGGGACTGCGGATCCTTACGCTAGGGATCCCGCGTCGCGTCGCGAGCGAGCCCCCGTGGTCACGCAGACCGTCGATCCGTACGCGCCGGGCTTCGTTCAGCCCAGTCGCAGCCGCAGCCACGATAGCCGCGGCGAAGGCCCTGGTCCGTATGACCCTGCGGGCAAGCGTTCTCGTCGCTACTAGGTCGTTCCTAGGTTAGTTCGTAGGCCACGTCGGCTCCAGCATCGTGCTACTTCGTAAACTTCGTTTTGTTTCTTTGCGTAATCGCATGGCTCCGTTGAGCTTCGTAATTCGCGTTTGGCAGGTCGTCTGCAGCGGGGGAGGGGTTAGCGTTAAGCCCCTCCCCACAATTTTTGTTGTGGCGTCTACCCCGTCGGGTGTCGTATGGCTTACGTAGCCCGTGCTTCGAGTTCGCGGCGGCGCGTGCCCGTTGGCAGGTTCGTAACACGCGCAACTATTCGGCAAAGCGGCGGCTTTTCACTGCGAGTGGTACGTTAACCTCGATCGTAGAGCCCGTTGGCGTGCGTATCATTTAGTAACTAACTCGAAAATCGTTTCCGCCGTCGTTTCTCGTTCGGATAACCCCGTCGGGTGTCTATTTCCGTTGAGCGTTCGAGCTCTTTAGCGCGTAGCACGTCGGTGCTAATTTTAATTTGCTCCGATGAGCTGGGCGACAAATTCGTCGAACGTCAGACCGACGCGCGCGTGAGTCGGTTTGACGTTCTACGCCGTGGCGTGTACGCAGCAGTTCGTCGCAGTACGTTGCGGTTTCGCTGACGACGTGGTTGCCGGCGGGCTTGGCTTTTCGTATAGCCGTTGACGTCATTAGCGCCGTCGCGCTTCACGTTCCCGCGGCTTCACGTTGGCCAGTGGCGTTATCATTTTGTAACTACCTCGGAATTCGTTTCCGCTGTCGTTTCTCGTGCGGATAACCCCGTCGGGTGTCGAATTCCGTTGAGCATTCGAGATCTTTGGCACGTAGCACGTCGGTGCCAATTTTAATTTTGCTCCGATGAGCTGGACGGAAAATTCGCCAAACGTCAGGCCGACTCGCGCGTGAGTTGGCTTGACGTTTCACGCCGTTGCGTGTACGCGGCAGTGCGTCGTGGTGCGTCGCGGTTCCGTTGACAACGACTTTGCTGGCGGGCTTGGCTTTTCGTATAGCCGTTAACACCGTTAGCGCCGTCGCGCTTCACGTTCCCGCGGCTTCACGTTAGCCGGTGGCGCAATCGTTGCGCTAGTCCGCTTCGCGTGGTGGCGTCGTTCGCCGCGGCGTCCGAGAAGCGTTTCGTTAGCTCATCCGTTATGTGGTGCGACGTGCACCTGGGCATACGTAATGCTCGCCCTCTACACCGTTGCGTAATTTCGTTTATTCGACTTGCGAACCCGACGGGGACGCGATTGACGAAGTCGTTTCGCACGCCCGCGGGCGTTTGAGGCTGTTACGTGAGCCAGCCTTTCGTCGGCTCGTTGCCTTCAGCTGTGCCGTTTACGTTGGCTACCAGCTTGTACGCCGTCGCGTATTCGTATTTCGTTTCGTGCGTTCGACCCGTAGTGTACGTCGTTATCGTTAGCGACGTCCGCGTACCTCGCTCGTCTCCTGGCCGACGTGGCCGGTGGCGCGTGCGCCTTCGAATGCGTACGAGGTTGAAGCTTCGTTAGCTTTTACGGTTGCGACGCGGACGTGCGCGTCTTAGTCTTCGTGACCGTACGTGGTCAACCCCTTTCGGGTTTGCTCGTGCGTTTCGACTAGCCGGCGGGCTTTTCGCTTTCGCGCGTCATTCGTTATGCCCGCGTGGCAGGACACCGTTGTGTCGTTCCGTGGTTGCCGTACGTGGCTACCGTGTTCGGCGTCGTGCCTTACGATGGCGATTCGGTTCGCCGTCCGTCGTCGCGGCCTCGTTGGCTCGTCGTTCGCACGCTTTACTCGCGCGCTTCGTGCGCTGAGACCCGTTGGTCTAATTCGTCGGCTAACGTATAGCTTCGTTCCGCTTCGTGCGGGAAGTTTCGTAATGAGGCCGTTGCCATCTTTGTTGGGGACGCGTCCGTCCTACGTCGTTTCTCCGCCTTCCGGCGTCACGTTGCCGTTAGCTCGCGAGCTGTTGGCGTTGACCTCGTTGGTCGATGCGACTCGTTGTCAGCGGCTGTCCACGGGGACGTACGATGGCTCACGTGACATGCAAAAATTACGAAATTTTCGGGGCACGCGTGTCCCGAGATTTGGCCGGATTAGCGCACTGTAATCGGCCCGATTTTTCGTACCGTGCGTCCATGGCCCGCTGGCCCAAGCATAATTTTTCGCGCGAAAAATCTGACGTGTTGTCCGTCTGTGGCCCGTGGTGTCGTCACCTTTGCCCGTGGGACGGTCAACACTGTCGAGCCAGTCGTGGCTCTTCACATCGTGTGAATCGTCCGCGCGTGGACTCGTCGTCCAATCTTTCGTTGGCGCTCGTGCCTCCACCAACGTATGGTGTCGAAAACGAAAAGAGCGACGGCTCTAGCACGCATCGCGCCCCCCCAACGCAAGGGTGGACGTCCCGGCCACTCGTTGTGCCGTCGCTTCTCGTTCGTGCGGCTCGTCGCCTTCGTTTGTTGCATCGTGCAACGTCGCGCACGCGTGCGCTTAACCCGACGCTCGTGTGCGTTTTCGGGGGCCGTCGTGGCCTTTCACGTTGTTGCTCGTCGCACGCGTGCGAAGTATCGGGAGACGCTCTCTTCAGATACGTTCCGGCGGGGCTCCCACGTAGGGGTACGATACCCGACCCACTTCACGAGGAAGTCTAGGGTGCCGTCATCGTTTACGCGATGGTTTAGTAGGTCGTCTACTACATACGCCGGACCGTCGCGGTTCTTGTCGAGGTCTGCCTCGGTGGCATCGTATGGCTCCGGCGGGGGCGCGTTCGCCGGCGTTGGCGCGTACGCAACGCGGTCCGAGTTGACACGTTCAACTACGTCTCCTCGTTGGATGACGAACGTACGTACGTCGTTACGTAGTACGCGGAACGGTCCCAACGCGTGGTTACCGAGCTTCGTGCCCTTCGTGGTCCCGTCCGTCGGGTCGATGAATACGTATTCTCCCGCGCGGATGTTTCGATTCGAGACACGGACTCGTTTGTCGAAATTTCGTTTATAACGTGCCTGCGCGGCCTTCAGCGTTCGATACGCGTTATCCATCGTTGTGGCGAGCTCACGAACGTAAGTGGCTCGCCCTCCCCCGTCGGGTAGTTCGCGGTTCGTTAC
Source organism: Asparagopsis taxiformis (assembly GCA_030407315.1). NCBI lineage: Eukaryota > Rhodophyta > Florideophyceae > Bonnemaisoniales > Bonnemaisoniaceae > Asparagopsis > Asparagopsis taxiformis. The sequence goes on along the minus strand of JALQPE010000083.1, from coordinate 36,575 downwards.
CGACGTGTGTAGCGCCAACGGTGGCGGTGGATTCGTGAGAATCAAATCGAAGGGCGTCGTGCCCGTGCTCGAATGCACATGCGTGTTGTACGCAAACGTTAACGCCGATGCGTATCGATTCCAGTCGTTCTGGTTTTCGTTCACGTAATTGCGCAGCATCGCCAGGATCGTCCTGTTGTAGCGCTCCACCTGCCCGTTCGTTTGGGGGTGGTACGTCGACGTAAAGACGTTCGTCACGCCGATTTCGTTGCAGACGCACTGGAAAAACTTAGCAGCGAACTGCTTTCCGTTATCGCTTATGAGCGTCCGTGGGGGTCCATACGAGAAGACCCACGCGTTGAAGAACGCGCTCGCCACGTTGGCGGAATCGATATTTCGTAGAGGTACGACTCTAGTCAGCTTCGTGAAGCGGTCCGTTATCACAAGAATAAATCGGTTACCACGCGTGGTCTTCGTATGCGGACCTAGTATGTCGATACATAGGTCTCGCAACGGCTCCGTAGCCGGAAATAAACGTAGCGGGTTCGTTTGCGAAGCTTCACGCGGTTCTTCGCACATCCGACGCAGTTTCGTACCGTTGCGTGGATGTCGGCGGCCATCGCGGGCCAGTAGTACGTCCTCCGTAGGGTATAGTACATACGCGTTTTCCCGGGATGTCCAGCGAGGACGTGGTGGTGCGTTAACTCCAGCAGCCGCGGCCGTAACGAAGCCGGCACAACGATTTGTGTACGTTCCTCATCGTGAGGGTTCCGGCGTCGGAGTAGGCCGTCGTGGCCTTCGAAGAATGCAGCGTCCTGCGTGTCGGACTGTCGTGTCAGTATCGTTTGACAGAACGCGTCCTCGCGTTGAGCTTCGATAAGCTCGTCCCTCGTAGTGGGAAGCTGAACGTCAGCTGGTGGCACGCGTACCGAATCGTCTTCAGCAGCGCGCTGTTCGTCGAGGAAATCCGGTTCCTCGTCAAGAACGTCATCGAGCGACGCGTCGCGGTTGAACTCGAGGCCATCGTGGCCAGCCGTCGTGGCTGATGTTCGTTCATCACGAGTCTCGTTCGACGGGTCGTCGTGACCCCCGGCATTCGTCGCCTTTTTACGTACGGACGTCGTTCGTCCTCGCCCACTTCGTGTGGGTTGTCGACGACTGCGAGTCGTCACGAGGACCGCGTCCCCGTACGATGTTACGTCATCGTCGACGGGTCGACCGTCGTCATACGTAGATATCACACGTGATAAAGCGTCAGGTACCTGGTGCACGCGGACAGGCCTGTATGTAACTTCGAAATCGAATTCGGCAACGCGTAGCCTCCACCGTAGTAGTCGTCCGGACGCGTCCGTCAACGTCATCAGCCAACGTAAGGCTTCGTGGTCCGTACGTACGGTGAACCGCTGACCCTCTACGTAGGGTCGGAGCGACGTTATCGCCCAGACGACGGAGTAACACTCGCGCTCGGTCGCCGAGTAACCACGTTCGGTTTCGTTAAGGGTCTTCGACCAGTACCCAATCGGCACCCATTCGTTGGGCTTATCTTCGTTTTGCTGCTGGAGCAACGTAGCTCCCAGCTGATACGCCGACGCGTCGGTATCGATCATGAACGGACGTCCCGCCTTCGGAAGGTGCAATACTGGTGGCGACACCAGTATCGTCTTCAACGTTTCGAACGCATTCGTTTGCGCGTCCGTTGGGTTCGTCCAATCGGGGGAAGTGTCCTTCTTCAACATCGTGTTGAGTGGCCGAGCGATCTCGGCATACGCCTTTACGAAGCGGCGGTAAACGTTGGCCGCGCCCAAAAACGATCGACATTGCGTCTTATCCCGCGGGAACGTAGCCGTACGAAAGGCTTCCTTGTTCCGGGTTGCGACGTGCAGCTTCCCTGGGGTAATCACGTGCCCCAGGTAGTCAACTCGTGGTTGAAAGAACGAGCATTTCGTGAGCTTTAACGTTACTCCTGCTGCGCGTAGCAGGGAAAGCACCTGGTCAACGTGATCCAGGTGAGACTCGAGGTCTTTCGAAAAGACGATTACGTCGTCTAAGTAAACAAGGCACGATTGCCAACGTACTCCGGAGAGGATTATGTCCAACGTCCGCTGAAACGTAGCGGGGGCATTTCGTAGCCCGAATGGCATTCGCACGTAGCGATACGTTCCCATGAAAGACGTAAACGTTGTCTTATCACGGTCCTCGGCGGAGACGGGCACTTGCCAGTAACCGGCGTTACAATCGAGTGTCGTGAAGATGGCGGCGTCGCCCAACGAATCGAGGCAGTCTTCCATACGAGGAAGCGGGTACGAATCAGCGATCGTTTTCGCGTTCAAACGCCTGTAGTCGACACAGAAACGTAAGGACCCGTCCTTCTTCGGCACCAACACGATTAGTGACGCCCATTCGCTGGACGCGGGTTCGATAACCCCTTCGTTGAGCATCTTCGTGATCTGCTCCTCGGCTATCGTACGTAGAGCCGGACCCTGACGATAGGGCATTGAACGTATGGGCCGCGTGCACGGTTCAAGTTCGATTCGATGCTCCGTAGCATTGATTTCGCCGAGGGGTCCGCTCGTCCACATTGACGAATGTGTGGCTAGCATCTCGTTGATGCGCTTTCGTAAGCCCTCGTCGTCGAGGTGCGACAAATCGATTGTCGACTGCCAATCCGTGGCGGGGTCGTTCCCCTTTTCGTTGACCAACGGGTCTGGTGTTTCGTCGCCCAACCCGTTCGTATCTGTCCGCGTCGTCGCGTCGACTAGCGGTAGGTTCAAAACTTCGCGAGGGCTTCGCCGCCCTCACGCTTGAGTGGGACGATTCCCAACGGGGAGCGTACCGCGTACGCAATCGTCGCGCCTTTCGGCAATTCGCGGTCCTTCTTCGTGAAGTTCGACACGATGATAGAGAACGTCTCTCTCGGTCCTACGTCGACCACTCCGTTGGCTATGCGTAGCCCATGCCGGAATTGCACCGACGCTTTCGGTTCGAGGAACACGAGTCCCGGTCGCGTCCGTCGTCACGTTGACGGTCCGTTGCGACATCGCCGGTACACGCGTGTACTTCGTCAGACGAACCGAGAACGTTCGGCTCGGCCGATTCGCGGCCGCGTTACGCTCGCGGCGTTTCGGGTGTTCCACGTTTGGATTCGTCTCTTCCCCCTCCTCGTACGGAGTCGTCGTATCGCCTTCCGCGATAATGGGTATCGTATCTCCCCGATGGAGTTCGATCGTCTGCGCTCGACAGCGTATAGCATCGACATGCTTCGACATGAACGACGTACCCATTATAACGGGAACAGCCAGCGTGTTGGCTACGAAGAATTTTACGCGGAACAGCGAGTTCCCCAGCCTGACACGAAGCAGGATGGCGCCTTCGATAGGCAAACGTCGCCCGTTGGCGTCTCCGAGCTTCGGTAGCTCTTCGTCACGTAGACAGCGGTCGACCCAGTCGTAGGGTAGTAAACTTGTTCGTATCAAGTTGTAGCCGCTGCACGTATCCATCGCGATGGTAATCGCCCTCATCACGTTGAGGTCTAGTCCTATCGTTCCGGACACGATATAATGCTTCGACGCAAGTAGGCACGTATGCCCGTCGAGGACCAACGGTTCGGTCCTGACCGGCGCGCGGTCTACGTCTTCGCTAGCGATTCGTCGCTTCACCGCGTGAGCCCGTATGGCTTCTTTTGCGTCGACACGCTTCGTATAAGCCGCGTGCTTGGCTTTCTCGCGCTCGGAAGCGTCGTGCTTCCGGGTAGCGCGTCTCGCTCGTCTGCGAGGCTTCCTCTTCGTGTGAGGTTCGGTTGTCCCGTCGGACTTCGTTTCTTCCCCCACGTCGGGTGTCGTGTGACTCGAGTTGGCCTTCGCGGCCGTGAGCTTTTCGTAACTCTCGTTCGTCGGCGAGCCTGCGGAGGACCAATCATCGACGTCGGTCTTCCCCCTTTTACGTAAGGGTTCAAGCGATGTGGGTGGCTCGTGACCTACATCGCCTGGTCGTTTTCCGGCGCGAGGCCGTTCGACACGTCGTCGTCGTGAGCCCACGAAGCTCGTTCGTCATCGTGACTCGTTTCCACCTCGAGGGGTGTTTCGTCAGCGGAAGTCGTCACGTAGACTCCGCTGCGGCCATTACGCTGGCCATTTCGTTCGTTCGCCCACGGGCGGGGGTCACGTCGATCATTACGAAAGTCACCGCGGCGCCTGTCGAAGGGCCTTCCCCCGTCACGATTGGGGTTTCGGAGTATCGTAGGCGACGTGCCATACCTCCGCGAGGTCACATTCCCTCGCTCACCAGGTCGTTCCTGGTTTCGCTTGGCCATTCGTTGGCGGAAGTACTCAGCCTGACGTGGGTTGCTCTTCACGTGGAAGAGGTAGTACTTGTACGCGAAAAAGATCCGTTGATCTGGCGTCAGGCGCGGACACGTAAACGTCGAGTGGCCATCTTCGCGGCATGACCAACACGACAGCGTCCAGTAATCATTCGGGATTACGGAATGCGCCAATTGCGTCTGCTCGCTCGTGAGCTTCGGCACGTCCTCGCATGGACGGTTCAATCGAGCTTCGAGCTCGTCCGGCTTTTCGTTTGCCGTTTTCGTATCGTTGGGCGGCGGCCCGTTCGTGAAGAGTATCGCCTCTAAATTCTCGGCAACGTGAGCCGCGGCGAGCGATACGTCGTCATCATCCCTCGCGGGGATGTTCGGGTTACCATCGTGGTAACTGGGCTCGCTAGCCCGTTCATTACGTAAGTACGCGGACTCATCGTAGTCCGCGAACTTCCTCGACTCGTGGTCGGAAATAGCCAACGTAGGCTTCACCGGAAACCGCACTTTCGGCTTCGCGGCTGACGCGACAGCTGCCGTACGTGCACGGAAGGTCGTTCCTTCAGCCGTCGCCAATCGTCTCACAACGGTGAGGTCGTTCCTCTCTCGTTCGGGGCGTGACCGGAGTCGTTCCGTCACGGCTGCCCGCGTCGAGGGCAGCAAACCACGCACGTAGTGGTGAACGAGGAGTCGGTCCGTAAACACGTAGTTACACGCCCGCGTGGCGGTGTCGAGTCTATCAGCGTACTGATTCTTGTGGTACAATTTATTCGGTCGACGCGCGCGCGCTCGTAACGACTGCGTCTGGCTGAGTCCGCATGCATCCGCGAATTAGTTAGTTAGTAAGCGAGCGTACGCGTAGCGATCCGATTACGTGTCACGGCGCGCCTGAGCGAACGCGTGCACGCGAACGAACCTGCGAGCTTGGCGCCACGTGTAGCGCCTTTTGCGAATTTCCCTTTATTTCCCCTTTTTGGGTTTTTTATGACGAAAGTCTTTTTCCCAAATATTTCCCTTTTTGCGTGCGAGCGAGCGGCCGCCGGCCGGCCGCGCAAGGACAACCTGTCCTAGGTAGTTAGCTACTAATGGTTGTTCTGCTTCGCACCTTACCAATAAACAGCCAGCATCTTCGCAGCTACGAGTTAAGCGTTTAGCGAATCGCGAGGACCGATTGCGTTACAACGTTGCGTGCGGGTTGCTCACGATCGCCGACGTTCGCGTGCGCGCTGCGCATAAATCGATCGTCGAACCGCGTCGCACCGCGATAGCGCGCGTTGCGTCGCACGCCACTAGGCCATGGATTTACGACCCCTGTGTGGATTGCGTTGTGCTCGAGTTTACTCGGTGATCTCCCCCTGAGATCACGGCTTGCGCCGGCCCGCGAATCCCGTGTTGCGATCGTTCCCTACGCGTTCCGCCGTTGTACCACCCGTTCGCCAGCGCGACCGAGCGACGCGCGAACGCAAGTTCAACCAGCGCGTTACGGTTCACCTCGCCCTGACACGGCTGCAATTCTAGAACTCCCCTAGCGATCGCCACCCCGGCTGGTCCTACAACTGGTCTCTCGACCTAGAATTGCGCGAACCGACGTGCGAACTCAGCGAAGCACAGAAACTACGCTTGGGGAAAGCACGGGACGCCAAACCTATCGCTTACTCTAATTCTTCTTTTATCCGTTTGTCGTGCGCGACAGCGAGGGCGATTGACGCGTGCGCGCGTATCGCTATCCCGGAAGCGGTGCTGTAGCCTCTCTGGTTTTTACAACTACCCTACCCCTACTACGACGATTCGCCGCGCGGAACGACGCGATCGAAGACGCAGCGCGTGCGCGCGCTAGTTCGCAACCCTAACGCGGGTTCGGCGGTGCCGAAAATATCGGGTTCGCGGACGATCGAGACCCGTCTTTGCGCGTTCCGAGCGAGGAAGAAGCCCTCCTGCGAGCGAACTCGTCCCCCTCACCCTTACTACGCGCGCCCGATACGCAGACAATTTTCGGGAAGCGCTTCCCTTTTTACTTGCCAATTTTTCGACGCGCCGACGCGAGATTTTGACGCGCGCCGAATTTCCCTTTCTCCTTCCCCATCATCCCTTTTTCCCTTTTCCCTAGGCGGCGATCGAACGCAACCGCGCCGATGGATCCATCCGCGCCCGAGCGATCGAACGCGACGACCGAACCGCCGCCAGTCGCTTTGCAAACGCACGCAGTCGACGCGCTGGTCACTTCACATATCCCTGACCCTACCGCTTCCCCGTGGCCGCCGTTACCGACGCAAGCGCTCGCGAGCATCGATGACGACGCGCAGACTTCCGACGATGGCGCCGCAACGAAGCGCGAGGCCGAGTTCCGCGTTTCTGACGTGCACGCTACGCCGTCCGCAACGCTACCGAGCTTGGTTCGACAAGTAGTGGACGACCCTACGTTCCAATGCATGCTCCAGGCTGAAGTACGAGCGGCGGTGGACCGCGCTATCATGGGCCAATCACGTGGATTGACGGCTCAGATGAGGGCACAAGTCCACAACCTAATCGTCACTACGATGGACTCCCGCGAGGAGCACAATATTGAGCTCGCAAACGTCGCTGCGCGCGAAAACCGAACGCGAACCGCAGCGTGCGGGACCCCTACGAACTACGCGCGCAGCGCGGATCCCGAAGGATGGCTGGAACTGGCGCGCCAGGACCTGTCATTCGACGACCACCCGCGTTCGGATAGCGACAACGGACCCGCGCCTCCCGGGCTGGTAGAGATCCAGCCGTTGAACGAGCTGTTCACGCGCGCGCTTTCGTATCGCACGTATCGCTTGCGTAACACGGACCGCGCGTTTAACCGAGCAATTGCGAGCGAATTGGCTAACACCGCGAAAATGGTGCGCCATTCGATGCAAGGAGAGAATTTCACGGGCGCTGACGGAATCGCCGTGCTATCGTTCCTGAAGTATTTCAAGAGCGCATGCGACGACACCGGCGTATCCGAAGGTGCAGCGTTGCCGATTCTCAAGTATTTCCTCACCGACGAGGCGCGCGACACGTTCCAAACGTACGTGGGAGGAACGTTCCGAGGCTCGCGCGCGGGCGTCGACTCGATTACGTGCTACGCGGAAGCCGTTCAGTGGCTCCTGCTAACCTATGCGCGCGAAGGCGACGTCGCGCAAGCGTACCGTGACGTGGCGCAACAAACGCAAGACCCGAAGGAAACCGAAACGCAATTCGCTACGAGACTACGACGCCGCGCGCTGCGCTGTGGCGATGCGTTTAGCGAGCGAACGCTTGTTTCTATTTTCGTCGACGGTCTACGACCCTATGCGCAGCACCTCGTGTGGGACGCGCTGTCTCGTGACCCGCGGCGATACACCTTGAACTAGTGTCTATGGCGCAGAGCCATGGGGACATGCACCGAGCGATGACGCCGACGACGAGCGCGCGACCGCTACTGCGACGAACGCCTGCGCTCTACGTGGAAGAGGAGGAAACACCAACGATGCAAGCGCTGACCGTGGGGCATACCCCGCCATCAGGCTTCTCATCGCCAAACGTCTCAACCTCCGCTGCGACGCCGCACGCTCCGCGCGAACGGAAGTTCTCGACCCCGAACCCCATGCGAAGTCCAACCTCGCTTGGTAATCCTTCGTCGAATTATCGCACGCCACGCTCTCGCGACGCCTCGCCCGCCGACCGTTCGCGCCGCTCTCCGCATAACGACGACCGAGAACGCGAACGCGCGGGACCGTACACGGCGCACATACCGCGCGCAACTTACCCACCGCCTATCGTGAGACAGACGGCACCGGCCGACACGTCTCGCACAGCGGCGTTCCGCTGTCTGATATGTAGGAAATTCGGGCACCCTATGGTAAACTGCCCACTGCTCTCGCCCGAGCAGCAGGCCGCGATTCGCGAGATGCATAGCCACGCGCGCCTAACGCCCGAAGAACTGAACCTGCAGCGTAACGTTCAGGTTTTCGAAGTTTCCGCGGACGATGACGCACGAGAGCGCGAAAGCGAACGCACGCGCGAAGACGACGCGCACGACGGCGAGCAGCTCACGCCCCACTCGGTTTGCTTCGCAGAAGACCCGGGAAACGCCTACGAGGAGTCGTAGCGGGTGGGCCGACTCCTCTCCACTCAACGGACACGCGACGCGCGATGACGCAACCGCCGCGCGAAAGACCGCCTCCGTTGCCACCCGAAACAGTGGTCCCGTTTCAGACCCCTACCGCGAACTACAAACTCGAGGTACGCGTTGGATATAATCTACGAACGGCCACCGCGGTGACCGCTGTGCTTGATACCGGCGCGGGCCCGAGCCTCATTCGCGAGAACGTACTAGGTGCTGATTGGAAGCGCCACGCTACGCCACCAACGCTGCGCTGCGCGATTATCGACGCGAACGGACGACGTCTCGCGCCGAACGCGTCGTTGCGACTTAGCGTTCTTCTAGGTGCCCGCGCGCACCTTCAAACTTTCCTGGTGATGCCGCGCTTATCCGTCCCTTGCATCCTGGGAGCAGACTTCATCGACCGTGTGGTTCGGATGATCTATACTTGGCCGCAGCGCGCGTTGCGAACCCGCTATGGAGACCACGTTCCGATGCTCCCGCGCACGCCGACGAAACCGCGCCGCGCACCGACCCCCAAGACTACCCGACCAACAGATTTCGCGCCAATCCGCGTTGCGCGTCGCACGTCGATTCCGCCACACGCGACGCGAGCTATAGAAGTCACCACGGGCGCTGACGGACGCTGCATCACGATACCCGCGACCGACCTCTCCGGACAGAAGTTGCTGCGTCTAGCCAATGGTGAAACGCAGGTTAAAAGGACCGTGCCCTTCAGTGTGCATGTGCACAACGCCGGCACCCGCATACAGGTATTGCCCAAAGGCATGAAGGTGGGCGCCGCAGTGCCCAACCCCGTAGGTTGCCTACAAGTTGCACAAGAAGCGCCGACTCCGCAAGACCGACCGCCCGACGATGCGACGCCACGCAACGCGACGAACCCGCCGGACCCGCGCGAAACCGACGGAATTGCGAACGCGACGCCGCATTGGGAAGACCTCTTACGCACGACGCTACGCGATGAGCGAGTAAACGACGACCTACACACTACGGTGTTGGGAATGGAAAAAGACAGTAAATTTACTGTCTGAGACAGTAAAAATTACTGTCTGGCCAAGACAGTGCGCGGAGACAGTAAAATTTACTGTCTGGAAATTTCAGAATACTGCTGCAGCAGTAAACTGGCACGAAATCTGGACAGTACCAAAAACAGTAAAATTTACTGTCCAGAACAGTAAATTTTACTGTCCGGAAGTGTTGCCGCCAGACGGTATGTGCAGACAGTACATTTTACTGTCTGAGGCAGTGCATTGTATTGTATTACTGCACTGTCTGGGGAAATATGTAGACAGTAGTGTAGATAGCAAATTGTATTGTCTGCGGGTAGTACCGTGCATTGGTTCACAACACTGTCTGGTGGAGTGGGCTTGAGAGGAAATATGGAGCATAGTGTTGGTGTGAAGGTAAATATTGGAATGGTGTGTGGTATACGACTATAGTAATTGTAATGGTGCTTTACAGATAGTTGGGTGCAGGGAAGCTAGATGTTGAATAGGACGTAGAATGAAAGATTGGGAGAACAGAACAGAACATATCTCATTTGTCTCACCGTAAGGAGAGAATGTACAGAGTAGCTATATTATGTTGAGTTTAGCATTTCAAATTATACCTATCTATCTTTGCATTGAAAGTGTCGAGTAGGAGACGTCAGTCTGGTAGCGAGGTGTGGTATGCACAGGACGTGGGTGGTGGCAAAGGAAAGAATACGCACTATCCACCTCTAAATTATGAAAAATAACCGTTACGGAGCACTGGGAAGCATTATTATTATGTAGAGTAGAACAGGATGGATGCATCCACTGAAATGATATTTGCTACAACACTGCTGTGCTAAGCGTGACATCCATCCTTCAAAGCAATTCTCCTTTTAGCAAACTCCAATTGCAAGGTCAAGATGAATCCCGAAACCTCCGTAAGCATCGCCGCATTTTCCGAAATAACGCGTGAGGGCTTTTCGAACATCACTGCAGAGCTGAAAGCCCTGAGTGATAAAATGGATGCCGTCGAGAAGAGCACCATTCAATTACGCGAGACTCTCGGAAATGTCGCCAAGACTGTCTCCATGCTAAACACCAATATGCAGGAGGTCAAGAGCATCGTCGATGGGCTTCTGAGCCAGGGACAAGGACATCCGAAGAAGATCGCCTCCGAGAAGGACAGGGAACGTCTCCGCATTGCGCAGGATGCGGAGAAATCGTTCACGTTCGAAATGGTGTGTGCTGTGCTGTGTGCTGTTGTTCCAACGTACACGAAGGCAATGGTGGATAAGAGGGATAGGCATTTCAACGGATGACAGCTAATCAATACGCTGATGTTCGCCAGGCAGAGCAATGAGCGAAAGGATGTGTTCAATAGGACGCTTGCCGGTCGGAACCACATTGAATTGCGCTGCCAAGTTGTGACCTCTTTAATCAAGAATACGTGTCAAAACAATTCTTTCAGACAGGGAGGAGACCGTTCCAGCTCCAATGGAACTTCGGAAGGTATCGAACGGTGGAGGGCGCGGGGGTATGTGACTACCGGGACCATTGAGGAGACAATTCGCAGAACGGACTCTGCTCGCATGGATGGAATGCATGGGACGTCCGAGGCAAGTGATGGGGCCGCTCGAAAGCAGAAGCGAAGAAAGGTTGGTGACAATGGGCCGTTGCACAGAAAGGAGGTAGGCATCACTGTGACGAAATCGGCACTCACGGCAGTGACCGGGTTTATGAACAAGTCCAGAGATCATGTGCGAAACCGGTTCATCCGAGATCTTGGATTCGTTCTATACAGTGGGTTTCAAGGTTCAGTCGGCATGGAGCATCATTTGCACGACGGTGGGCTGGACATGTCAGTTCCAAGTCTGTACTCGGCGCAGAGGAAAATGAATGCAGCGGAGCGTGCAGCAATGGATGACAAGAATATGAAGATTCTTCGCGACTTCATTGCGTTGCGAAAAGAAATGCTATTCAAAGTCGAGTACGAAGTTCAAAAAATTGGAGAACCGGACAAGAGGTTTTTGACTAGGAGGATCAATTTAGTAGAGGTTGCACTGAACTTTGCAGTCGCCTACACGCAATGTTCTGATAAGAACATGTTCTTGCGACGTTCAGAATACTCCTTGCAATTCATCTACATACTTGCATACGAGTTCCGAACGATTTTGAAATTTCAAAGTGGAGCAGAGGTGGGAGGAGCGCAAATCCGGGAAATCAATGAAGCAGTGAAACTGCTTCTTCCCGGGGAGCGGGTGAGTAGTCGGTTCATGAATGAGGAGGTTTTGACTATATCGCGTGATAGATATGAAGAACTGAATGTAGACGATGGGGGGAATCAGTGCTGGAGGAGAGCTTCAGGTCTATGGAAGAGGACGGAGGAGATGCAGAATATGTGAAGGTATTCGTCGATGATGAAATCGAGAATGAAGGGGAGTAGTATCGGATGAAACCGGTTTCGGTATAGTAGACGAAGAATGAAGAAATAAAAATTTCTGTTGAGTTGAATTTTGTAATAGATGGAAGTAGATAGATACGAGACATCAGGAAACCAGTCAGACGATAGTGTCAAGTCGAAGGAACAGCGCAGAGACAGGTAGTGGAATAGTCGAAGTAGGAAGGAGTGAGGGTATCCGTCTTTACTAGATTACTAGAAATTGATGGCCACAGGAGCTCTAGAATGGAATACCCAGGAACAGGATAACTACGGATAGGTGTGCTTTATCATTTTTGCTCCGGACTGCAGGTGGAAGGTGGCAGGTGGAGGAGAGGGAGGGTGGGTAGTGTCTGAATCCGCATTGGAGCCAAGACGAGAGATAACCTCATAGCCAATGTCTTCAAGCTCCTGGCATGTAGTAGTACCACTGAAAATACAGCAAGGTAAGCGTAGATATAGTGTTCTAAGCCTCTCTGCGGTTGATAAAGGCTGGAAAGTTCTGTAACTGGCTCGGCGCTGAATACGTCTCCACAGTAACGAAAACGTTGCTCCATAGGTAACAGTAGCCTTATCACGTAGGTGGAAAGAGTCCACGATGCTAGACTGTGATAGTTCGCTAAGACATAGGGGATGTAAAAATGTATTGTTGACGTGGTCAAACTCGTAGGAGTCTCTGCAAAGAACTGTCATACGTTGGTCTGGGCTGGACAGGACGTAAGCAGATGAGCCGACGAGAAATGCGGAAGAAGGAGCATCATGAGAGCAATCAACGTCGACTAGATTTCCTAAAATTCGGACAATCGATGAGCTGCCTCCATCGCGTTCCGCCCTGCTCTTCACCAATATTTTCTGGAACCCGTGTTGCGAGGTACCTATGGAGTCACATAGTGCCTGAAAGGTGGGGAAAATGATGGAAAGATCCGACTCATTTCCAGAGGGAAAGGTGATGTCCTCAAAGGACGGCTGGAAGAGAACGTCACGATTCTCTTTCGCCTTGCATTGAATGGCAATAGTGCGGAATTGAGCAAGGGAGCAGTGAGCCTGTACTCTGATTTCTTCTTGCGATGTTTGTCGCATTCCCCTGGAGTGCTCGGATTTTGTCATCCGGAGGGAGAGGGGCTTGTCCGTGTACACACCAAGCTTCTGAAACAGAATGCTACATAAAGTCAGAGCAGAGGAGTTCATGGAGTTGTTGGAATCGAATGGAGGGGGAAGAGGATGTTTGGCAGCTGACTCCAGCTTTTCCAATCTTGCCAGCATTTCTGCTATGGTCTTCTTCATTTGATCCGCAGTGCAATCTTGAAGGATGCCGCGGTGGCGGTGGCGAGTGTGGTCAATGCCGTAGTCCGGGTCTCTCTCTGCTGGGGATGGAGGTGAGTCCATACTGCGAAGCTCACCACTTCGCCACGGGAGAACCCTTCCGGAATCCTTGTCGACGAGCTCATTACGATCTGAGATCTTGACTTGAGAAAGGGTAGAGGCGAAACCATATTCAGCTTTGTATTCGAGCAACGCATGGAGGAATGGGTCTGTTTTAGTCTTGACCCGAGTAATTTCCTTGACGATTGCAGACCACCACACAATTTTTCGCTTCCTCCCAAACGGCCGAAGTTCCCATTGAACTTCTATAACGTCGTTTGGAGCGAGAGGAAGCATGTTGGGATAGCTATGGGATAGAATTGTTGTATTAGTGAAAGCCTAACCGTTACCTTCTGCTGAAGAGTAGTATATACTAGGAGGATTGGAAAGGTCGAGAAGAGATGTTTAGCTAGTGTAGAAATAGAATGGACAATTGACAAAATTGACACGTCAGTGTGGATGATGTCTGCCATGAACTGATTGCAGCATAAAATTTGATGTGAATAATCGTTCTAGAAGTGAATGTCGGATGCATACGATTGGACTACAAAGATACGTTTAGAGATGTTACGGGGCCCAATAAATTGCATGGAAAAATATTTTGAGTATTACTTTAGTATTACATTGATTATTGAGCTAACAGTCGATGTAGTTATCTTGTAAAGGTTCGGACAGGGGTGGAAAGGAAACAGCCACCGAAGTGCTACCACTCGCTGACACTTTGTTTTAAACAACCAACTTCTGCTTTGCGCCACCCTGGTCAAGCAGCAACCAACTATCCCTTTCTTAAAAACTCTACCTTTGTTCGCCATGGAAGGAACGTTCCACAATCACGGTGAAAAGCACGACGGATGGGTGTTCATCGACTCCAATCAAGTCAGCAAATTCGTATCGATTCGCGATGTTGATGCAAGTCATGTGGAAGCGCTCATGGAGAGCATTCGCAACAGCGGTTATGACACAGCTCATCCCGTGACTGGCAGGTTACGAGAAGGCGTTCTGGAGATATTGGATGGAGCGCACCGCTGCATGGCAATTGTACGTGGAATGGAGAAGGGCGTCTTTCCTCCTGGCGTTACGATTCCTATGCGAGAAGAGTCTATCGTGGCGGACACCAACAGCAGTACTGCTGTTGTGCTGGACCGTGTGAGAGCGACGACATCCAACGACATTGCAGGCCTGCAAAGGCGCATGGTGTTTGTTGAGTATCTGATGATCGCCGTTGATCTCAGAGACGAGTACTGGGTCCAAAACGGAAAGGACAAGTACGCTCACATTTCGTCTGTGAGGATGGCTGATGTGTTGGGCTGGATCAAATCCTGCGATCCAAGCGGCCAAATTGCTTCAAGCCTGAGTGGTAAACCGCAGTACAGCTCATGCATGTCTATTCTGGCTGTGCTTCGGCCGTATCACCGAGCAGAAGATTCGAGTGCGATTGATTTGCGTCTGTGGCAAATGTTTTGTCATGCATGGGGACTCAATGCAGAGATGGGTGATTCTCCGAGGATGGTTGAGTTTCCGAAACTGGTGGGGGTGACTAGTTCTCGTGCCGTCGAAATGTTTGGCAAGACACCCCGCGGACAATTGTCCTCTCCACTGAACCGTGAACTGCTTTCGAGCAGGTACTTTCTGGACGGCGCTACATCCGATATGCAAGATTCTTTGCAGGCTAGCCAGAAGCGGTTCAGGAGGCTGATGGTTATGATGTGCCAGTGTATCTTGGCTATTCGCAGTAAGGAGATGGGCAGTGTGCCATCTAGGCGGGCCAGAGCCACATCCGGGGCCATTGGTGGTGGTGGAATGGTTGGAATTGCAACATCCAGTGCGCAAGCCAACCAGCTTGGATTTGTTGTCGACCGTGTGTTAGCTGCATGGGATACCGGGGCAAGAGTGTTGGGGTATGAGGATGTTGAATCGATGTGCTGGCCGTTCATGGTATTCGATCCCGCGAGCCTTTGCTTCAGGTCACTCCCGAATCGGTCTGATGGCTGTGCGGTCGAGGAGCATCGAAAAAACCTGACCATTGTCCCGAAAACTGTAGACAGTGAAAACGGGTTCTGTGCCGACCTTCCAGTGGCTGTGGATGCAAGGCTGCGATCATTGACAAGCGCCTTCCTGCTGTCGATACGCCAATGTGTCACTGAGGTGAATGTGTTCGCCGAGCGTGGTCAGCTGATGCAGAGACTTCGAGCCTTGCTTTTCAACACTCCTGACAAGTTCGGATTGAACTCGTTCATGCGAGCCAAGTTGAACACGTCTCATGCCCTGGATGGTCAGAGGAGGCTGAAGGCTTGGTTATTGCGAACCCGAGAGCAACGAAAGCTTCCTCTGACCATGGATGAGTTGCACAGTCTTGAGGATACGCCCGAGCCTGGCATCCTTGAAGGTGCACCTGCGCAGATGGAAATATCCGCAGCAGTGCCAAACAATGGCAGCGAGGATATAGAAGAGGATAGTCTGGAGCCACAGAGGAAGAAGGCTAGGCTGGAGCGCGGTGGTGGAGAGGACGATAATGCGGCGGTTGCTAGCGAAACAGCAACAAGAGAAGGTGTGGCCGAGGATGACGCTATGGAGGTTGACACTGTATCGCCTACAGAAGCACCGCTCGTTGACGTCGGAAAGGAAACCAAGCCAGAATATGTCACCAAGCTGGAAGCTGTGATGGGGCGTTACATTCACACTGTGAATTGTGACGCCACTGATGTAGCCAAAGAGGTGGAGGACAAAATTAGTTTCCTGGAAGATGGCGTGTTGGAGGACAGTGTTCAGCTTGTGCTCACTGATCCTCCATTCAACACGAGGCGGGAAGGCGGCAGAGAAAACTCGGAGTACGATATTCTGGAGCCGGAAGAGTTGGCGAGTGTTGCGTGTGAAATAGTTCGAGTTCTTCGGCCTGGCGGCCATGCTCTGATCTATTCCAGCGTGCGCCAACTCGTGGCATGGATGGATGCAATCAGAAATGCCGAGCCTGGCAAGATGATTGTGGACAGTGTTCCAGTCGTGCTATCTCGCCGACCACACAGCTTTACGTCCAATCCATCGACGAAAACGTGCACACTGCATAATATGCACGATTTCGTTATCCATGCGTATAAGCGGGGGAAGGGTATGGCTGCGTACGATATGGTGGATTACAGGTTGCACAATCCGGACATATCGAGGCACCCTGGGTTCACCAACGCGATTGACAACGTTCCGAGGTTGTCGGCTGGTGAAGCTCAATATGATGGGCAGAACAACCGACTGCGCCATGAGCAGAAGGCGTTGACCACTCTTCGTGAGCTTCTGGAACGATTTTCGAAGCAGAACGATATCGTGATGGATTTCTTCTCGGGAACGTACAGCACAGCCATAGCGTGTATGACGTTGAGGGATGGTACGTATCGTCGGTTCATTGGGTGTGAGAAGGAAAAAAGGTGCCACGATGCATCGCAGGAGTGGATACTGCATGCTTTCGTCAGTGAGGTGAAAGCCGGGCGATACGGGGGGATCTTGCAGCGTGAAGTGGAGAGTATTCTTGGGGACGAGTCGGTACCGGTCACAGGAAAAGCTCTAAGGCTTCGTCAGAAGCACATCTCAGATGCACCAGAAGGTTTACCTGCTGTGACAGCATTGCCGAACCATCTGCTTGTGTTCGTTGCGTCAATGAAGAAGGACGGGTCTATGCTTCACAGATTGAGCGGGGTGCCTATGGACCAGTGGCCGGCCGAGGACATGCACTCGTTTTGGAGCATAGACCCGGACGCGATTCTGGCTGCTGATGCCGCATTCTACGGTGTCTAAGTTTCGCAATCGGAGGTAAGAGGTGGTGGGTTTGGCGTATTCGCGGCGAAGAAACTGAAGAAGGGGACGGTCATTGGCTGGTACAATGGGACGATTTTCTATGCGAAGATTCGAGACTCGGAACCGCAGAGATCAGTGATGTACGGCCCGGAAGGATTTGGGTGCACAGGAGAGAGGTTCCAGGACTACAACATGGAATTGGACACTACGGTGTTGAAAAGGGGGCCTCAGACAGTACTGCGAGACAGTGATTTTTACTGTCTGAGACAGTAAAAATCACTATGCGGCAAATGAAAATTAATGCCACACTTGGAGACAGTGATTTGCACTGTCTGGCAGACAGTACGGAACACTGTCTGCAGACAGTAAAAAACACTGTCTCACAGTACTGTCTGAGGCAGTGAATGGAGACAGTAAAAATTAATGATTTATTCAATAGTTGGATATGATGTAATTTACTGTACTGGGCAGTGTTGGCGGATAGTGTTGTGTATTGGCCTAGGCAACATGGCCGGATAGTGAAATACGCTGCCTGGGACAATAGATGGAACCAACACGGTGCACTGTCCTGGGCAGTACCTGGAGACAGTGATTTTCACTGTCCTGGGCAGTACCTGGAGACAGTGATTTTCACTGTCCTGGGCAATACCTGGAGACAGTGATTTTCACTGTCCTGGGCAATACCTGTAGACAGTATTTCGTGCTGCCCTGGGCAGTACCTGTAGACAGTATTTCGTGCTGCCCTGGGCAGTACCTGTAGACAGTACTTTGTGCTGCCCTGGGCAGCACCTGTAGACAGTACTTTGTGCTGCCCTGGGCAGCACCTGTAGACAGTACTTTGTGCTGCCCTGGGCAGCACCTGTAGACAGTATTTCGTGCTGCCCTGGGCAGCACCTGGAGACAGTATTTCGTGCTGCCCTGGGCAGCACCTGGAGACAGTATTTCGTGCTGCCCTGGGCAGCACCTGGAGACAGTAAAAGTAGTGTCCTGATATAGTAAAATTCGGTGTCTGGGAGTGGTGGATGAGATGGAGCGTCACGCTGTCGTGGGCATCTTTCTGGGGTAGAGGAAGGCAGTTCTAGCGCTATGAGGATGGGGCATGGACGGTATTCATATGGGAATGGACAGAATAGTACGGCTAGGAATTTTTATTTCGTAGTGACTATGAGCTAGCGAGAGGTATACGCGGTAGGATAGGTAGCAATCTAAGAGGGTGCGATATGGGAAGCTTCACTTTGGATTTGTTTATTTGCGCAGGCTACATTGCGAATAAACAATCCCTATGTTAAAAATGCTACTACAACTAACACTATTCCGACGAGTAAAACTAAAACTACTAGAAAAGTCTAGAAATCTATCAACTGATTGAGCTGCATGAATAAGCTAGGAAATGAAGAGAAGAAGAAAAAATGATGTAGAGAAAGGAAACAAGTTAGTGACGTTGAATTGGAGAGGGAAATTGATGGTGATTAGGAGACTAACGTACCTTAACAAATACCATTGCATCCCAAATTGAGATATGTACTCACAGGCAGAAAAGAAAAGTAGTGGAGAAGTGGTAAGAGAGAAAGATAAATGAAAGTAGAAGTGGAACACTCACCGACTGGAAACCTGAGAAAGAGAAAACGAATAGAAAACTGGGTTAGTGGCGTGAGTTGTGGAAACGTACCATCATGGTTTATATCCGTCGGAGACAAAGCAACAACTTTGGCTTTGGAAGCAGTATTGATGATCTACAACTTACGCTTTGGAAGCAGTATAGATGATCTGTACTGCTTCCACAGCCAGAGTTGTTGCTTTGTTTCCGACGGATATGAAGATGGAAACAGGGATCTCCAGAATCTGTTGTTTAAGTAGCACTCTGCGGGCGGAAATGACGTGTAGGAGAACAATAGAGTGATGAATTTGAAACGGAGCGGTGCGATGGGTGGCCCAGAAAAACGATACCTAGGGTGCGAATTACGCTTTGAAGCACATGACCTGGCAGAACAGGCGCAAAATTATTGTATCTTCTACCGCCTTCTCTAGTCTATAATGACGTCATCACTACAGAAATATAGGAAAAACACTAGCATATGGGGCCTACTGGAAAGGGGGAGGTGAAGAGTAGGAAAAATGGCGCACTTTCCTGGACGAGGAGTCCGCGCTTCCAGTGATGATTTGGACGGTATATATCGATGACGTCATTGCATGCTCTGAGCACACTTGGCAGGCAGTCAAAGCGGGCCACGTGGATGTGGGCGGCTAGGAAACAGCAGTGTGGGAGAAATTTTATAATTTTCATGTTGCAAGCGAGCAGTGAATCTGCATTGCAATATATAAATTTATGCTAATTTAAGATATCACACCGAGTACGATTCAACGAGAGATTGTGCTTTCAACTTGTAAATAGGGCCGAAAATGGTAGAGTATACGAGTAGGAAGTACGTGTATGAGAAAATCAGATTCAGTATTAGTGCCTAGAGCATCACTGCGAAATAAACGGCCGTTTTCCGGAAATGGATACATCTTGGCTGGGTTTGTGGTTAGGGGATGCGATACAAGATAGCAAAACGATGTTGAGTCCGGATGAAATAGCAATCAATGTGCATAAAGCAATGAGCATAGGGCAAAGCATTGTGGTGAACCAGTTCATTGGATCGAATGAAAGCCTGGAAAGGTTTCGTAACGGTTAAAAGTAGTAGTACTGTATTGAGATAGTAGTCATGTCATAGAAGTTTAGAGTTGTATTCTATGCAACAAAACTGAGCGAAGAAGAAAAGAACAAAAACATCAAGATGGCTCCGAGACGGACTCCTATTCGAAAGAAAACCACAAGTCGTAGGATAAAGGCGAGATTCGATTCACTCAATGTGGCCAGTCCCAGTAAACAGCTTCCTGGGAAACTGCAGGGAGAAATCCGCAGCAGTGATGCAGCCTGCATGAACAAAGAAATCCCGAGAGGTGATGAGCTACGACGTGAGTGTACCACAGATGACCTATTGGAGTCCCCAATCCCTATGGGTGACACAATAGAAGGTTGTATTGATGTGTACAGCAACAATGATGAAGCTGGAAGTGACATCTACGTAGCATCGAGCACGCTAATGGAATCGGAAGAAGCAACCGGACGAGGTTCTGATTCCATTTCAACTGGAGGCCCGATAGACCGAAATGCTGGGGATGAAGCATGTGGTGATTTCAAGGCATTACTACAATGGCCTGCGATGTATGGGGCTCTTCAGCTGAGTGGAACTCAAAGAATGACAAGAGCCCACTATGAAGGTACCCTGTTCGGAATGAATTTCCGCAGAGATCCAAGTGAGCACGTCCCGTCGGACTCTGTGATGCGACAGAAGATACTACCATTCTTGAGGAAACACTGCTATGCAAAGAGCTGTGACATCGAGTTTCCGATGGACCTTCGAAAGAGCGGAGCAAGAGCTGCACAGCATCGAGATGGAGTAGGAACCCGTGGAACAACAGATGACAGAGACAATTGTGGAGGAATGGCGAAAGTTCGTATTGTACTCCCAAGCACATGGGCTCTGAAAGATGTCCAGACTCGACCAATCTTTGAAGCATTCCGCAGTGATGCGAACAATCGAAGCTCGGAAGGAGAAAAATCAACCGCAGAGTGCA
The DNA here is from genome assembly GCA_030407315.1 of Asparagopsis taxiformis. Lineage (NCBI taxonomy): Eukaryota > Rhodophyta > Florideophyceae > Bonnemaisoniales > Bonnemaisoniaceae > Asparagopsis > Asparagopsis taxiformis. Next base: position 15,996 of record JALQPE010000083.1, on the reverse strand, counting down.
GCATTGAAGATTCGTTCATTGCAAAGTGCAGGAGGGGTGTTTTGAGCGACCCATTCGTTCGCACAGCAGTTGTTCCCATTGACAGCGATGGGAAAAAGGGTTTGAAGCACATTTATGTACCTGATGGAACAGCAATTCGAATCCGATGTCATCCAGGAGCTCGTCAGGTTGCCGTCATCGAAAGAGCAAAAGGGTTCAGGAAGAATGACAGAGATGGTGGGAAACCGAAGAGGAGAAGAGTGGCGGTTACGTCGTTGTGGGAACTTCATGCTAGGACCATAGTTACCTATGAGGCTCGACACGACGGTGAGCATGATGTGCATGTCGAAAAATATCTGCAGCCGCGAATGTCACATCTATTGGAATGGGAGAGGCAGCATGCTCTGCGAGCGATATCGCAATGTGTAATCGGAGCAGGAGCCAAGGGAAAAGTAACACGAGCTGGGGACGTGATAACCGTTCTATTACCAATTGGAATGGAAGAGGGTGATATTGTTCCACACGTCGTATTGGTGAACAGGTATTTGAAAGAGCAGGTCGGAGAAGCATCCACCATGTTACTTTGCTTTTCACCGGGCGCGAGCTTTGCTGAAGCCAGAAACCCGCCCGATAGACTAGGAAGCCCCAACTATGAAGAAATTCGTGTTTCAGGGGTGTTCTCGGATGGTTTCGGAGACCACAGGTCGCAATGGCACCCAGCGTCTCCGCGAGAAGATGCACCATGTTGGGGAAAGCTGGAGGATGGTCGAAACTACTTTGTTTACCGATTTCTCCTTTACACGGATGACTTTGAACCATTCACAAGCAGGAAGGGAAGTTTTGGTGGATGCTATATGTTACCTCTCAATCTACCGCCTCGGAAAAGGGGAAGCTACCAAGCGGTTCGAGTGATTGGTTTGCCACCTCCGGGAGTGTCCACAAATTGTGTATTGCGATATATCGTTCAAGATATAGTGCGAGGAAGCACAGAGGGTTTCCCAACGAAAAATGCAGAGGGAGAAGATATTGTGGTATTTCTAGACCCAGTGGGGAGCATTGGAGACTATCCTGCAGTTTCACATACCCTGGATGTTCTTGGACACACATCAAACTCTCCGTGCCACATCTGCAGTTTCCGCAAATATGACCTGAGCAGTACTGGTGGCACGAAGAATGCATACACTTCGGTAGTGAACGGGCAAACATCGACGCATGCCAGGAGCAAGTATCGGAATGCATCGACACGTAAGGATGCCACAGAAACCCAGCTTCGCACTCTCGGACTGGCTGCAGAAGAAGGGGAAGATTTACCATTTCATGTCCTGAGCACTTCCTTGGAAGCAGTGCAGGAGTTATTCACACAGATGGCCAGCACATTCCAAGGTACTACAAGTGGCTCAAGTGCAAGTCAGAAGAACCCGTGGAAACCACTTCGACCGAAAGACAGCACTGGTGTATTCAAGACGGACCGGAAAAGCATCTGCGATGACCTTGAGCAAGAAAGCGCGCGGCAGTACAGGAACAAGCTGATTCTGGAGCTAGGTAAGGCGATTTGTGCGGAGAACCTGAAGCTCGGGTTTGGAAGAGAAGAAGCGGTGGTCTTTCCAGAAACGGGTCTTCGTCTGATTTTGACCGCAGAAGGTAGTCAGGAGCAACTTATGCATACCGATGTTCCCGTCCGTGAGGGAACTGGAACTGGTCCTCTCAACTCGCCATCATATTTCATGATGGCTGCTGGTGCGGATGGGTTCATCATTCGTATCGCCAAGTTCAGCCATGTGTGCCTAAGTCATCCAGCGAAAGACAAGTACCGCGTGCCAGTGACGAACGTGCGCATCCCACCGTATTCCCTGCTTGTATGCCGAACGGACGTGTATCACGGAGGGTCGTTCTTCGGTGAGGTACCAGCATCCTATCCGGTCCCATCTATCACTGCGAACTTCCAGGGAGAAGTTGCTACAGCCTCCCTTCAATGTCAACTACTGGGAGCGTTTAGATATCTGATGAAATTAGTTCTTAATAGCATTCTATGGCAGGCATCAAGGCCGCCTTCAAGTAAACGATGAAAGTTAGGCTAGTACATGACGTTTGCGTATGTAGACGGGTCGGGAGATATACAATACTCAATTTAATATGAGAAGGGGAGGAAACTATGGTGGGCACTACTAGAATAGAACAAGGTAATATCGCAGTCGTCTTTGGTTACAACATTGAGGTGAGGAAGGCTTACAGATGATGCAGTTTCGCTGGGGTGCTGACAGCAAAGTCATCGTTACGATGACTTTGCTGTAATGATTTGATTTCTTACAGCAAAGTCATCGTAACGATGACTTTGCTGTAAGAAATCAAATCATTACAGCGGCCACAATTTTTTACCGGGTAAAAAATTCTTGCTGATTTTTTTACCCGGTAAAATTTTCTCACCACTGTAATCAAACCTTTCCTTACAGCAAAGTCATCGTAACGATGACTTTGCTGTAAGCATCCCGGGTAAACGGCTTCGGCTGTAAGCGGTTGGGAGTTTCGTCCGTCTCCCACCCTGGGAAGGGTGAGAAGGGAAGTGTGGAGCCGGGAACATCGTACAACGATGGTTTGGACGACTGTTGACGGCTCTGGGGAGCACTCTGCGTCGTGCAAGCCTGGTTTGCGCTGGCTGCACTACCTGGTATTGAACGGTTCTGTGCGCAAAGTTTACTCATGAAGGAGGTAGGGTGTTGTGTACCACACCAACCATAGTTACTAACATTTGCAGTGTACTCTAGTGATGTAATTATTATTCTAGTTTCTAACTATACAATGATATTAAGTAAGTCAGATGTGCACAGAGCATGGTCTAAGCCTAGCACGGTAGAGAAAGATGGAAGAAAGATTGAAGGGTAGGCATGCAGAAGTATGAAGGCAGCAGTATGTGTAGACTATGGCAGTGGTAAGAAAATATTTCATGCACCAAAGGGTGGGCAGAGTGACATTAGAGAGGTGGTGTGTAGGGGGAAGGTAGGTGGAGATGATGGAGGACAACAGAAACGAGAGCGAGGGTTGAGACCAACGGCTTACAGATGAAGCAGTTTACCAGGGATGCTTACAGCAAAGTCATCGTTACGATGACTTTGCTGTAAGGAAAGGTTTCATTACAGTGGCCATGATTTCTTTACCCGGTAAAAAAATTCCTGGTCGCTGTAATGAAAACGTTTTCTTACAGCAAAGTCATCGTAACGATGACTTTGCTGTCAGGAAACAAAACATTACAGTGGCCATGATTTCTTTACCCGGTAAAAAAATTCCTGGCCTCTGTAATGAAACGTTTCCTTACAGCAAAGTCATCGTAACGATGGCTTTGCTGTAAGGATCCTTGGTAAACTGCCTGAGCTGTAATTGTCGTACAACGAAAAGTGATGTGGAAGGTTCGGATTGGTCAACCGCTGAATATCATTACCAGGGTGTATACTAATAGGAATATGTCAGATCTCTAAGTTTCGCCTATCTTACTCAGCTTACGCAGCAAAACAGCTTGTCGTTCAGATCTTCTTCTCTATTTCTCAATCTTTCACTCTTCTTTCCTCATTTCTTCACCAAAGCAATGGCTCAACAATCCCCCAACGCTTTCGACCGCCAGGTGCGCTCTGCCAGCCGCCGTGACAACGATTCTCCCACTCCTTCTCCCTCTCCTTCTCCCTCTCATTCTCCTTCTCTGGCCCCCCCTGTCCCCATGGACGTTTGCGAAGCTGCTGCAGCGCTGACCCAGCTCAGCCCAGCACCTAAGCCCGTCCCCTCCCCCCCTTCCGCTTCCGATCCCGCGGTTGTCCCGACAATCGACGCTGGCGTTCCCGCAACTCCGCTTCCGGCTCAATCTGCCGAAGCGGCGCCAGCCGTCGAGGGATCTGGTGCTCCTCTGCCTAGTTCGCCTGCTCCGGACATGATCATCGCGTCCGGCAGCGACTTGGCAGAGGATGCGGAGAAGGTCGATGATCACAACGCTCGTGACATCGTACCGAACAAGCCTCTCCGCAGCACCAGGCTGGCCTACCCTGGCACAGTGCCCATCCCGGTGGATGTGGACTACGACATAAGTCCGGAGAGCTGCCGAAACATTCCAGTCTTCATTTCCCCTCTGGATGTTTCTCCTCCGGCAGTCGTGTCCAGGGTGGTCAGGCCGCATCGCGTTGATGAGTTGAAGAAAACGTTTCTCACTCAGGGATTTTCCGTGATTGCTTCACGCGTGTCCGTCTGCGAGGTGATTGATTCCAATGCAAAAGTCCGACTGCAATACGTCGATGGATCTCACCGAGTGACCGCGTTGAAGGCCATTCTCGAGTCGGCTGGACCTGCTCCTGCGAAGGACAGTCCAGAGTGGGAGGAGTTTGTCAAGTCTGACATCTACCGTCGCTTTGGAACTATTCCAGTCGACTTTCTCCTCCCACCGACTCGGCTTGGCCGGGATGTCTTCTGCTCCGAAGAAGTACTCCCGCTTTCACGGCTGATGAACTTCCACACCCACAATGTCAGCGAGGTAACAGTTGCTGACAATGTGTGCTCTGTGATGGAGTTCATCAATATCCACCGCCTGGGAAAGAAGAAGATCGAGCCGACCGTTCAATACATCAAAGAACGGAAAGCGCTGAGCTGGATTCGTCCGAGACAGCTCATGCGCTACGTCTCGATCGCGCGAGGGTTCAAGACCATTGAAAGCCCTGCTTTCAAGTACTGGTCGAGTATTCCGAACAGGCCGGAGTTCGTGCAGTTCTCTTCGACCGAGGATCTGGCTGGTTGTACGGTGAACTTGTTGTTCAATGGGTCGTTCAGGAGTGCTCCGGATGTGCAGAAGTGTTTCATCCTGGAGATGACGGCGCGCTACACTTGTAGCCGTCGGTCGGCCGGGCTGAAACCGTACTCGGTTGGCACCATTGGGCAGGAATGGATTGCTGGTTTGTTGGAAATCTTCGGGTACGTGAAGGAGGTGGCCGAGTACTGGAACGTGTCGGATGTGTTGCGGATGCTGGATGGCTCAATTCCCAGCGTGGGTGACCCGAGCAAGAGCTTCGACATTCGCTCGCGCGTTGTCGAAGTTCTTGCTCAGATGGTCCCCAAGAAGGGGTGTTGGGCAGACTTCCGTCCCAAGGAAGGCCCCCCCGATGGTTACAAGTCGGAGAACATTTTTCCCCGTAAGAAGTCTGTCTTCGGGAAGGACGCCAGGAAAATGCTCCTGTGCGTCACTGGGTACCGCGACATGATTATGCGGAAACGCTTTCACGCGATGTACCCAGACATCCCACATGCTGCGCTCCCAGCCACATGTGGTGATGATGCCCCCATCCCTTCCTCTTCCAATTCCTTGCCCATCCCTTCATCCTCCATCCCTTTGCCCCCACCACCTCAACTGGAATCTTCCAGTAATTCCGAGGTTGCCCCTGTTCCTCTCACTACCCCTGCCGTGTCTGCATCCTCCCCTGCGGTGACCCCGGTCAAGCCGACTGCGCGTGGTCCCCAGGCTGGCAGTGAACAGTCTGGTCCAGTTTCCCACGCCGGGACTGGTACCCCCAACCGTCCTGTCCAAGCCGCGCAGGAGCAGGTCTCACCGGCTTCGCAGCCTGAGCCTGCGACTCCGGCTGCCGAGCAGCACCCTGCTGCTCCGGCCCCCGCTGTCGAAGCTTCCCGTTCTGCATCTGCTAGCAGTTCGGGAAGCTCCAGCGATGACAGTTTCGTCCCTTCACCATCCGGTGGGGTTGGACAGAAGACGGTTGCGAGGATTTCGACGGAGGGCCCTACTCCCGAGAATGTGGTCGAGGGCAGCAGTGCGAAGGGCGGTGCAGATCCTGACGGGGATGTCATTGAAGTCAGTGATTCTGCACCGCCCGGAGTGGAAACTTCTGGGAGGAAAGTGATGCCCAGAAGGAGTACCCGCCTGCAAGCGAGTCGTTCCGGTCGTGGTGGAACGGCGGGTGGTGCTGTGGAGGTCGTCGAGCTGGAGAGCGCCCCCGAGGATGCGGGTGAAAACTCCATCCTCGGGAAGCGTAACTTGGATGCGCCTTCTGCGACGCCCGAGCCTTCTACCAAAAAGAGAATGCTCGGTGAGACTTCATCAAAGTCGTCGTCAAAGAAATCCAAGTCGGCTTCCCGAGGTCGCTCTCGGGAGCCGGTTCTCCAGTTCGACGACGCCCAGGAGAATCCCATTCCCGACAGTATCGTCGATGAGAATGTGGCCGCCGTTCTCCCCAGCGCAATTGCGTCTGGCAGCCGGATGAAGTACTATATGGAAAGTACGACGGTGGAGACGGTTCGGGCGGAAATGAGGGCGGCAGCATTCCAGGTAGCTGCATCGCCGGGTGCTGAGGATACGGTGGTGGAACAGTACTTTGCGGTGAAGCGGGCGTTGCTGGAAAACTTGGGGGTTATTGTTTTGGAACGCTTGTTGGAATCGTCCACGGCTGGGAGTGCGACGCATGAGCTGTTCGGTCACTTCGCTAGGCAGTTCCCGCTGGTTGAGGAGGTTGAAAAACCCTCCCAGCAGTCTGATTCTAACGATGACGACAGGGAGCCACAGGACGAGCCGCCAGCTTTCGCAAAGCCCAGCTTCGATCCTTCGCCGTGGCAGTTCATCCACAACGTGGGTGATGCGAAGGACCGCATAGATGGTGGTCGTGGGCGCCTCACTCTGCCGCGGCGTGAGTTGTGCGACAAGTTGGAGGAGGAAAATTTGGATATGTATAAGAACAAGTTGGTGGCAGAGCTTGCTCTTGGTGTTTGTGCGGAGTTTCTCAAGCTGGGAATGGAGGGTGAGGATCCTGTCTTCTTCCCGAAGACAGGATTGCGGCTGCTTCTTACAGCAGATGGGGCTGCGGACCAGGATGGGCACACGGACTTCAAGGTAACGACGAATAGTGTTGGAAGTCCTACCAAGTCTCCATCATATTTCATGATGTCGAGCGGAGCCGATGGGTTCTCTATAGTAGTTGCCCCTTATAGTCATGTATGCCTGGCCAATCCGGACGCCGATATGTGGAAGGTTCCCATTCATAGGCTGTATGTGCCACCCTATTCGGTATTGGTTGGTCGCGGTGACCTTTACCATTACGGGGTCGGCTTCAAGCGCGGAGATATTCCTGCGGGCGAAAAGCTAGTCTATGGCCTGCCCACGCGCGGCCACATTCACTTGAAGACGGAGAAGGACGTCCTCACGGACCACATCCACACCGTCGAATATTACAAGTACGATAGGAGCAATAGATAGCATATCAGAAGTATTAAAACCTATACTACTGTTCCCTGCTATAAAGTTCTGTCTTTCTCATCTCAACATTGTTACCTTAGCCCATTTTTCAGTTCTCATCTATACATCTGTCCTTCATCTCATAGTTTAGTGCTACTCAGCAGATTGCTTGCTACTTTTTAATATTAGTCTACAACGTTATATGATTTTACTAGCTAGGCCGTAGGGGGAGACTAGTTTCAACCCTTGACAACGCGCAGATTTCGACTACGAGAGCCGTCACTGTGATAAATTATTTGTAGAATTTTCGTCTATCTTCCCACCTACACTAGGCTACCTATATATATACAGGGTATAACCTGAACAGAGACCACGTGAGGTAAAATACTCCTGAGAGCTGCTCACAGCCGTACAGACCTTTGCTGAGCAATTTACCCGACTTCAAACTTCGCTTCTTACCTTTACAAAGATGAGAGAAGGACGAAACTCCCTGCTGCTTACAGCCGAAGCCGTTTACCAGGGTTCCTTACAGCAAAGTCATCGTTACGATGACTTTGCTGTAAGAAAACAAATCATTACAGCAGCCACGATTTCTTTACCGGGTAAAAAAATTGTGGCCGCTGTAATGATTTGCTTTCTTACAGCAAAGTCATCGTAACGATGACTTTGCTGTAAGGAACCGTTTCCTTGCAGTGGCCGAAGAATTTTTTACCGGGTAAAAAATCAGCAAGAAATTTTACCGGGTAAAAAATTGTGGCCGCTGTAATGATTTGCTTTCTTACAGCAAAGTCATCGTTACGATGACTTTGCTGTAAGAAAACGTTTCATTACAGCGGCCACAATTTTTTTACCCGGTAAAGAAATCATGGCTGCTGTAATGATTTGTTTTCTTACAGCAAAGTCATCGTAACGATGACTTTGCTGTCAGCACCCCGCCGGAACTGCCAAAGCTGTAAGCAGTCTGGCTGCACCCTCTCCCCCATTTCTCTACTCCGTCTTCAGCATCCCAGCCTCTCTGGTGACGACTGACGCCTTTCGTTTCCCCCCTCACGCCCCCTCTCGCAATGAAATACTCGTCTATTACCACGATAGGCTACTCGTACTGCCGCCTTAATTTTCCTCTACACACATCCTCCCATCCGTCTCTTCCGTACTACGATCTTAGGCTATCCTACCTTACGATTATAGTTGTATAGTGAGTAGCTAGAGTCCTACTTATTGACGACTATAGTGCACCGGAACCGGCGCCGGTTCCCGCCCGGGCGGGTTAAATATATATTTTATGCCGTGAGGCACAGGTACCATATGGTCGCTGTGGCTCACGGCACAAGGAGTAGATTTTGCGACCAACAGCCGTCCAAACCATCCTCTCGTGATGTTCCCTACTTCACACTTCGCTTCTCATGTGAGACAGCAGGGAGTTTCTTCCTTCTCCGATCTTGGTAAAGGTACCTTTACCAAGATGGGAGAAGGACGAAACTCCCTGCTGCTTACAGCCGAAGCCGTTTACCAGGGTTCCTTACAGTGGCCGAAGAATTTTTTACCGGGTAAAAAATCAGCAAGAAATTTTACCGGGTAAAAAATTGTGGCCGCTGTAATGATTTGCTTTCTTACAGCAAAGTCATCGTTACGATGACTTTGCTGTAAGAAAACGTTTCATTACAGCGGCCACAATTTTTTTACCCGGTAAAGAAATCATGGCTGCTGTAATGATTTGTTTTCTTACAGCAAAGTCATCGTAACGATGACTTTGCTGTCAGCATCCCCGGTAAACGGCCCGCACTGTAATGGGGTGACTGCTTCTCCTACATCGCTCTCTTACTGGTGTTCTACATGCTGCGTTGCTACACAATTTCGCACTCACATCTTTCTAGTTTCTCTCCCTTTCGTATCCATAGGTATAGCAGTGGAAAAGTGGATAGTTTGCACTCCAGGCCGCAGATGCCTTCCTGCAGTCATGTCACGATTGTTGTAGTGTAGTCTATAATATCTAGCGCTCTTGGAAGATGATGCACAGTCTATTGTCTCTGTCAATGCGTGTTTACTCAAATCTATCAAAGTAGCTCAGTTAGCTGGCCAATATTTTCTACCATAGTCAGCAAATATCTCCTCATCAGCTTCAACGTCTCTGGTCAGAACGACCTTGACAGCATGGGGATTCTTGATATTCGAAGCAAAGTCCGGTTTGTCTATGGCATCGCCTTGTCGAAACTCGGCTGACTGTGTTCGACTCACCTCGGTCGCTTTCTCCGTTCCGTCAATGACCCGACAATCATTGAGGTAGCTGGTACAATTATAGACCGCTGGAACGAGCCAGACCTTCCGAACAGGTGCACCCCTCCCTATGTACGTGGTTTCCAATTCCATGTTGTAGTCCTGGAACCTCTCTCCTGTGCACCCAAATCCTTCCGGGCCGTACATCACTGATCTCTGCGGTTCCGAGTCTCGAATCTTCGCATAGAAAATCGTCCCGTTGTACCAGCCAATGACCGTCCCCTTCTTCAGTTTCTTCGCCGCGAATACGCCAAACCCACCACCTCTTACCTCCGATTGCGAAACATAGACACCGTAGAATGCGGCATCAGCAGCCAGAATCGCGTCCGGGTCTATGCTCCAAAACGAGTGCATGTCCTCGGCCGGCCACTGGTCCATAGGCACCCCGCTCAATCTGTGAAGCATCGACCCGTCCTTCTTCATTGACGCAACGAACACAAGCAGATGGTTCGGCAATGCTGTCACAGCAGGCAAACCTTCTGGTGCATCTGAGATGTGCTTCTGACGAAGCCTTGGAGCTTTTCCTGTGACCGGTACCGACTCGTCCCCAAGAATACTCTCCACCTCACGCTGCAAGATCCCCCCATATCGCCCGGCTTTCACCTCACTGACGAAAGCATGCAGTATCGACTCCTGCGATGCATCGTGGCACCTTTTTTCCTTCTCACACCCAATGAACCGACGATACGTACCATCCCTCAACGTCATACACGCTATGGCTGTGCTGTATGTTCCCGAGAAGAAATCCATCACGATATCGTTCTGCTTCGAAAATCGTTCCAGAAGCTCACGAAGAGTGGTCAACGCCTTCTGCTCATGGCGCAGTCGGTTGTTCTGCCCATCGTATTGAGCTTCACCAGCCGACAACCTCGGAACGTTGTCAATCGCGTTGGTGAACCCAGGGTGCCTCGATATGTCCGGATTGTGCAACCTGTAATCCACCATATCATATGCAGCCATACCCTTCCCCCGCTTATACGCATGGATAACGAAATCGTGCATATTATGAAGTGTGCACGTTTTCGTCGATGGATTGGACGTAAAGCTGTGTGGTCGGCGAGATAGCACGACTGGAACACTGTCCACAATCATCTTGCCAGGCTCGGCATTTCTGATTGCATCCATCCATGCCACGAGTTGGCGCACGCTGGAATAGATTAGAGCATGACCGCCAGGCCGAAGAACTCGAACTATTTCACACGCAACACTCGCCAACTCTTCCGGCTCCAGAATATCGTACTCCGAGTTTTCTCTGCCGCCTTCCCGCCTCGTGTTGAATGGAGGATCAGTGAGCACAAGCTGAACACTGTCCTCCAACACACCATCTTCCAGGAAACTAATTTTGTCCTCCACCTCTTTGGCTACATCAGTAGCGTCACAATTCACAGTGTGAATGTAACGCCCCATCACAGCTTCCAGCTTGGTGACATATTCCGGCTTGGATTCCTTTCCGACGTCAACGAGCGGTGCTTCTGTAGGCGATACAGTGTCAACCTCCATAGCGTCATCCTCGGCCGCACCTTCTCTTGTTGCTGTTTCGCTAGCAACCGCCGCATTATCGTCCTCTCCACCACCGCGCTCCAGCCTAGCCTTCTTCCTCTGTGGCTCCAGACTATCCTCTTCTATATCCTCGCTGCCATTGTTTGGCACTGCTGCGGATATTTCCATCTGCGCAGGTACACCTTCAAGGATGCCAGGCTCGGGCGTATCCTCAAGACTGTGCAACTCATCCATGGTCAGAGGAAGCTTTCGTTGCTCTCGGGTTCGCAATAACCAAGCCTTCAGCCTCCTCTGACCATCCAGGGCATGAGACGTGTTCAACTTGGCTCGCATGAACGAGTTCAATCCGAACTTGTCAGGAGTGTCGAAAAGCAAGGCTCGAAGTCTCTGCATCAGCTGACCACGCTCGGCGAACACATTCACCTCAGTGACACATTGGCGTATCGACAGCAGGAAGGCGCTTGTCAATGATCGCAGCCTTGCATCCACAGCCACTGGAAGGTCGGCACAGAACCCGTTTTCACTGTCTACAGTTTTCGGGACAATGGTCAGGTTTTTCCGATGCTCCTCGACCGCGCAGCCATCAGACCGATTCGGGAGTGACCTGAAGCAAAGGCTCGCAGGATCGAATACCATGAACGGCCAGCACATCGATTCAACATCCTCATACCCCAACACTCTTGCCCCGGTATCCCACGCAGCTAACACACGGTCGACAACAAATCCAAGCTCGTTGGCTTGCGCACTGGATGTTGCAATTCCAACCATTCCACCACCACCAATGGCCCCGGATGTGGCTCTGGCCCGCCTAGATGGCGCACTGCCCATCTCCTTACTGCGAATAGCCAAGATACACTGGCACATCATAACCATCAGCCTCCTGAACCGCTTCTGGCTAGCCTGCAAAGAATCTTGCATGTCGGATGTAGCGCCGTCTAGAAAGTACCTGCTCGAAAGCAGTTCGCGGTTCAGTGGAGAGGACAATTCTCCGCGGGGTGTCTTGCCAAACATTTCGACGGCACGAGAACTAGTCACCCCCACCTGTTTCGGAAACTCAACCATCCTCGGAGAATCACCCATCTCTGCATTGAGTCCCCATGCATGACAAAACATTTGCCACAGACGCAAATCAATCGAACTCGAATCTTCTGCTCGGTGATACGGCCGAAGCACAGCCAGGATAGACATGCATGAGCTGTACTGCGGTTTACCACTCAGGCTTGAAGCAATTTGGCCGCTTGTATCGCAGGATTTGATCCAGCCCAACACATCGGCCATCCTCACAGACGAAATATGAGCGTACTTGTCCTTTCCGTTTTGGACCCAGTACTCGTCTCTGAGATCAACGGCGATCATCAGATACTCAACAAACATCATGCGCCTTTGCAGGCCTGCAATGTCGTTGGATGTCGTCGCTCTCACACGGTCCAGCACAACAGCAGTACTGCTGTTGGTGTCCGCCACGATAGACTCTTCTCGCATAGGAATCGTAACGCCAGGAGGAAAGACGCCCTTCTTCATTCCACGTACAATTGCCATGCAGCGGTGCGCTCCATCCAATATCTCCAGAACGCCTTCTCGAAACCTGCCAGTCACGGGATGAGCTGTGTCATAACCGCTGTTGCGAATGCTCTCCATGAGCGCTTCCACATGACTTGCATCAACATCGCGAATCGATACGAATTTGCTGACTTGATTGGGGTCGATGAACACCCATCCGTCGTGCTTTTCACCGTGATTGTGGAACGTTCCTTCCATGGCGAACAAAGGTAGAGTTTATAAGAAAGGGATAGTTGGTTGCTGCTTGACCAGGGTGGCGCAAAGCAGAAGTTGGTTGTTTAAAACAAAGTGTCAGCGAGTGGTAGCACTTCGGTGGCTGTTTCCTTTCCACCCCTGTCCGAACCTTTACAAGATAACTACATCGACTGTTAGCTCAATAATCAATGTAATACTAAAGTAATACTCAAAATATTTTTCCATGCAATTTATTGGGCCCCGTAACATCTCTAAGCGTATCTTTGTAGTCCAATCGTGGACTCTTTCCACCTACGTGATAAGGCTACTGTTACTTATGGAGCAACGTTTTCGTTACTGTGGAGACGTATTCAGCGCCGAGCTTGTTACAGCACTTTCCAGCCTCTATCAACCGCAGAGACGTTTGGTACACTACATCTACGCTTACCTTGCTGTATTTTCAGTGGTACTACTATATGCCAGGAGCTTGAAGACATTGGCTATGAGGCTATCTCTCGTCTTGGCTTCAATGCGGATTCAGACACTACCCACCCACCCTCTCCTCCACCTGCCACCTGCAGTCCGGAGCAAAAATGATAAAGCACACCTATCCGTAGTTATCCTGTTCCTGGGTATTCCATTCTAGAGCTCCTGTGGCCATCAATTTCTAGTAAAGACGGATACCCTCGCCCCTTCTTACTTCGACTATTCCACTACCTGTCTCTGCGCTTTTCCTTCGACTTGACACTATCGTCTGACTGGTTTCCTGATGTCTCGCATCTATCTACTTCCATCTATTACAAAATTCAACTCAACAGAAATTTTATTTCTTCATTCTTCGTCTACTACACCGAAACTGGTTTCATCCGATACTACTCCCCTTCATTCTCGATTTCATCATCGACGAATACCTTCACATATTCTGCATCTCCTCCGTCCTCTTCCATAGACCTGAAGCTCTCCTCCAGCACTGATTCCCCCCCATCGTCTACATTCAGTTCTTCATATCTATCACGCGATATAGTCAAAACCTCCTCATTCATGAACCGACTACTCACCCGCTCCCCGGGAAGAAGCAGTTTCACTGCTTCATTGATTTCCCGGATTTGCGCTCCTTCCACCTCTGTTCCACTTTGAAATTTCAAAATCGTTCGGAACCCGTATGCAAGTATGTAGATGAATTGCAAGGAGTATTCTGAACGTCGCAGGAACATGTTCTTATCAGAACATTGCATGTAGGCGACTGCAAAGTTCAGTGCAACCTCTACTAAATTGATCCTCCTAGTCAAAAACCTCTTGTCCGGTTCTCCAATTATTTGAACTTCGTACTCGACTTTGAATAGCATTTCTTTTCGCACTGCAATGAAGTCGCGAAGAATCTTCATATTCTTGTCATCCATTGCTGCACGCTCCGCTGCATTCATTTTCCTCTGCGCCGAGTACAGACTTGGAACTGACTCAATGTCCAGCCCACCGTCGTGCAAATGATGCTCCATTCGGACTGAACCTTGAAACCCACTGTATAGAAAGAATCCAAGATCTCGGATGAACCGGTTTCGCACATGATCTCTGGACTTGTTCATAAACCCGGTCACTGCCGTCAGTGCCGATTTCGTCACAGTGATGCCTACCTCCTTTCTGTGCAACGGCCCATTGTCACCAACCTTTCTTCGCTTCTGCTTTCGAGCGGCCCCATCACTTCCCTCGGACGTCCCATGCATTCCATCCATGCGAGCAGAGTCCGTTCCGCGAATTGTCTCCTCAATGGTCCCGGTAGTCACATACCCCCGCGCCCTCCACCGTTCGATACCTTCCGACGTTCCATTGGAGCTGGAACGGTCTCCTCCCTGTCTGAAAGAATTGTTTTGACACGTATTCTTGATTAAAGAGGTCACAACTTGGCAGCGCAATTCAATGTGGTTCCGGCCGGCAAGCGTCCTATTGAACACATCCTTTCGCTCATTGCTCTGCCTGGCGAACATCAGCGTATTGATTAGCTGGCATCCGTTGAAATGCCTATCCCTCTTATCCACCATTGCCTTCGTGTACGTTGGAACAACAGCACACAGCACAGCACACACCATTTCGAACGTGAACGATTTCTCCGCGTCCTGCGCAATGCGGAGACGTTCCCTGTCCTTCTCGGAGGCGATCTTCTTCGGATGTCCTTGTCCCTGGCTCAGAAGCCCATCGACGATGCTCTTGACCTCCTGCATATCGGTGTTTAGCATGGAGACAGTCTTGGCGACATTTCCGAGAGTCTCGCGTAATTGAATGGTGCTCTTCTCGACGGCATCCATTTTATCACTCAGGGCTTTCAACTCTGCAGTGATGTTCGAAAAGCCCTCACGCGTTATTTCGGAAAATGCGGCGATGCTTACGGAGGTTTCGGGATTCATCTTGACCTTGCAATTGGAGTTTGCTAAAAGGAGAATTGCTTTGAAGGAAGGATGTCACGCTTAGTACAGCAGTGTTGTAGCAAATATCATTTCAGTGGATGCATCCATCCTGGTCTACTCTACATAATAATAATGCTTCCCAGTGCTCCGTAACGTTTATTTTTCATAATTTAGTGGTGGATGGTGCGTATTCTTTCCTTTGCCACCACCCACGTCCTGTGCATACCACACCTCGCTACCAGACTGACGTCTCCTACTAGACACTTTCAATGCAAAGATAGATAGGTATAATTTGAAATGCTAAACTCAACATATTATAGCTACTCTGTACATTCTCTCCTTACGGTGAGACAAACCAGATATGTTCTGTTCTCCCAATCTTCCTTTCTACAACTTCCTATTCAGCATCTAGCTTCCCCGCACCCAACTATCTGTAAAGCACCATCACAATTAATATAGTCGTATACCACACACCATTCCAATATTTACCTTCACACCAACACTATGCTCCATATTTCCTCTAAGTCCACTCCACCAGACAGTGTTGTCAAACAATGCACGGTACTACCCGCAGACAATACAATTTGCTATCTACACTACTGTCTACAGATTTCCCCAGACAGTGCAGTAATACAGTACAATGTATTGTCTCAGACAGTAAAATGTACTGTCTGCACATACTGTCTGGCGGCAACACTTCCGGACAGTAAAATTTACTGTTCTGGACAGTAAATTTTACTGTTTTTGGTACTGTCCAGATTTCGTGCCAGTTTACTGCTGCAGCAGTATTCTGAAATTTCCAGACAGTAAATTTTACTGTCTCCGCGCACTGTCTTGGCCAGACAGTAATTTTTACTGTCTCAGACAGTAAATTTACTGTCTGTTTTCATTCTCAACACCGTAGTT